>VWZT01012068.1:200346-264840 GCA_013397055.1 Pachycephala philippinensis
AAAAAAGGTTATGTGCTCATTTTCCTCCTGTCACGCATGGTTGTTTCACTGATTTCAGCATTAACTTTTTTTGATACTTCCTGTCACTGGAAGACCTCTCACTCTCTCTCCCCACAAGAACAACATACGTTTTCAATTTAGGTTATGTTCCCAGCAGATGTTGCAGGACATGAAGGTCTTGCTTTCTCTTTCATTAAAAAGGCACTTGTAATACATTTTATTGTCTTGGATGGAAAACGGCATGTATTGCAATATTCAGGAATCAGTCAATGTGATTTCATAATCTCTACCTTAAAAAAATATAACGAGTTAACAAGAAGGAATAAAAACCAAGGTCTGTGTTATAGCTCCCTGAAGAGCATTTGTAAGCATCCTCCAAAGGGTGCTATGGAAGGTAAAGTTTAATATATCAGAGAAACTCCCCAACTCTAATACCCACACTCATCCCAAGAATCACTTCTTGTTTTCTTCACAGTACTTTGTATGAAAATTCCGAGTGCATGCCAGTGCCTTTGTTTCTCCAGGTGGACCTCCCGGCTCTGCCGTGTGCATACAGCTTCACCTGTTAACACAAACCTTCCTGCTCTCAAGGCATGACACCAACAGCTCACATGGAGCCTGAGGAATGAGCTAAAGTGTCATGTCAAGATATGCTATCCTTGACTAGCCTGGCCAGTGGCCACATCACACATGTCTTCCTTGCAGCAGGAGGACTGGTTTAAAATGGGTCAGAGCACCAAAAACCTCAGTGCTTTGAACTTACCTAAGAAAGATTGACCAGAACAACTGAGCTCCTGCTTCATTAACTGTCACCCAAGAGCAAGGCTTGAAAGGAAAGGAATAAGGCAGGCTGCATTAAAAAATAACAGACAATGAAATCTAATCACAAAGTCAATATACCAGAAAATGGTATGCTACAGTCCCAAAGATTTTTTTCAAGAACCTTTAAGCTTATGCACACTAGGAAATTGCTGCTGGTAGTCTGTAGGATGTTCACAGTGTCACAGAACCATCTGCTACCTGATTTCACAAATACCTACCGCTAAACACATATATATAACACATATATATATTTGTGTGTGTATGTGTACACATTTTCGGGTGTCTACTTTACATACACTCATATTTACTTATTCCCTCCTTTGTGTCGAAACTAGGAACAAAATGAGGTTATACCCTACAGCAAAACATACACAAACATAATGTGGAATCACTAGAGCTGCCAAAAAATCCCTGCTGTAGAGAGAAGATTAAGTCTTACAAAATGGACAGCAAACCACAAGTTTCATACAGAATGCTTGTTTCCAATACACTTAGATTTTATCATTCCGTTGTTTCTTCCTGTATTATGGAAGCAATTGTTTTTTACTAAAGCATAGGTATGTCAGAGCCAGAAGCTATGGTCCATCTAAACCTGCATTTGTGACAGTAAGTAATACAGACATCACACAATACATTGGTATCTCAGCATCTATTCCCAACCACATAAATCCAGCCAGTGGCTGCGTCTCAGGTTTCCTCATTTTCCATAAATTTGTCCATCTTCTCTTCAGCTGATATGCAGCGCTTTTTATTGCTGACTTTGGAAATTGCTCCATGATTTAAAAACTCTTTGTGTAGCAGAAATCCAGCTTGGATTATAAGTGAGGCTGGCTGTTTCCACCTGGTATATTGGGTTTCCTGATTACACACACTCACTTTCCACTTGCACCTTTCTCTAAGCACTTGCAGCAGGCACTTACTGCTTGACGTGGCTACTGGCACCCCGGGACCAACAGGGAGAGATCAGAGGCAATTCTGCACAGTGCTTGCCTCCTCCTGGCCATGGGCTGCTGGATCTGGGTGCTGGCCCCACAGCGGGTTAGTGCAGTGTGGATCCTTCTGTCCTGGCTGTGGCTCCCAGCAAGCAGCAGCAGGGCTCAGCAGCCTCCTGCTCATCCCTGAAGCCCCTCGGATCACTCCCCAGCCATCTGCCTCCCTCCACATGGATTTATTTCTGACCCAGCACCTTTCTAAGTAAGGGAAACCCAACAGGGTTGGCACTGCAGACCCATGAGCACATCAGGCAGAAAAGGAGCTGAGGAGCAGAGCTGGGATGGGCAATGAGAGACAAGATTTCAATAATCTGTCAGAAATACTGCTTACAAATGCCAGCTTGTAAAAATTGATCAATGTGCAGACTGAGATTTTCCTACTCCTGGGATACCTTAAGACTGAAAACTTTCCTTCTTCTGTATATGCCAGTTGTTTGTGGCCTGTGAATTAGCATTCTGACATTTCTCTATGCCTTTTCAGGCTGCATGTTGCTGTGTACAGTGATCCCTCTAACTTTTTCTTTATGCTCCTGACACTTCTTGGCCCTGACACTCAGGCTTGCCCCTGCACATTTAAACAGTAGCATAAAGCTGGGCTGTGGGAGCCCAACCGAGGCAGACAGCCCCGAGGAGCACAGTAGGACAGCAGGGAAAGCAGCTGAGAGACTCTGGAGTGCACCAGCAAGTGGGAGCAGCCATATCGGGGTGAGGAGAAGAAACGCTGGCTGCAGGGATGGCCATCCTTGCTTCCCCATGCCTGGGAAAGAACCTCCAGGAGGGCAGCCCACTGCAGGGATGAGGAAGGGGAAAGGCAAAAGGTTATCCCGAGGATACAGCGGCTCCTTGCAGGCAGAAAATCTGAATTGGGCACATAAACATCCCACGCTTCCCAGCATGGTTTTCAATTAAAATAAACCCGTTCTGTAACACTGCCAGAGAATGGTTCACTGAGAAATTTATAGTCTGAAGTATCAAGGAACTCAATCACTATTACTCCGTGAACATTTATTAAGAATATAAAAATGAAATTAAAATTGCCAGATTAGGCAGATTTGATGCCCTTTGTGGACCTATACTTCTATTTTCAGGACAAAGTTGCTTTACTTCCAAGAAGTCTGATTAATTCACAGATGGGAACTCACTAAAATCATCCACCATGGTACTGTATAGCACTCATTTTGCTTGCTGTTAAGTGATATTTTGTAGTTCCTCTGTTACCTCAAGAGACTGAGTTGATTTGCCTGGGTTAAGCCAAAAAACCAAAAATAGAAAACCACAAAATATTGTAACATATACCCAAAAATCATAAATCTGTAATCAGCAAAGCAGAGAACCTCTGTTAACATCTTCTTCACGTAAAACAAGTATTTTTTGAGGCATGCAAATAAAGAGAGTTAATGAGATCAATTTTAAAAAGTAGCTTTTGCAAGCCCAAGAGTTTTGGATTACTTAGGATGCAGATTGCTGAAAGCTGGGCTGCTCTCAGGAATCCCTTAACTTTTTGATGGCTCTGTGCTGCACATTTACATCCCTGTGAGCTGTGTTGGTCCTGCCTGGGAGAGGCAGCCTTCCCGAGGGACTGGTTACATGTTTTCCACGACCTGGTCCCTACAGCTTTTTAGCACAGTTCGGCATGGCACTTATAACTGGATCAATGAAATAAACTTGGCACACCAATGCCAAAATCCCCATGTACTTCTTTCTCCTGAGAAATTCAACTGCTCAATAAAAATGGACAACAGGAGAAAAGCTTTATCACATGCATTATCTTATGTGAAAATCCACCAGTGTTTGGTCTTGATTTAGGTTGTTTCTTAGTACTGCCACAAGATGTTAGCACCTTGACATTTTGTTATTATTATTATTGCTGATTTAGTTTCTAAGCTGGTGCGTCTTCCACCTATTCCTAGCCATGCCCTGTGCTCTTGTCCTTGGGAACAAGACACCACCTCTTTCCTGGTCTTTTAGGGATTATCGATGAACATGTAGTAACTATGAAACAATTAACCTGTAGATCAATCTCTTCTCATGAGTACACGACCAAGTCAACTGGTAAACTCAGAAATATGTGCATGGTTTTCAAGAGATAAATATGTCTCTATGAGTGACATGTACTTGACAAATTACCAGCATGTCTGCAAAAAGTTATTGTCTAGATGCCTCCATACGAATTCAAATTTTACCTTTAGATCCCAGTTTTTCAGTTTGCTGTGACACATACTTCCACCCTGAGAGTTACACAGCATCTAACACCACCACAGTCTTGGCAGAAAAGTCCTTGTTGATACTTCTATCACTGTAAAATCCACTCATGCTGAGTGAATTAATTACTTACTAAGCTGACAGTTTTTAAGACGGTCCAAGATAAAACCAACCAAAAAGAAAGCCAAATATAAAATTCCAAATAGAACCACAGTGTCTGTTGAAATGTTAAAATAAGAATGGGATAATGTTTGCAGTGTTGAACGTTGGTCCTTGGATGAGTTTTTAGTATCACATTTCAAAACACATTGCTCATGCAGCTTTCTTGCAATGCTTTTCAACACGCATATCAGCCAGTCCCAATAGCCTAAAACCTCTCAAGCCAACTCTGGAAACTATTTAGCACCTGAATCGCATTTATTTCTACATAAACAGTTCCTTAATCATAACTGGGAAAACTGTACTCCTCTACCCCTCAGGATTTATTTAATAAATTTTACGTAATACTTCTAAAGTCCTTCAGATACCACTCTCTGGGCAAGAGGAGAGCCCAAAGACATCCTAAACAGATCAACGTGAAATAAAAAACTAAGTGAGATCAGCAGTGACAAGATGAGCTTTGCTTTGGCTACTGAAGATAGATAGATAGATAGATAGACAGACACACAGAGTGTAAACACACTACTAAAAGCCTCAAATTCCAATCCATAATTTGCAGATAACAGCATTTTCAGTATGCACACTGAAAAACTAAAAATTATTCCTAACTCATGGCATTGAATTTTTCCTCTTCTGTCACTTATATCAAATTATTTCCATTATTCACTAGAACAGATAAATAGCAAAATTCAGAAATTCATACCAGAAGTTATATTTATGGAAATACTGCCTAATTTTTGAAGAAACAGCTTTGTGCCATGTCATTGGTTCAAGACAGATGGCCTCATAAACCTCTCAGCAATGTATAAAACCCAGGGCTATATTTGACAGGCTCCAGGACCTGCATTTCACAGAGATGACTGAGTGCTGCAGCAGAGAACCAGAAGCCATTTCTGTCCAGTGGTGGGATGTGAGCTGAATGGGCCCATCACCCTCACACAGTGCAGGATGAAGCCAAAACAGGGAGTGACCAAGTGCTGCTGTCCCCACCAATGCACCCCACCACGTTGCACTGCCAGTGACAAGCTGCAGATCCATGAGTTCCTACATTTCTTAAATCAACTTTTGGCCATATGCTCACTCCCAAGGCTGAGTGGTGATGCTGAAACAAAAGCCCAGGGAAGCAGCATGCTACACAGCAGAGCCTGAATTCATACACCCTGCCCTTTCTGGCGCCACAAGCACTCATAGGCAGCCCTTCTCTGTTATCAGTATACATGGCAAGAACAACAGACTTCACATGACATGTACTCATTTACTGTCTTTTACAAGAGACACATGTTTACTTAAGTTAATATATCTACAGCTGAAATACTCCCATTTATCCTACTTATCCTTACTCCTGTCTTCTCCCATGTTACAAATCTCCCTGAGGTTTAATCACCGGAAAACCTTTGAAATAATACAAATGGCAGATACTAAGGGATGCCCTGTCCCAGGCCCACCTTGTGCTTGCTCAGGGATGCTGCCCATGCTGAGCACAGCTGACATGCAACAAGACCACGCACCTGCCTTGTCTTCTCTGCCCTGCTGGTGCTTCTTGCTGGACACAGGTGCTAAGCAGGAAGAATGCATCAGGCTCCAAAGCAAAGTGGAACACTTTGCTTCAACAAAGTGGAAGGAGGAAGTCTGGGAGGAAATATTTCCACACAAGTAGCCTGCATAAAGAAGGTGACAGGAAAGTAAAGCCAGGAAATCATGCAAAGAAATCTCTGTTCAAAACACAATATTAAGGTTTCTCCCAAAACACTGCTGAAGAAACCCAGAATTAAAATCACCCATTCTGTTCAATTTTAGCCCTTGCAAGTACATCTTCCAGGGACAGATGGGCCCTGAATGCCATGACCACACAGTGCATTTTTCTGTGTCTCAACACACAGGGTGGATGGCACTACCTAATGAGCAGTGGCAGAAAAATATCTTGATCTTCACTGTCTACAGCCTAGCCAGCCTTCTGCATCTGAGCTTGGAGAGCCAAAAAGTGGCCTGAGTAGGCTGTCAGAGCTCTCTGGGGATGTGAACATGTTGATTGCCAGTGATCTCCCCAGGCATCTGCTGGCAGCAGAGAAATTGTGAACTCAGAGATCTCACTGTTTTGCAGATCCTTAAGGCAGCTGTGGGTCTCTCTCACAGCCTTGGCTCAACATGCTGTACTTCAGCTTGTTTTTATCCAGATCTGTCTCTTCCACCTCCTTGGCCAGGTCCCCTCTGGCCTCCCCAAGCCAGCAGTGCTGGGTGTAGGTCTAAGAGTCCTGAGGAACACCAGCATGGCTCCCAACCCAGGCTGCACTGGAGACCCAACCCACCCAATCCACATCTCCCTGCCACAGCACTTCTGACCTCACCCACCTCCTATTCAGTCTTTGCTCTCCTGGGTCACCTCCTTGCCCCAGAGTTTCCAGTTCCCTCATTCACTGGTGGTGGGTGCATTTGTGGCTGTCTGTGTGCTGCCATGCCTGAAGACCTCTTGAAGAACAGAGAAAGGACAGGAAACACAAGGACACACATTCCCATTGAAACCATGAGCATATGAATTATGCAGAGACCATGTCTCACTGTTACTTTGGGAGCCACAGGATTACACATACCAAGTTTTGCTCTTCTGACTGGTCTCCATGTACCTTTTTTTCATTCATCTGGAAAATGCTCTCATGCTGTTGGCCACATGAGAGATGGCAAACAACTAGACAAGTGGGTGGAGATTCACTGTGGGATCCCAGGAATGTTCCAGATTGCTTTATGAGTTCACAGTTGTGAATGCCATAAATGCTATCACAAGTGTTCCACTGTCACATATCCCAAATAGTCAAAAAACCATTTCCCCACAGAGACTTGTGACTCATTTTGTAGCCATAGCCATGCTAGGCAGAGGAGTACTCTTGGAAGGCTGTACCAGCCTTGGTAGGAGCGACATTTTTTGGATGAATTTTTCAGGAGTCCCTAGCATAGAGAAGGTACCAGCACTCTTCACCTTTTTTTACCCATGATTTTCCCTATTGCCTGTTTCTTTGTACACTGGAGACTGTCTGATGCACACACTTCCATCTACTGATTTTTAAGCACTCTTGGTTTTGAAACATCTTTCTTCTGTTATGATCAGTAGATACTTTACTTGAAACCCCTATCTGGCTGCTAACATAGCTTGAAAAGGAAATTGAATATCTGCAGTGTGGAAGGTTTTGGGTTACTTTCCTCTCAGTGATTATCAGGCCATTTCACATTAGCCCACAGTACCATTAAAATGCTTATAAATGCCCCTCCTCATCCATAAGTTTCTTTGCCTTGCCCAGTTTTAACTTGTCATGGCTTTTAACTCTCATTTTTTCCTGCTAGCAGTAACTTAGAGAATGTTCTTGTGTAGCTGCCACCTCTGTTTTCCATTTCCAGAGTTCATTTGTTAACCTCAGATTTTTTGAGTAGTCCCTTGTGAAGTCACATTGGTTTTTTTACTTGTTCGCTGCATATCTTTTTTCAGAGGAATTTTAATCCATTGCATCCTAAATTCCGATTTCTTAATATAATTCTCCAGCTTGTTTGCACATCCTTGGATCTGTGGTACTTCTTCTCATCGTATCCAGGCCACTAAGACCCTGATCTAAGTAGGCAGTTAAGGATGTACTTAATTTAAAGAACGTGTATAATCCGATCCCTGTTCAGCAGAACACATACACCAAAGGCTGCTCCAATGGGACAAAAGCACATGCTGAAAGTTTCTGTAAATTTGTAAAACTTCTGTTCTTGAAATCTAAGCCTTCTGTACTACTGCAGCACCTTCTGGCTCCTAAACATTTTTTCTCAACTAAACAACAGGAGATTTGTAATACTCTGTTGTTTTCATCTTTTCAGTTTCATAGGACTTGTCACCTTCTGGGCTTTTAGGTCATCACAGTTTTTTACATCCTTCAGAGAAAAGGAACAGCATGTTTTACCATACTGGGATGACAAGTCACTATGCTCTTGAAAGGCAAGAGATCCCTTATTCAGGTGAGCAAAATGAAGCAGACTTTTTAAACCTCCGATTTCTGACCAGTAGGATCTCCATTTTTGGAAGAATCTGAAGAAATCAGCTGTCAAGGCTCAAGCTTACACATCTTCCTCCAGGGCTTAGGCTGAGAGGCTGCACAAAGCCCATATGCTCTCAGCTCAGCTCTCTGTTCAAGTGACTTCTTTCCTTCTTACAGAAAGTGACACCTACCATGCACACAGAAGTGTGTTTCCATGAGATGAAATGATGGGGAAAGGCTTCCCACCGCCATCTCCCTGGAGTAATATGTCCATTTCTTGCCATGAACCCTCCTGGAAGAGAAAAGTTATGATTCAGTAGTACTGTCCTGGTGATTATTTTATTTGTTTTCACTCAAACTTATAAAAATGTTAATTTTTTCTCTGATAACCAAATGCAAATCAAAAATAAATGGAAAGGAAGTGACATGACTGAGCAGCAAATCTTTTTACCAGTCAGCTTTGCATTTAAAATTAAAGACAATATAAAGATAATGCTTAAAAACTTTGCACCTTGAGACAATCAAGCAACATTCCCGCAGTCAACCAGGTGCAGTACTTACAGCTTCACTCACTGTCTCTTAAAAAAAAAGTTGTTTTGCTTCCTGGATAAACTGTTGACGTGGGGTAGAACATGATTTCCGGGCAAAAGGCAGAACAGAGAACAGACCTGTTTGATTCCTGGCTTGGTGTCCTGTCGTTGGCTTACACAACATTTCAGTTTAAATTATTTTGAGTTGTCTTTCTTTCTCTTTTTTTTNCAGTATTATCTGTTAAAAATGCTGTGCAGCTTGATACTATCACCAACACCCCAACAGCACTTTAGCACTTTATCACTTACTCCCTTTCAAGCAGAAAAGGAATTTTTCTTGGTGTTAATGGGAAGTGCAGTCAAGGGCTGTGTGGGACCCCTCTGAGAAGAGAAGATCATACTATGCATTTAGTTTAATTCAGGTTTGGAGCTTTTTTAGTACAAAAATAAAAGTCTTTATTAACATAGGAAATGATTCAGAAGAATCTGCAGGCTACAAAGCAAGGTAATATCCCTCAGATGGTACAATTACCCAGACAACTGGAAAAGCTTCCAATTATACAAATAAGGCATAGCACTACAAAGCTGATAGCAATGTGGAAAGTTACAGAAAGGTATTCTGCAAATTCTTCTAGGGAATAAAGGGTGAGCATGTTGCAATCAGCAGCCAAACTTGGATAACATGATATTTAACGTATTAAAGATGTTTAACATTTCTTCATAGCAAAATAGAGGAGTCATAAATCACAAAGTACTGATTCCTTTGGGTATCACAATTCTACAAGTTGGAAGACAAAGACTATATCAAGTTTCCTTCTCATTATAATCTCCATGTAGTAACCTTGAGGTTGGAGAGAGAGGTGAGAGTTTGTGGAAATATGCATTCGATGAGGGAGAGGCAATTACATTTTGGATTGCTTGAATTTCTTAAGGGAAGGGTCTGCTGCCTGAATAACTGCAAGCATTTTGCCTCATAGGGATGAAATAACAGAAAAATTGGTATTATATTAAGTAATCTGAATATTATTTTGTAACCAAGACTGACCTTTAAATTTATCCATTTTCCCTATCAAATGCTCTCTTCCAAAAGCTAATTACTGAGTCATTCTTTTCCTGTCTCATATACTGTTTCTTTCCATCTTCAAGGGGTTTTGTGTTTGCATGAACTATTCCTGTTTCTCCAAAGGCGATTTAGCTACTAAAAAACCCCAAACAAACACAGAAGGGACACTTCAAAGTAGCCAGACATCATGCGTCAGAAGAGAATTAGAGAATTCTAATAACTGTCTGGGTATTTATTTGCAATCATTTACCTGATAATTTTAAAGTACTTTTGAGCCATTAAAGCTTTACAACATCCCACAAAGTCGGTGGTTTTAACCTTCTTTCACAGACAGTAAAAGTGATAAATAAATAGCTTAGCCCCTGTGCTGCAGGTCATATGGATAGTAACAGAGAGGTGCTATAAACAAGGTGACAAGGCTACAATGTTCCAGCCATTAGCCAACACCATCTCCTTCTGGAATGAGCAGTCACTAACGTGGCTGTCTGAGGGAAATGGGGAAATCACTGCAACTTGAAAACTATTACACAAGGCAGCCTTCCCTAAAAACTGGAGAGCCAAAGGTGAATTCTGAATCACGTTGTGTTTATTTCTACATTAAAATAAAACCACTCAGGTGCTTAGGTGGTGCTCTAAACAATAGAAGGGGATACATGAAAGAAGAGCCTGCTTCTTGGCATCGGCATCTCCCAGGAGCTGTGGGGGTACAAAAAGCCCACGTGTGCAGCAGGATCAACAGGAACACCAGGACACTGGGTGGGAAGGAAGGCTGCACTACGTGAAGGCAAGTGAGCAAGCTTTTGTGGGCTGCTGCACCTGGGGTCCACAGCCTGCAGTGCTGTTTGCTGGGCGAGGCTGCCACCAGTGCCCACACAGGGCAGCTCAGGGGCGGGCACACTGCTGTACCTGGGCTGTACCTGTACTCTACGTAGAGCCACTCCATATATCTGCTCCAGTGCCACACGGGAGGGTTTCACAGCCACGGGATGTTTGGGCACTACAACAGGCTCCACAGGGGAGTGGTCACAGCTCCAAGGCTGACAGAGTTCAAGAAGTGTTTGGACAATGCTCTCAGGCACATGGTGTGACTCTTGGGGACGGTCTTGTGCAGGGCCAGGAGCTGGACTCGATGATCCTTATGGGTCCCTTCCAGCTCAAGGGTTTCTATGATTCTACGACTGCTTCTGAAGTTTCAGCCCTGTGCAGAGAAGCCTCTCCAAGCAGATTGCATCCAGCACTCGGGATGTATGGAGCTGAGATCATTACAGTGCCGTGACGACCACAGCAAACGTTGAAAGGAGTCCAGGCCGTTATTGCATAAGACTTGAGCACTTTCCTGGCAGTTACTGCAAGGAATATGAAAATGTTGAAACTGAATTTATCCTCAGTTTCAACATCATCTCTCAGAAAGAGTCAAACAGCAATGGAATTTCAAGGGGGAAAAGCTCCTATAAAACTAATGGCTTTTCACTCTTCCTCTGTCAGCAGACGATTAATTCCTGGTGCTGGAGGTGCATCTGGGTGACTTAGAATGTAGTTCTGGAAGTCACAAAGAAGCAAGAGAGGTTCTGACCGAGGCTTAATCATTCTATTCTCAGCCCTTGCTCTGTCCAAAGCTCTGCTGAATAGAAGCCAACAAGAACTTTTCCTTGAAAAAGGCAAAGGAAAACGTCAAGATAATCTTGGTTTGCAACTTGGGATCTCACATTAAGAAGAAACTAAAGCAAGATAGAATAGAAGTAATATTATTTTTTCTCAAAGTCAGATGCCTGATGTTCAGCACCTAAATCTGCTTTTCTTCTAAATTTGTGTGTCTACTCCCAAAGCCAGTATAAACTGGCTGATTGGGCCCTCTGAAACATATGCCACACAGGCAGA
This sequence comes from Pachycephala philippinensis, assembly GCA_013397055.1. Taxonomy (NCBI): domain Eukaryota; kingdom Metazoa; phylum Chordata; class Aves; order Passeriformes; genus Pachycephala; species Pachycephala philippinensis. The sequence continues at coordinate 211,997 of VWZT01012068.1, forward strand.
CACATCAATTTGGAATTGTAAGTTAATTAGAGTGACCCAAGTTAAAAAACTTCCTCTAACTGATTCACCAGTGATTACAGAAAAAGGCAAGTCCTACATCTCCTCTCTCCCTATTTCTAAGTCTAAACACAGGAGAATGCAAATCTGTTCTTCTCCCAACAGCAATCTGCACCACTTCTGGAAATACATTCCCCAGCCCAACACTAACTTGTCGTAGTCACTGTGAAGTGGGTCTCAACAATCTACCTCTAAAAACTTCCTGTGCTGGAGCTGAGAATAGAGACATGAAAATATTTAATGCTTTTTTATCATTCTATTTAACTTTAAAAAGCACTAACTAGACAATATAAATCCAGCATACATGCATATAGATAAGATTATTGTATTTTTTAATATTGAAATTTTTTTACCAGTGTTTATTAAGCTACCCTCCAAACATATAGAAATTTTAATTTTTAAAAAATCAGGTATTTTAGCAAGCGGTAGAACAGCCAAAACTTTTTGGGCAATCAAAACATTCCCAAACACAGATTTCACTTTTTTCAAAATTTCATAAATATTTTTTAAAGTTCCTTGTTATTCTTTTTCCCAAAATGGAAATTTCGGCTTAAGCAGTGCTGCCATTAGAGACAAAGTCCTGTTCCTGATGTAGATATGCAACAGTGTTCATATGCATTAATCATTATCTTTCTGCATTGTCCTTCATACAGTCCACACCTTTAACTTCTGCAGAAGGAAAAGCGAGTGTCCCCCAAACAAATCTCCTGATCCACCTCTAACTGTTGGGGTAACTCCAGCCAACTTACAGTCTTTACATGAAACTTGGTTGACATGCTATGGGAAACAACAGCTTGAGATCACCTAATTAAAGACTGTTTAATAAAGCAAGCAACTTTTACTCAGCATAGGAGGTTATATTAGGATGTCTCATCAAAGGAATGTGTACTGAGGTGTTAACTTCCTTCACCTTGCCCTTTGCCTTGCTCTTCGCACACCATCCGGAAGGTTCATCTCGTTTTGCTGGGATATTATTTCAAATCTTCTTTCAGCCCAGCTGGTTTCCTGAGCCTGTGCTTTAGCATGCTGTGGCTTCTGGTGACAAAGTTATCAATGGCACAGTTAAACAGGAACACTTTCCAGATGCTACAGGAGGAATGCCATGGCTCTCTTCCTCCAGCTCAACCCTTGCCCTTTCAGGTGGCGGCTCTGAGGCCTCTTCTTTAACCTGTTGCCTACCACTGAGAGTCTGCCTACAAATCCCCATCTCCCTCAGGTTGTTTCAGACTCCTGCACAGCTCAGTGGCACTGAAACCCTGCTAGACTGAATCTCTGCACTTCACTTCCTTTGCAGAGGAATTACCTTGTAAAAGAGAAATATCATCTAACCTGGTACAATTCACCTTTGAAAAGCTCCTGTTGCTTTTCATTTTTACATTCTTCACTTGCCTATCTTTGTTCTCTATTGTTTCAAATCTCTGCATACTACTGAGGTGACACTAACGAGCTGCCTAGATTATTTTTCCCTGCCTGCAACAGAGGGTGTTACAGGCATTATCCCCCAACCATAAAGTGCTGCCTTGGAGTTCAGAGGTTATTAAAAATCCTTTCTACCAGACTTGCAATTTCCTTTGCCGTATCTTGGACCATTATGAGATGGACATTATCCAGCTACTCTTCAATTGCAAATGCACTCATTTGCACTTCCAGTTACTCCTGACTACCTTTGTTCCCATAGTCTGCCTTACAAAATAGAGTCTCATTATCAAACAAAAGCAAAGTATTTTTTAGTCTGAGATAATACTTGGACTAGCTTTATCTTCAACCCCTCCTTATTTGACTGTTGAGAAGAGGGGATTTTTTTGGACCCTGCTTCTAATCAGGTGAAATACATAAAGTTTGGAAATGGTCTTGTCTCCAGTTCCAGACCTCAAAAAAAGGTTCGGATAAGCCATTGATGGCACTGAGTTATGTGACAGAAAGGTCGTAATACTTAGAAATAATCAAATTTGAAGGCTCTTTGTCCTGGAATTGCACTGGCTGCTATGTCAGTTATCATCTAAAAAACCCACTTGGTCCAAAAGAGAAGAGAAAATCATTTCAACACAGACCTCAGCTTTCAACGCATTTTTTGTTTTGAGTATCTCTGGCAGCAAACACTGCCCAGAAACTGTTTCACTGACTACCTTACCTTATGTGCCACAGTATCCCCAGGAGAGCTCCATCCAAGTAGAACAGCCCGGTCTGGGTCTGAAGTGCCTGGGCCAAACCCTTTGTTTCTGCAGAGCACTCACTCATCTTCCAGATCACCCAGAGCACACCCTACACTTCCTGCCCACCCATCATCCAACAGATAAAACTAGTGTTCACAGCAAATGTAGAAAAAATAGGGGGAGTTTGTATTCATTAAATCCCCAAAAGCCCTCTTCCAAGTCCTCTGGCTTCGATGCATACAGAAGATCTTCCCTTCTCTGTCTCAAGCTCCTTCCATCTTCACCATGCCAAAACCCCAGATCAAGCCTCATTTGAGCTATATACAAGGAGCAATTTCAATCCACTTAATATGTGTAATCAAATAGCTCACTGTTCAATATATTCCAGAGCTTGGGAATGTTTATGAAGCTGCCACAAAAGTTTCAGTGCACTGTAGAGCTCTGCTTTGAACTGCCAAAGAAACTGGAGGTTCTTGCCATAAAATTGAGGTCCAGTGTGTCACAGAGTGCATATTGTTTTGTCTAATTTGAACCTGGAAACAATTTCTATGGTTTTTTTCAGAACTGGTGAGTAACCACTGAACAACTAAATTCATGCTTCCATGTTAGTACTGAAACAGATTTTCAGAGTGGGTTTGGCCTTCTAAGAACCTTCTACCTCACAGTGCCATCTCCTCTCATAATATCCACATATTAGATTTCATTAAAGAACAGCTGAAATTCAGAATGCTTATTTCTCTCACATCACACTTCCAAGAGAACCTTTACTTTTAGCTTCTATAGGGATTTTATGAAAGACTGAGGGAGCAAGACATCCCAATACAACCTCTGTATCATATTGGTCAAAATGGTGTATTTTTAGCCAGTGTCCACAATGTTTTATATTTCAATTGAACAGCATGCTTGTGAGCTATATTCCCGTGAGAGAGGCCTCACCTGGCAGTGGCATGGTGGTGCTCCCAGGTGCTACATGCTGAAATAGAGCTAGAAGCACATCTTTGCTTAGGGATGCCCTGGTACAAAGCATGCAGGAATGCTCCTGGGCTTCTGAGGGCTTTAACAACACAGGCACATGAGAAATGCCCTCTGGGGCCAGACCAGTCATCCACCCAGCTCTGCAATCCATCTGTGACAATGGCTATATTGTAAATAAGTGTGTACAAATACAAATGCAGCAACAAATGCAGAGCTTCCTCAATTCCTGTTGTTGTAATCAAAGCAGCAGAGCACTCATTTTGGATTGGTAATGTACACATTTGTATTATGTTCTGTACAATCCTAATGACCAAACAAAATAAACTTGGTCAGTTTAGTCCCTTAAACTATCCTCAGAGTCTTCCTGATTACAAACAATGAGCAGGCAGCACCTCTTCACGAGGAAAAAGGGAGAGAAACATTAAATGAACATACAAACCCCACAGGTTAAATTGGCTTATTAAAATGTATTCATCCTGGCTAGTATATTTTATCGAGCAGAGCCAGAAAATGGCTCTAAGCGGGCATGGAGTGAGTCTCCCATGTTGTTAGTCATTTTTGAAAGAGTGGAAAACCCACTAGAATAAATTGTATGGAAAGGAAGAGGGAGGTCCCTACACACCTCTGAAAAACAGCTCTCTCTCAGCCCCAAATATGTTAATATCATTCCCCCAAGCTCATGGAATGAAAGTCAGTGGAAGTTGCAAGTACCAGATGATGTTTGTCAAGAGATGCTCCATGATGATTTGTTGCCAAGTCGCATTTAATCAGCATTTTTCAGAGACTCACAACCACTTTCCTTAGAGATAGGTGTTTGGCTGAAAATTAAGATCTTTTCCAAAAAGCAGGGATAGTGAGGAATACTTGACCCGACCTTCCTCTGGTTTCCTGGAAGAAAAGCCTGTGGTCTCTCTCCTCTCACACCTGGACTCACACACAGTGTCAGTAACCTGTGACTTGGAGGGTGCTGCCTTTCACACTGCTTTCTAGCTTTGGTCTTGTCAGCAGAGAGGAAAAGAGAGATGGAAAGGGACAGAGCACTGAAGGCAGGCAGAATCCTTAGAAATACCCAATAATGAACTCAGAGAGACAAGTTAGAAGTGAAATGCTATAAAACAATATTGTCAGATGTTCTCAGAAATGGCTTGCAGTGGAGAACTGGCCAGCCACACAGTGCTGGCTCTCCCCAGCCCCAGCTGTTAAACTGTTACGAAGCTAAAGTTGCATGAAATACTTTCCTAACTTCACTTTTTCATGGATGTAATAATTATCCACACCACAAGGGTGTTTCACAACTGCAGAATGGGAAGAGGAGAGACACACAAGACACTCTGTATTAAAATGAGATCCATGCTATGAAAAACAAATGAGAATCCTGGATCTGGCCTAACTGTGAAGCAATTCCAAGTGATAATAAGACACCAATGATGAATTTGTTAAATCTGGAGTACATGTGGAACTCATCTGAAGCGTACAGCCGAAAAAGAAATGCACTAATTTTAAAAGGGATGCAACAGGACATTTTGTCCATAACAACTAGCTGAGGACAGTGCAGCCTGCAATTATACCTTTGTAGACATAAGTTTGGTAAATATTTTTATGTATTTTAATATTTATTGTTTACATAATAGTTCATCAAGACAGCATTCTCCTCCCCAGTTTAGAGGCACCAAGTCACAAGGCACAGTACAGCAAGGGGCCTACCACTTATTAATGGTGTACTAGTCTTTCAGCTCAGAAGAAAACAAAATCAATATTTGGTTTCAAAGCATCACAATTATTTTGAATTGCTCATGGATTTCTAACGTCAGCATGTTCACAAAATAGCTAGAGCCAATCCTTACTGCAACCATGTTGTCAGTATGTCCGTAGCAGGACCAAATAAGTTAATCTTTTGAAATCTTTTCCAGCATGACATTTTTGTGATTTCATCCCATGAAATATGTGCTGTCGTTTTTTGAATCAAGCTCCAATGTGCCCAGACTGTCCCTCCTAGATTCTGTCTAATCTCTTCTTGAAAGACCTCAGTGACAGCAATTCGGCTACTTCCCAACAAAGTTTGTTCCAAAATCTAAGCCTTCTGGTTATGTCTATAGAGTACCTCTGCTTTCCATCTACTACGTGGTTTGTATTTATGTTATTTCTTTTTAGTTCTTAGCAATTCTCATTACTGACATTTACGGACAACATTTTGCAATAGCCTATCCCATTCTCATATGCTGATTTCTGCTTATTCACTGAATATGGAACTTAGATCTCTACGCTGGATTTCTTTTTTCCGTTTCCAGTGCAAGGAGCTTACAAGTCAGATGTAGAGATGCTGAGCACTGAAGGACTGATGGATCTGGGTGTAAGTACTCCCAGCCAATGAGTTCATCTACATATAAGTCTGTTTCAGAAGAGAATGCAGCTTGAAAGGAAAATAAGAATAATTCTATGATGAGCCATGCTCAGAGATGCTTTTAGTGGGTAAAATAGCACATCACTTTGCAGTTAGCTTTTGGAGAAGGAAAATTAGATGCACCCTCCTCATCATCAATAGTAAAACTTAATGTCAGGCTGCTTGCTACCATTCATTTTTTCTAACAGGTTTTGATCTTACATAACTCAGGAATATTTGCCCACTTAGCAGAGACTTCATTTCCACTGTACAGCAAAATCATGAAATAGGTGAATATTGCCATGTAACACTGATAATGACAAAAGTCAAAGCATTTTCTATTCCTTATTTTTTTGCTCCACTCCAAAACATCACTCCTTTTTTTTCCATAGCCCAATACCGAAATCTAAAACAGTTAAGGTGCACTTTTATGTCAAACACTGGTAATTTATCAGTAAGGGGGGAGAGACAGAGATTTATCAAGGAGACAGTGACTCCAAAGTACTGTGACAATAAAAAAGGAGCATTCTAAATTTTCAAGGACTTTTTGGATTACTCCATGGAGAAATCAGGAAGTAGGACGCACATGTTACAAGCAACCTTTCACAACACAACAGCCTAAAGGCAATGAGAAGATTTTAATACTGCTGAGGGTAAGTGGTTTGTGAATCCTACAGTAAAATATTCAGTGTCAGGAAAATTACCTCGATCTTTGCCCTCTGAATGATTCATATTCTTTCAAGTTAACACTGAAAACAAAACATATGAAAATGCAAGTATGCTGAGTGTCTAGCTGTAAACACAAGACTGTCTGGTCAAAAACAGATGTAATTTTTACTCCCTTCATTTACTTTTGTCTTCCTGCATGCAGTGTTACCACTGAGAATTAATATTCCCCATCACACTTCTGGATAGGTTTTCAGGCTAAATTCAGTTTCTTGAGTACTTGAATGAATATGCAATGAACGTGGGACCCACCCTAAAACTCTCATGAAAAACTATCTTTTAATCTTTACAGAATCACAGAATCAACTAGGTTGGAAAAGACCTTTGAGATTATCGAATCCAACCTACGACCTAATACCACCTTGTCTTAATTATTCAACTTTCAGGACTGAAAATTTAACCAGAAGAAAGAATTCTATTGATTTCACAAACAAGGATGCTTTTTTTTTTAACATAACATCTTTAAAGACTTCCTATGCCTGCAGCACAAAAATGTAAGCAAAAATTTCCCAATCAAGAGATATTTGCCAAGCAAAGATACTGTAAATATCTGGTTGCACATTTATAAAGAACAGCATAGAAGACAAGCGTTATGTTGCTTTAACACCCTAAGAAAGTCACTCTTTTGGAAACATTAACACTTCCTCCCAAAAAAAAGAACAGTCCAAACCAAATTATAACTGCAGTCCATATGCTGATAAAGCTCCAGAACAAGCTGGTTTGTGTTGATGAGAAAAGGCCAAGGAAAAGCAAACAGTAAGTCTGGCCCTCTCTACACCAAGTCTCTTTTATACTGAGTTTGGCATTGTAAAAAAAAGCTTTTCCTGATGTGCAATTTCTATTTTCAACCACACAAAGACTTTTACCTTGCCAAAAGAGTACAAAGAAGGCCTGGTAAATGAAAACCAGCCCAGCACTGGTATATGAAGTATTAGTGTCTCCTCTCTTCTCACTCAATTGGGTAAGTTTACAATAATGTGTATTTTCTCAACGAGAAGCCCACACACACCCTTGTCTTTACAGAATTGTTTATGTTTCTATTATTTTATCATATATTGGGGTAGGACTCAACATGCCACATGCAAACACCAACTTTTCATCTTCAGTTACCACAAATGCATGTTACAAAACAGGCCTAGGCTTGGTATTACCCCTGAATCTCTGTGACCCATACATTAGAACTGCAATCCTGGTCTTGAGTGTCATCACTCTAAAATACCTCACAGCATGAAGTCCCTGCAGCTACCAAAAGCGATCTACATGCACCGAAGTCCCCACCTACAGCATGTGAAGATGATCAGTTTTGTTTAAATTTCACAAGCATTTTCTTAGTCTTCCCAGGTCTGCAAGATCTGTAAACTCCTTACTGGAGTTCAGAAAATAGAGTGCCTTGGGTCAGGACACCTACCCAGCAAAATGCACTGTCCTCCCCAGTGGCAGGAGGGTCACTGCACACAGACCTGGACTGCTCCATTCGCATCGGGGATGCTCATAGTGATGCCTTAGGTTTTAACTTTTATATTTTTCAAATTCTGTATTCCTAGTGTGTAACTCTGAGGTGTCCTGTAGCTTGTGAGCTGCTGCTCTCTCATGCTAAGACAGACATAACAAAGCCTCTCCAGGCCTGCTCTTCAAGGACACCCAGACTGTCCTAGGCCCAAAATGTGTAAACCAGCATCTTGAGAAGGGGGGCAAGCTGAGGGGAAATGACATCATTAGCTAAAGTTTAATTGGCAAATTTATGCTGATATGCAAATGGAGTAAACCTATAGAAGTGTGAAGAACTTGTGACTCGTCGTCCATCTTGGGTGTAGCCTTTGGCCGGCCCAGGTGTACCTTTGAAGGCCTTTCTAATAAATATCCACCTTTATTCCCTTACTCCTGTCTAGTGTCTGTTTCTAGGTTGGCCTCTTTAGGCATCAACAGCACTGCCTTCTGCTCCACAGGCACAGCCACGGTGAGGTGGACAGGCTTTGCACATGTCTGGTAAGTCAACATTACGATGGGAAAAATCCACCCAATGCCAAGTGCTCCATCATAACCACATAACACTTCATTTGTGTGCTAAAAACTCAACAGGGATTTAAATGAATTAGATCCTTGTGCACAAGAGAAAGTTAACCCTTGCTGAATAAACCTTTTTTATTAGTGTAGCAGAATTAGAAAGAACATACTACTTAAAAAATAGTTTAATTAGAATGCAGATTAAATGACTGACATACCGTGTCTTCAAATATTCCTGTTTCATAATTGTTTCTTCTTTTTTGTTGTTGTTTTATGAGTTCAATGTTCCACCAGGGTCTTCTTTTTTCCTATGTACAACAAAACCAAAGATATCTTCTAAAAACAGATGAAATAAATCAGAACACTCAAAGTCAAGGCTCTCACTCTGGTTTGACTTAAAACAGAAAAAACACATTACAAAGTACACCAAAAGTTTGCCAAGTCTCTTCAGTGACCCATAAACTGATTATGATGTACTGAATTTTGCAAGTTACTACACCTGCCCACATATACAACACCAAAACAAAATGTTTGGACTCTGTCACCAACAGGATTTTCTGTTCAAAATCAGACAGATGCAGTAGCATAGTGACTCCCAAGGAAACCCCTTGCTGGTTAACTGGATGAAATCAACAGGCACAGAATTTTCTGAAGATATCAGCAGATGCACCTTCAGTGGAATATTTCTATCAGCCGTGCTGCAGAGTCATCCATGGTAACCCCTGGCCCTCAAAAAGCCTCAGGTGAGATTGGAGGGCTAAAGTCAAATCTTCATCCCAATGTCTGTGCCTCTTGCCTGTGCACTCCTGCCAGTGTGTGAAAATACGGCACGGTTCCCAGCTCCCTTAGGGAGCAGCGCTGGACAAAGACAGAACTTTGCATTCAGAAGTATCGTTCCTTTTTTCACTGGCACCAGGACCTGACCTGACCCAAAGCCATCTCAAGCTGGCTGTTGTCTGTCCATTTGCTCCCCCGGGGTTTTGACCAGCACAGGTTGCAGTGTGATATAAAGCTGGGCACAACTATTTTCATACATAAATGCAATGACAAGAGGGCACCACAGCTGTGCCTATCAAAGCCAAGGGGTCCTAAATGTAAGAAGTGACTGAATTAGTGTACAGACGGACAAGGCTGGAAAATTAAATTGTATGTGCTACAGAAAATCTGTCTTTGTTTTCCAAGTTGTTCTTGCTTTCATACTCAAGTGTTTTGTGTTTCCCTCACCAGTAAGCACCACCACTCGGGAATGGCTGTGTCCTTGGGTGGACACATGATTCATGGTGTTGTTGCTGCAACTTCTATGTGTCTTCCTGGAAAATTTCTGTCTTAATGGTACTTTTTTTCTTAAAGAAATGTACTTTTAAGTCAAACTGGGTTTTCAAATATCTGACCAAGTCAAGTCCAAGTGGGTGAAAGGCAGTTTTATTTTCTTGCTACAAATTTTCCAATCACACCTATTTTTATGTTACCAAGGGAAATCTCCATGATTTACTAACTACAAGCCCTTTAACAAACATGAATTCAAACAAGCACTTGTAGAGAACAAAAACAAATGCTTCACTCTGAAAGGTATGTTTTCCTTTTAAACACTTCTTCCGTTAGAATAGAAACATAAATTCAACTGATTTTCACTTTTTTTTTTTTTTAACAAACTATTACTCCCCCCACCTCCCATCCCAGATGTCTAGATGTTGACTCAGCGCAAAGAACTTGGGAGGCTAAGCAAACATGAGCCTGGTTTGACAATCCATTATAACTTGGCTAATGCTCCTCTGTCACCAATAATCAAGGCTCTGCTAACACTTTCATTTCTTTCTTTTTTTTGCTGAGTACACTGCACTCTGCTCAGCTGAATCACCAGGATTTCTTTTCTGTCAAGAGGGCCCTTTCTTTTAAAGCTTCTTAAGGGAAAAATATTTCTTTCTTCAGTGAAGCCCTTGAAGTGGTTTGCTTCTTGCAGGTGAATTAGCAGAAATGTTGGTCTGCAGAATAGTTTCAGGCACAGCTTTCTCTCTGCTCCCCGCCGCCCCGCCTTTTCCAATGCAGCACTGTGCAGGGCAATAGTACCCAGCTGCAGCCCTTAACCCGGTATTGTCTGCCCTGCCCCAGCACTATTCAATAAAAAATCCAAATCTGATGCTTGATTTAACAGAAGTCCTGAGTCTGCCCCTTACAAAGTTCCTCAACCCTATTAGAAAACCTCCAAGCAAAATAATCCCACTAATTCAGACTTCTTTATCAACTTCTTCATGGGAGTCTGAAATACCAGTTTTAAAGGGGTATTGGGGCACAGTGCTAGTTTTTGGCATAGTTTCTCCAAACACCCAAATTCAAGTTCTCCCAGGAGAAGTCTGGATGCTCTGTGGCACTGCGGACCAACAGTCCAGCCATGGGCAGACAAGCCTGTGTGGATCCCAATCCCTGTGAAGAAAATAAAACTGCACCTTGGCCTGTTGGTACAGGTGCCTCCAAAGAGGCTTTGGCATGGCCACAGGCTCTGCTTTGCCCTGCTCCCGTGAAGGAAGGAGCAGTGGCTGTATGAAGAACACCAGCACCTGTCTCAGCAAAGGAGCCTGAGGGGGCCCTGGCGTGGCACACAAATCACAAGCAGCGCAAGAGGGATGTGTGTCCTGCCTCTGCCAGGCAATACATCTCTCCTGGCCAGTCTCCAAAGTGTGTCAGAGTTGTGCATCTCTCAGTGAGCTGAATCACATGCTGGGCTGAGGTAAGCAAAGCTTGGCAAGTTTGCATTTCCCTGCGGAGCATCACTGCTGCGGGCAGGGGCACCTCTGGCTGGAAAAAACATAACAAATAGGGATCTCCAAATTCTCCCAGTTGGGGTCTCTTGGATGAAGAAAAGCAGGACCAAAAAAATAAACTCATTTTACCCAGTCTCTGTGGGAATACAAACATTTATGAAGATTTTGTCATCTGAAGTTTAATACAGAAACATGGGTAACATATTGAAAAGATCCTAAGGTAGTAAAACTTTATTTAAAAGAACAGTGACTTAGGAGCGCCTAAAATTACTCCTGCCAATGCCCTCAGACCTGGAGTCTTAAATCACTTAAGTGCCCTCAAAGATTGGGAATTTCAGCATTTAAAAGTGATGTCTAAGGCCTTCATCCAGACAGCAAGCTTTAAAACTGTCATATTTGCAGAAGCTTTGATATCTCATTCCTGCCCCCCTCATGGGAAAGACAACCCCCCACATGCAATAAGGTTAATGCAGAAATGTTTCTAAAGCACAACCACTTAAGTGAAGCCTTCTCCCACGCCTTTCCTCACTGCCACCAAAAGAAGGCACAGTGCTGTAGGGGACCCTCTGCAACATGAGGTTGTTCTGAGTAGGGGGTGATGGCACTGGAGTGGAGTCCATGGGATGGGTGGTCACCTCCTGGAGAGCAGTGCCACTGGCAGGCACATGGCATGCAGAAGGATGGAGACCACGCTCCATGGGACTGCCGGCAGGACAGGATGATGCACTGTGGCCCCACATGCCACAGCATGCTCCTACCTGCTGGGATGGGTGTGGGGCCAGCCAGCTCACCTCCCACCACAAATTAACAGAGAAAACACATACCTGCCAAGGCAAGGCTAGCATGTCTGCCCCACTTCTAATGCTGCAGAGAAGAGGGGCCCAGCTTTCGATGGCAGGAGCATCCTAAAGCACTTGCAGAGACAAACAGTCAGTGAGCCAGAAGACGTGGAGGGAGCCAGAGGAGAGCGCAGCATCCAAATCAGCAAATCCCTTAAGCATGTGTTTAAGAGCTTTACTAAATCAGGATCACAGGCCATCTTCACAAATGGTCCTCACCAGTCCTGGGATACCTGCTAGTATTCCGTGAAGGGACAAGGAGGCAGCTCGAACCCCTGCAAAAGCATCCCATGGCAAGCAAAGAGAGCATGGGGATGTGGGTAGAGTCTGCAGCCCTCTTTAGCAGAGACAATCTGCATCCAGAGGGATGCTTCTTGGAGCAGTTCACTTCTCTGGGCAGTCACACTCAGTTATTACCATACAACATCTTTCCTCTCTTTTTTGTTTTGCCTTTTTTTTCTCTAATGCTGTTTATTTCAAGTTTTCATCTCCAGTGGAAAAGCCTTATCCTACATATGTTCTGCAGGTTATTGGACCCACCTGCCCCTCCAAGTGTTTCAACAACAATCACTTGTTTTCTGTGCAGTGAGAGGGATTACAGCCCTGTGGCATCTTTCTGCATTCTTTAAAATCTTCTCTCCTCTCTGGGGAAGAATCTGTTTCTGATGTTAATGTGGTGCTACATTGTTTTTAAAGGGTTCTGATCCTGCCTGCTGTCACCACAACATGGTGATAAATTAAGAGTTTAATTTCAGTTTAATTTGCACATGCAGATTAAGAAACACAGGGGACAGGGCATGGAAGGACAAGAACAACTCTAATATCTCTGCTTCGCTCGTGTGCATTTCTGGTGACTGTAAACTACTTCATCCTAGTGTTGATGAAGAAGAAGTAAGAAACTTGAAGATTTAATAGATTCAATATTATTTTTACTTGGATATTATGGAAGGTGAGAATTTAAGAAAAATTCCTTGGCAACAGAGTTAACACAAATCCTTCTCACTTGCCTCACTCTTCTTCTTTCTTAGTACTGCAAGAAGGCAGTAACATGCTGCATTTGAAGGATGCCCTTAACCCCTCAACTGAGCTGAAGAGGTTTGGATAAACAATAATTCCAGCACCAGAATTACTCATTCCAGCGAGACGGATGGAAACAGAGATGCCGGCTCTCCAGTGAAGGCACAAACACTCCAAAGGCACCCAGAAGGAGACATTCTCATCCCTACTGAAGGCATGATGGTCTTCAGCCCAACCAGCCATGGGGGAGCCATTCAGGATGCAGGACATCCAGCCAGGTCACACTCACTCTTGCCATATGGACAGCTGGCCTTACTGACACTTGCAAAGGCACTGAGTCACTGTGGGGACCCTGCACCTCTCAGGAACCCCATTTCTCCAACCCTTGAAGGAAAGACACAGGGACAGAAAATGTTATAAGGAAAAAGGTTGGAGCAGAGAACACTCAGATCTTGGCAAGACTGTTTAAATTGATTGAAGTGATAAAAATAGAATGCCCATATTTTGACTGTAACATATAGAAATTGTGCTAGGCATCAAGAACTTTTCAAAGAGTGCTAATTTATAGATGCTTTTCTAAGGAGGACAAGTGAGTATATTACTTTTCCTTTAAAGTGCACCTGCAACAGCAAACCACACACACTGTAGATTTTATAACCTTACTAATTTTCCCTAAGCCTTGGGAGATATTGGTGGTAAGCATAAAGGTATTTTGTTTCAACCTAAGAAGAAAAAGAAAACTGAAAACAAAATAACTTGTTTTCAGAGTACAGTTAACAGATAAACTGAAGAGATATCGACTCTGGTGCCTACAGAACAGCTTGTGATGCCAGGGAGACTGGTATGTACCACTTACCCTCAATTAAACTAAAGAAATTAGGGGGTTATTTTTATTCCTATTGATGTTAGTGAGAAATCTGGGCATCCTAAGCATGCAGGAACAAAATGACAACCTAAAGGAAATGCTGTATGAATCAGTAACCCAATTGGCTCTGTGCAGAAAAATAGGAGCTATAAGCAGAGAGACCCTGGGAGCATTGCACTGGATGAGGTACGTGCATGAAGAGGAATCAACTTCCAGCTCTGCAACACATTTTCCCACTTTCACATTCCCATTTCTAAAATGGACAGCTATAAAAGCAGTTCATTAGGGTGTGTGAGAGGCTCAGATACTGAAGTACAGAGGAGCATGTAAGAGCTGAGACTGAAAGCCTCATCCTCTATTAGCAACACCATCCAAAGCACAGACCAGCCATTCTAATTTATGCCAGCTCTTAAAGCTTTGATTGTTGCTTTTGTCTCATAGCAGAAGCAAACCATACTTTTCATGGCATCACATCAGAATAGCTCAGTAATGGGGTACCAGCCTACACTGAGTTCACCTTTCCATTTCAACAATTTTAGGGGAAAGCTTTTGATCTGATTCAGAAAAAAGAGAGCTTAGAGTGCAGGTTTGCCTGACTGCCTATGCTGAAGGGGTGGAAGTAACTTCCTCTGTGACTAAAACATTTTCTGGGGACATAAAATGAAGATTTTCTGTCCAAACTCTAACCACAGTCCAAATTGGTAAATAAAACATTTCAGTCTTGCCTTAATATGAGGGGGTAGGCTGCACAGAAAGGTTATTTGCCTACAACAGCCCAAAAATGGAACTGAAGAACTTTCTCTCTTCCCATTCTATGGACTTTAGTCCTTGCTTGTAGATCTATGGGAAAAATTCACCGTCAAACCCTCAGAAACATCCACAATGCTTCTCACATTCCAGAATCACTGGGACAGCTCACATAATAAAATATTTGCTGGAAAGGGACCAAGGCATATTAAGTATAGAGAGGCAGCCTTAACTCTCACTTTCCACAATTTCATGAGCCTGAGTCAGAACTGTAATGTTTTTTGAACTATATATGTACTTAACTTATGGCATTTCTTCACCCATCCAACACCTTTTTATTTACTCCCATATGTTATCTCATATTATCTCATTAGTTAGGTTATTTTAGCTGCACTTAGCATGCAGGTGATATTACCAATTTGCTACCTAGTCATAAAACTGTGTATCCTTTTATTATCATTGGAGTTTTCCTAAATATGCACTAATTCTACTATCTCAAGATATATTACACCAGCTGAAGAGTACATTATTAAGCTTTTCATTACTGTAATAAAAATGAAAATGTACGAACATAAAAATCACAATTTTTTTTAAATTCCATTCTCATTATTCTAATTCTCATTTGCTTCTGATTCTATATATATCCTGATTAACAAATACCACATGAGAGGCTTAAAACTAAATGGTCTGGAAATGGGAATAGAAGTTAAGTAAGTTCATAATGGCTCCCAGAGAGCAGCCAAAATAATTTTTAAATTGTTTCCCACCAAGCTATTAAAGTACAAGGCTAGCTACACTCACCAGCACAAAAGCAGTGATATCATCAGCTCGCTAATATATCTTCCATTTTAAGACCACCATCAGTCAAGCAGAAGACTCAGCCTGTTGGGCTCATTCCATAAATAGTTATTAGCCACAGCACCGAGCAGAGTGAGGAGAGAATGTTAATGTCCAGGAATGAGTTTGAGTTACAAAGAAGGAACAGCAACACAAATTAAACCTGCTTTATCCTTAAACTGAGAGATCATCCTCTGGCTCACAGGGAAAACCCAGACGAGTCTCTGTAGAGTTCTTGAGATTCTCCTGCTTTCCATTTTGCCTTACTGGTCTGAGGCCAAGACTTTTCAGGTGACTTTGCCATAAAAATTCAGCATACTAAATTTATATACTCATTTACTAAATTCACAGAAAAACAGTTTATCCCTTAAACCTTCACATATGAAAACTTTCTATTTTGGAGTTAGTCAGCACTGCCCACAATTCATGGTGGCTACTTCCTTTCTTAGACATCAAACATGAAAGGCTTTCTGAACTATATACTTCCTTCTTCTGAAACTAATTGCTGCTGTAGTACATGTGAAATAAGTTTCCTAACCTACAGCATTCATGTTATATTCAAAAAAGACTGGTTGACGAAATGCCATTGGATGAGACGGCAAGTAATGAATTTTCTCAATTATTTTGGTGAGAACAAGAATTTCTGGGTGTCTCTGAATTTTCAATCACAATTAACTTATTTAATTAAACAGGTGAAATAATAGGCAAAAGTGAACCACATCAGTTCCTTTGATTCGTTATAGGCTGTACAAAAAAATCATGTTTTGTCACAGATCTGTGAAAAGTGACAGTGAGACTAAGTTGTAGTGACTGAACTCACCAAAGATCAAAGTAAAAATCAGAAGCAAGTAGCTTGCAGTGTTAGAGTTTAAAGTGTGGGTTTTTTCAAAATAATCTGCAAAGACAGGTCAAATGTTACTGGTCTTAAAAAAACTCCCATGCATCCAATCTGGAAATGCAGTTCTGCTGAGCAGCAGATAGGACAGGATCTTCAGGCTTACATCAGTCAACTTGAGGAGCTTATTTCAGCTCTAATGGACCTTTCCAAGTATGTACTACGCTCTGGAGCATGTATCAGCAAAATCATCTACATCTCCACACAGCACTCCCATTTCCAAACAAGGAAATAAAAAGGACAAACAGCAGGGCTTATCTTCTCCTTTAACCAGAGATACATACCTTACAATTAGCATGCCTACAGTTCACAGAGGGGAAAAAGTAACAAAACACAACAAACATAATTCTTCTAAAAGAGTGCTGCTCCAGCAGCACTATGATCTCCAGGCCCCAGTAGGTCCACTGCCAGAAGCAGATCAAAATCTCATTCCTGTCACCAAGGCACAGTTTTGTGAAACCGTGCATGCCAAAGCCTAAGAAATACTGTGCAAAAGTCAAACTGCATCTTGTCTGAGGAAGAGTTACTGGCACACTGTGTATTAACACATAGCAGTAACACAGAAACCTGTGCATGCCCCCTTCATACGGAAACAAAACCAGTACAGATGTTTGCTATCAGTCCAAACCTGCACCCTTTTATGTACATCATCTTCAGCCATGCACAGAAAGTTCAACTATCCTTGAGTGAGGGAAAACATATGGTTCACATGTACCCTTAACCCAACGAGAAACAGTGCTCTGCAGGGGTTAATGCACTAAAGATTCAGCTGAATCAAAATCTGTATTTGACATTCCTACAGAGATCATGGGATCTTGACTACTCAATTCCTCCTTAATTTCTCAAAACAGTGGCTATGCATGCCAATTATACATAGAAATGTTTAAAGAGCTTAGTGTTCCAGCTATTTGTGTGTGGAAAGCAAATCTTAAATACTATTAATTCCATAACTCTAACCACACAAATCCATTAACACTGACTTTCATTAACACAGCACAGAATTATACTCAGTGTGAGGGTGTCATAGTCTCACAAGAACTCTAAATTACTGTAACTTGTAAGTCAAGCCAAAAGATAAGAATGTGTTGGTGATGCCTTCTAAATGATAATTCTTCAATACTTCTTACTAGGACTAATATTTGTCATCACTTGTCAGTTGTTTCAGAGTGCTACATTTCTCAGAATGAAACCTAGACCATAAAAGTCTGGTCAGGTGAAAGTTGGCGGTGTGAAGTGAATCGTATTGCCTGTCAGAGAATTCTCTATTGCATCTTGCAATTTTTCAATTATGTATTTAACACTCTACTCTCTATTCTCTTATTCAATGAATAAGCAAAAATTTAAGATATTGCATACTATTTTAATGTCAGCTGCCACATTATGATTGCTGTCCTTCACAGACACAAACAATGCATATCTGAATGTTTCTTCAAGGCAAGATCAGCTGAAGAAATAACTCCTTTAGGAAGAAAGTGGATAATGCTCTCTTTCATCTGCTTCTGAAACTCTAGTCACCTTCTAGTTTGCATAGCATGAGAAAATACACCTGAGAAAGCTTGCTGCAATATAAGAAATGAAAGCTGGGAGTCTTGGAATCGTTTAAAAGCGTAGTAAAAATGTAGATACCAATTCCTCAAAGCCACAGGCTTCCGCTTAGGGCTGGTCAAAATCCCACTAAAATTAACATGAATTTAGTGATTTGCTTTAATATCTTCCTTTCATAACCATTGTCCATGTAATATGAGCACAACCACATTTTTAATTCAGTGGGATATGCCCCATTTCTCTTACCAGTTCCAGGAAAGGATCAGAGATATTACATGATGAATGTGATGCACTTAGCTGTGATTTTTATTGTCCCTCCATTTCTGCTGCCCTGTGGAATGTGCAGAGAAGCGGGTTCCTGTGATGAGGAGAACAACCCAAAATGAGTAGGGAATAGAAGGGAACAGCCATTATTAAATTCAGTGTATATTCATAGGGCTATGGTTTCTGTCTGGTTCAGCAGACACCCTGTCATCAGCCTGCTTTTTCAGCAATCCAAACAGAGGACATCACCACTGATGTAACTGGGTATATGTCATATAATTGCTCTGGCACAACACAGTCTATAGATTTAGTACACGACTCTGTACATGTTACTGGGTTATTAACAAAAAAGACATTAATCACTGTGACAGACACAAAACAGCACTATTCTCACTCTCTAAACTGAGACATCAAACAGGCCCATTGCTAATTAGGATGATGACAGCCAGAAATTAAATTTTAAAGACTCTGTTTATTCCTCACTTCTAAAAATTATTCCTTACTGTCCTACCCTATTCCGTCTCACAAATCTGGTAGTAAAACACTAGGCAGCCTCTTCTGTGATTCTGCTGAACAGTTTCTTGTTAACAGACACATAATAATGATGACAAATGGGAGAGAAGAAAGTGGTTATTAAGCCATTAGATGCTGAATGCACACTGTTTGAGCACATCCAGCATTTACCTAGCTTTAACTTGCTTCTCTAAGCCAGGAACAGAAAATGATACAGAGCAGAAAATGTAAATCATCAGTGATGTAATAGTGACCTGTGTGCTATCTTGGAAGGGCTTAAGCACACCTTCAGATTTTCCTAACAAAAAACCCCATTGTCCTATCCTGACACACGAATGCCTGCTTACTTTCTTCAGTGTTTTTCAGCACACATTAACCCTCTCTGTTATGTAACACTGCATGGGCACTGATGTCTCTGTCTGAAAGAATGCAGCAATATTTACCTGCATGTGGCTGTGCAGCCTGCAGGAGGAGGGGACTTAATACTAAGTTCCGTTGTCTTAAACAACTTGTAAGAAATACCACTACTGAATTCTTCCCAGTGTTTGTAGAAGGGAAAATGTAAAAAAGGCAAAAGGCAAGCATGCTGTGCTTCCAGAGTGATTTATCACAGGAACTCGACAAACTTTTGTGCTAAGGCACCTAGCAGTGGATTAAATTACTCTGGATGATTTCTCTTTGGCTTGCCAAAAGAGGAATGCATATGAGGAATCTGATACATACATACCTGGAAGGAGCAGGCACAGAGACAGAGCAGGATGGGAGAGCTTGCTGGGAAATCTGCAAATCCAAGAAGAGCAGACATAAGCAAAGCTGCCCTCAAAACCAGATGGTGCCAAGAAACAACAAGTGAATCCAGAGAAACAACTGAGGTGAACCTCTTTCCAGAGATAACCCTTTGCTTGTCTCATCGGGTAGATTAATGAGCTGAGAGGTGGCAAGTATTATTAAAAAAAAAAAAAAATCTTTATGGGGAAAATCTGGAATGTTAATTTTTTTTGCTGTTTTCTGAAGTTTGAGGTTTGTGTGTTTGTTGAGTCATGCTTTGAAACAATCTTTTAACAAAAGTAGTTATGGTTGGGGGCTTTTAGACAAAATATTTTGATAATGTGTTTTGAATATGTTCCAATAACCATTTCAAAACAAATTATTACTGACATTTTCAGGAGGTGAAGTGTTGGAAAAGCCCAGCTTTTCCTTCAAGTCTTGTTTTGCTTTGGAAGAAACCCATGCTGGAACGAAAACAAATTTCTTATCAAACTTCAAAAGGCACATCTGATAATTTGGGGAGTACACTATTATTGGAGATGGCAGTTCATTCATTAAAAAAACCCCAAACAGAAAGGATATGCCATAGGGAGAATACGGCGTGAGTATCAGAGTTAATTTGCTGCACCGACTTTCTTACCTTGGTTAAATGTTCACAGGAGGAAGTCTGAGCAGAAAAGTGACCTCTTCAGTCTTTTTAACCAAAGATATCACCTGTTTAGAAATAAATTACTTGTTAGCATACATAGTGTATTTTTTTTTTTTTTGAGGATAGGTATCTTTTCTTCATTTTTCTCATGTTGAAATTGGCCTTTTCAACCTGCCTACATTTTGCAACTTGGTTTTACTTTCTTTCCATTACTGTGTAAAAAAAGAGTTACAACGTAGTTGAAACTATAATTTCATTGATGTTGTTTTTATAAGTCAGTGGTGAATGCAGACTGACAAAAAAGACATAACAGAAGAAAAAGAATTTCTGCCTTCAGCTAACTTAATATATAATTACAACAGTATAGTGAGAAAGAAACACTACAATGGAAGTGTTCAAATAGTCAAAACAACAATGCGCAAATTTCTTCATGAAGACACCAAAACCCTTCACAGGTAATCTTGGACTCAAGCTACAAGTACAGGGCAGATAAGTGAAAATATCCTCCACCAAGACATTAATAACAAGGTACATTCAGTTTTAAAAGACCCACAAGAAGAAAAATATGAGAAAACCCTTAATGCTTCTCATAGCAATGAAACCACTACTTAAATGGAAAAACGAAAACTTAAAAAGCAAATGGAGTGTAACTTTGATTAAGGATTTGTTTTTCAAAGGCATTCATCTATGTTACATGACTTGTGGACTTCAGTCCCTGTAGTGCAGCATGTTCAGATTCAAGCTCAGATTTTAGGGAGTACATGATGTTTTGATTGGAAACTGGATACAAGGAGACTCCTTCAAACAATAACCAAAATAAAGACATTGACATGAGGAATTTGGTTGTGGTTTCACAGGCAGCCCAGACAGTCTAGAAGCTTGCTGACCAAGCCAGGGCTGCTGCTCTTCTCCCCACCAAATTTTCCTGCTGCTGCCCCAGCCTCAACCTTGCTCCCATCCCAGGCTTCCCCACTGCTCCTTCCCTCCATTACCCCTTCCTTCCACTGCCATGACTCATCAGAAGGCAGAAACCAACAAAAGAGTTCTAATTCCCTTTTTATTTTTTTACTTTTTCCTACTTTGGGGCCACTTCAGTGAGCTAAATCAGCTAACGGAGTGACCCAGTAAGTGCCAGAGGCAGCACAAGGAGAGCACTAGGAGCACATGGCATGGAGGAGCTGCTGTGGAAGGTGTCCCTGCTCCCTAGGTTGACACTGAGTTCCATCCATCGTTAACAGCGAGGGTCCCACTGACTCCAACAGGGTCTTGATTGGTCCCACATTTGGTGGGACTCATCTGTGAAGCCCACATTCACTCCACATGTGCCACACTTACATAGATAACTGTATGTAGCAGCCAGGCTTCTCTTTGATGGTACACTGGATGCCTCCATCAGGGATCAGTGGAGCTTGTACCAAATTTGTCATAAGGAATAACCTGTGGAAAGTCACAAGCCTCATATCCTCCTCTTGCCTACAATGTTATTTACCTAGAAGACTGATCCTATGAGTCTTTTGGCTCGTTCCCTGGGTGCCCACGCAGCCAGGTAAGGACTTTAAGATGCACTAGGAGTTTGGTCTCTTTAGGCCAGAGCAGCCTCTCTGAAACAGAGACCATTCTTCATTTCACAGAGAATTTCAAGCTGCAGAAAGTTAATTACAGACAAGGTAAGAATGAGCAGTGGTGGGACCAGTCAGACCCTGAGCTGCACTCAGGATTTATAAACAGGTCCTGCACTCAATTAATGCTCTCGCCTTTGCCACGCAGAAGTTTGCTCAAGTGAAGAAAGAGACTGGGTAATACAATGCTGCACACTGCAGCACTTTATTAGTTTTTTTCACACTGAAGTGAGGACCTCATTAGTTATGTTAATTTAGAACTAATAACACATTTGTCATAACGGCTGTTCCTTTCCTGAACGTTTTACATAAAATTCACAAGTTTGCTATTGCAGCATGCCAAAAAAAAAGCGAGAAATGCTTTCCCTGCTCTTGACAAATCTTTTTCTAATTAGGTTGGCCATTTTTCTGCCTAGATGCTGAACTGGAAAGATTTTTTTTTTGTTAGAATAAAAGATACCAGAAGTACCCATTCTTCTGTGTTTGAAAGTGCTTATTAGCACATCTGTTCTAACCACTGATAAGATGTCCCATAGTTATTCATAAAGCTGAGGATACTAAACAACATACAAATGTGCCCGTTGGTTTAAATAGTCAAGAGGCTGGCGAAGGGCAAACTACCAAAACAGTGATGCATATTAATTACATTGGTAATTACACAGTATAAACCTCAAGGTCAAGGCCTCTTTTCCTTATTTTGCTTTGTGCAGTATTTATACCACCAAGAGAGTAACTACCAAACCCAGCTTCCATTCCTGCTTGCTCTTTTAAAGGTTTGTCAAGGATTTTCTGCTTCTAAGAAAATGCCACCTATGGCCGCCCTTTCACCCAAGCCTTCACAGCTCCCCGCACTCAAAGAGGGCAAAGATATGATGACAAACACATAGCACATGCCTAGCCCAAGGCTACTATGCAACCTCATGTGCTAATCACAGATGTGTCCAAAGACTTCCAGTAAAGTGCTGGTGTTATTACAGGAAGAGGACACGCTGCTGTTGATCATGCAACACTGGATGAATATTAACATAAACTGCACATACACCCCCTCACAAGCCCCTCTTTGCATATGACTATGAAAAGTCTAGAGGGGATGAAGTGCCTCAGGTACAGAAAGAGCGTGGCTGAGCCAAGAAGAGAGTCCACATGCTAGCTGCCATTTGATTGCTCAATGTCCCAAGCCTCTTTTTTTTCTAAAATCCCACTGGCCAGCGTTACCTGAGTAAACCTAGGGTGAAAGCAGCAGGCATGGCTCCCACACCTGATACAAATTTACAGCTGAATAGGTAAAAGAACTCCACAAAATAGAAAATTACACTTGCAAACTTTAAAAAAGTGAGTTAAAGGCTCTTTGAGAAAGAGAAAGGAGGCACAAACACCCACCATGACAACTGTGGTCAGGAAAAAGAAAGAAGTCTGGGGACAAGTCTCTGCATTCTGCCTAGGTGTCCTAACAAACGCCTGGCTTAACATAAAGTGCAAAAGCCCTTCTTCATGCATGGACTGCAACCCAGTACTCTCCCTGTGTGTATCCATATTTTCCCAGCTGAATGCCCTAGACACTCAGTATTGAGTCACACACACTTGTAACTCCATCCACCTGCAGTGGGATTTGCTTTACGTGACATGACACAGCTTCAGGAGAAGGGTGTTGCAAGTCATGCTCCCCACACTGTGCCCCAGCACACCCTTTCCCCCTCTGGCTACAGCTTAGCTCCATTTTGAGGCACACTGGTTTCCTTTCTGAAAGCAAAATGCTCCTGTGAACACACAGCATCATGGGCATGCTTAAAAACACCTCCTAGACTGAGAATCCCAGAGAAAAACATGTCTGGATATCGTATGGGACAAGGCATGAGAGATGCTGAACTGTTCCCTCAGCAGTGCATGGCAGAAGAGCTTCATGGCCTGAGCTGCAGTCCAGCTCCAAGAGCCACGGAGGTGCAGAAACCTGAGCAGGCATCTCGAGTCCCCGACTCTGGCCTCAAGCAATGACATTAGGTTCTGGGCCTTTAAAAGCAGTGTTTAGGAATATAAATATACAGATAGGGTCTTTTTTATCAAGATATAAATTTTTCTTATAATGGTTACTTTGTTCTTTTATTATCTGTACATGAACTATGCAGGGCATTTTTTTAGGATCTGTAAAAATCTGTTTCCCATAAGCAGCTTGGCATTCTGTCTTTATTAACTACAACATCCATTGAGAATGAAAACATTGTACTATCAAACTTTGAGAGAAAACACTGTGCTATCAAAAAGAATCATTATTACTTTAACTTTATGACACTGGGTGATTACAACTGAGATAATTAGAGGCTAATTTGAGAGGAACTGAAGGGGAAGTGTAAGCAGAGCTAAAGGTTAATCAGAATGTGTCTGTATTTAAATCAGGAGTGCACAGAGTTTGATTTCTAGCAGATTTTTGCAACTTGAACAGACATAAGAAGGAAAAACAACATAGAAAAATAAGGGGGAGAGAGGAGTGGTGAATGTAGCTTGGAGAGGAGCATGTTTGACCTGCTGGGCAGGAGAGACCTTCAGCATACGTGAGCCTCCTGGCTCAGACAGTGTGCTGCCCTCTCCCTCCAAAAAACCAAGCGTCAGCTCAGCCCCAGGACAAGCAGTCCCTGAGCAACTCCACACAGAGTGTGTCGAAACAGGCTTTGCCCACCAGTGCTTCGAGGTGGGAGCAAGTGGCAGAGGTCTTTAGGAGGAGCAGGAGGAGAGACCCTGCCCTTGGCTGTGAGGACGAGTTGGAGTGAAGCAGCAGGGCAGGCAGATCATAATCTTGCTAGTGGGAAAGTTTTTTTTTAAAATAATAATTTAAAAATTATTTTAAAAAATTTTTAAAATACAAGAAGAAGAAAAAAGAAAAATACAGTGCTGACCTTGATTTTAGGGGAAGATGATAACTCTAGGGCACAGATGGGGTCATCCAAATGAGAACAATAGCTGTTGGAGGGCAGGTTAGATACCCAAGCTCTTTCCAGATCACATCACAGGAGGGAGTGGGAGCAACCTTTTCCAAGCTCCCTCACCAAGTATGTGCAGAGAGCATGCTGCCTTGTCTAGGTTCTGAAGCAAACCCTCACCACCACCTCTCCAGGGAGAAAGAGGGAGACATCAGCCCATGCCATACAAGTCAAGCTGTGCTGCTTCCAGCATCCTTGCCAGTTCAAGCATCTCCTCATAGCTCTGTATTTAGGGACACAGGTGTATCTCTTGGCATAACCCACCACAAATATCCCACTATGGCAGCTCCTGTGCCACCACTCATAATTGTCTGCTCCGTCATGAGATACAGTAGGGACTAACTCCTGGAATTCTTGTTTGCTATTGAACAGACCCCTTAGAAACTCTCATTGCTGACCTTTGAAGAGGAGCCCTCCTGCTTCTGCAGGGACTCTCTGAACCTATGAAGGAGAGGAGGGCTCTGCAGGCACGGATGGCACAGCAGAAAGCACCACAACTGAGCTAGGTTTCACAGGGAACAGGGTATGCAGGACCATTTTTCTGCCTCCCTGTGCATTAGGAAATGTTTGGTAGTATATTTTTTTCCACCATGGCCCTCTCAGAAAATCTTAATGGATTGTTTGCTTTGCCAGAATACCATAAAACAGGTCAGCGTGTGAAATAAGCCATCACCAATAAAAACACCCTTATGAGAGGATAATGGAAATTTATGGCAGGGCTTTGCCTTGCATGGCAGTGCAGCTAGGAGAAGAATTAAAATGGAAAAAACAGTTCTTGGTACTCCTGACAAGCGATTAAGGTACTTCTTCACTCCTGTCACTTCCTCAGACAGTATTTCGGAAGGGGTGGAGTCTGCAGGAGCATTGGTGCCTCAGTTAAGGGAGGGTGAACCTTGCCTGCTGTCCATCATCCCAGACTCCGCCCCAGGAACAGCACTCCCATCTTGTACTGGCATCTTGTATACCATCAGGTATTGTCCCAATTAAGGACCAAAGCTAACTGAAAGACAGAACATCCTTGTTTCCTTTGCAAGATTCAGAAAATAGACTTGAACAGGGAGGGAATCGGGGACTCATTACTTATAGACCCAAGCCCCAGTAGTCTCCTTTCTCCAGAAAAAAAGCCTTCCCATGCATATCTGCTTGACAGCCCTGTGACATGGGATTTTTCCAACTGCTTGACATTGCCTAAAAGACAAAAAGAGTGAGGGCATGAACTGATACACAAGCACTAGACACACTAATGTCTGGCAACTACCCCATCTCCATTTTCCTGCTTCCTGTTTAATAGGCCCTTTAGGGAAGTTTATTGCTGATCTATGCTAGAAAATTACTCATATAATTGAAACATCAGTGTAATATTGTTTCCCCAGTATAACTTTTTCTTTGGGAATTTCTGGATGCAATTATCCCTTGTGACTAATAAAAACAATGGCTTAATCACAAATATACGGTTAGAAATGTCATTTTATGATTAAACATAAAATGCCTGTTGTCTCAGCATTTCACATCAAATGGATTGTCCTTCCTGGGAGCATCCAAAGGAATTTGAGGAGCAGAAACGGGGTAGGAATGACAGGAACTAACTATCCTTTCCTCAGGAATTTTGCTGAATAAACATTTCAGATCTAGCCTTCATGACAGTCCTCAGATGCTTCTAAGAGTTTCAGAATCATCTGAACTCCAAGGCACCTTCAAACCCATCAGAAATTCAGGAGCCTCTGCCTGATAGAGGTCTAGTGGCACCTCTGTCCCACTGCCATCCCTGTTCCCCACCTCCTCTCCACATGAGCAGGAGCTGGGCTACAGCATGACCAAGGGAGCTGCTCAGCATTTGTCCCCTGGTTTCCAGTGGGGAATGGCAGCTCACAGAAAAACCACTCTGTAAAGGTTTGATTGGGCCATTTTCATTTTGCAATTTTTTTTATGAAATCCACTTGATTTTATATCTCTCCGAACATACACCAAAAATTCTACATACACAGAAATGTAATGGCAATGAGGAAGAGGAGAGTGAATACCGAGTTTTGAATCCCTATAAAATCCCCTAATTGCTCATTTTTAAACCCTTGTATTATACTAAAATGAATAAAATTGCTTTACAGTCACACTAGCTGAGAAATAAGAGTTACTTGCAAAACATGATGAGGCTCAATACTTTTCAAACCTCTGCACAAGTTCACCAAAAAACAACCATAAGGTACTAAGAATTTATTTTCTAACTAATGCTAAACAACTAGCACTCAAACAATCCCAGGAAGTGGCCTAAAAATTGAAAGGTCTGGTACTCAGCTGTTAGCACCAAGCATCAGAGTCCTCAGCTCATAAAGTGAACAAATCCTGCTGTTCCTGTCTACATGAAAGAGGATTCAATACAAATAACATAATATTGTCTACATTCACTTAAATTGAAGAGAATTCCCACATCACATCATCAAAATGTTTATTTTTATTAATTTAGAGAGTTTAAATATAATTCACTAATATTAAGATATTTTAAAAAATTTAAAAACCGCTATACCTCTAAATAAAAATAGCTGTTTGAATCCTCTGTGAGATCACCAGGACCTATACATCTGAAGTGATGTTCTTTCCTTGCAACAAGCCAAGGCAGAATTGTACTACATGGGAACCACCAGAAAACTTGGATCCCAGTTCTCGTGTCCACTCAGAAACGGCTCCTGTGTTTGCAAGAGGGCAACAGGAGCCTCCTAGCTCTGAACACCACAAATAAGGAGGAAGCCCAGATACACCTTGAAACCTTGCAGCAGATGCTTTCCTTTAAAGTACCATGCAGCACATTCACTTTGGAGTTTGAATTATTTACTACCAATACAGCTTAATTGTACTAAAGTTGAAATCAACATACTACAAGTATTGAAGCAATTTTGGTCTTTCGTTAGTCTTCAGACAACATCACTGTAAGCATTGGCACCAGCTTCAGTATAAGCAGAATGCACATTTCTATATGTACTCTAAATTAAATATGTATGAAAGCCTGAGAACCACAATGACAATTACTGCACCTTGGAATGAGACTTGGAATATTTCGTCTGGCAGAGTTCAAAAGACTTTTCAGCTGGGAGCAGCTGTAGCTTGGTTAGCGCAAGAATGGATTGATTGCAATTCATAACTTGGAATATGGATTAATGCAATATTCATGGAAAACTGCGTGTGCAGAGCTCCATATGGCCGGTGAAGCTCTGAAAGCATTTTGCTTCAGGGAAAAATCATGTCACCAGAATGCATTTGCCTTTACTGTGTCCAAGTTAGGAAGGAAGGAAGCTATTTTCCTTGCTTAGCTGGTATGCAGATTGTAGAGTCTAAAACTCCCTTCACCCCAACCCAAGGAGGCTGGGAGAGACCTCTGTTCCTAAACCAGGAGGCTGGGGTTTGACTGCCTCCTTATTTGTGCCCTGCAGACCACAAGATGCATTAGCTCTATCTAGAACATCCTAAAAAATCCTCTAAGGTGACTCTCAAGATCAGACTCTGTCAATCAGGACCTACTCACAGTCCAGGTGTAAAAAGACCACCACAGACCAAGCACACCTGTCTGCTTTGTACAGTATGAAAAAACACTTTGGCTGCTGAATAAGACATCAGGCAAGCTCAGACTCGGGCATATGAGATGCATGCAAATAGAACAGACAGACTGCAGCACTCACCATTTTCTATCAAAGACTAAACAGAGCATTACAACCAGGGGAAAGCCAGTGTACCAGGGGAAAGCCAGCCAAACTCCTACAATTACTTGTTTGGCATCTGCTTTCTTGTTCTGGTGCTATTGAAGATCATAAAGTCAAGACGGAACAGTGTAACTGGCAGGTCTCAGTTGCGGAGTCAAAACAGAGGGACAAAAAAAGATGTGATGTCAAATTGCTCTCCTAGCTGGGTCGCCATTTTTCATATGGCTTTGTTTCAAAGCACTTCAGGAAAATATTTTTTAAAAACTAGGAATTGTCCTAGATCACAGAATGGTTGCTATTGGAAGAGACCTCTGGAGGTCACCTTGTCCAACACCACTTCTCAAAGAGGGCGACCTAGAGCTGGTTGCCCATGGCCATGTCCAGTATGTTTTGAATACCTCCAAGGATGGAGACTTCACAGCCTCTTTGGGCAAACTCTGCCAGTGCTCTTCCACAATAGAAGAGTTCCTTTTTATGTTCACACAGCACCTCCTGTGTTTCAGTTTGTGATCGTTGCCTCTAGTCCTGTCACTCAGTACCACTGGAAAAAGCCCATCTCTGTGTTCTACGGACTTTCCCTTCAAGATTGATGAGATTCTCTCCAAGACTTCTTTTCTCCAGGCTGAACAGTGGCAGCTCTTTCAGCCATTTCTCAAAGGAGAAGAGTTCCAGTTCTTTCATCATCTTCATGATCCTTTGCTGGACTCTCTTCAGTGTGTCCCCATCTCTTTTGTACAAGGGAGCCCAGAGCTGGACACAGCACCCATGGTGAGGCCTAAGCAGTGTTGAGTAGAGAAGGATCACCCCTCTGACCTGCTGGCAATCTCTCTCCTAATGCAGCCCGGGGTACATTTGGTTGTCTTTGCCACAAGCACACATTGACGACTCCCCAGGCCTTTCTCTGCCAAGCTGCTTTCCACCTGGGTGGCCCACAACATGGACCAGTTCCCAGGGGATTCATCCCCAGGGGCAGGTATTTGCACTTCCCCTGGCTGAGCTTCGTGAGGGTCCTGGATAAAAGATTCTGTGCAAAGATGCTGCTGTTGGAAGGAGAAACCCTCACTTACTTCGCAGATTTGGGTCACTTTGGTTGGCTTCATGCACAGGAATTGTTCTTCTTCCAACAGGCTGAAATACTGCAGCTGCACTAATACATGAGGCACGCCTTTCACATTTGAAGTAAATAATCTTCTACTGAAAAGGAATATACTTCTGCAGGATGACCTTGCAAAAAAGACATATTGGAATTACTTAAACTTGTATCGAGCCAGGACACTGAAGCATGATGCAGGTTATCCCCCTCACCCTGCAGAGATCACAATTAGAAATGTCTTTGGGAGATAAGGCTTGAGCAGACAGACCACCTCGCGCTGCTCAGCAGGGGGATGCTGCTCTGCAGCACCTGCAGCTCACTCCATGCTGCTCACACGCGCACAAACCAGGACTCTCAGCCCTTCCAAGAGACATCGACCTGCAAAGTACTGTGATAAGAGGAAAGGCAGGGAGACACCTAATGCACGTTCCAGGCATGTGTTTGTGTGAAGATAGTTTAGAAAACTACAGCCCATTTGAAAATGTGGCCTAGTTCCCGTATATTCATTTCTGTGAGAAGCATTGTGCTAAACACACTTTTGAAGACTTATTATAGACATTATACTTCCCAGTGGGCAACCCCTTTTAATGACTTGACTTCCCTTTGCACTACTGAGACTTGTTTTTTCCCTAGACTGGTTTCACAGGATGCATGGTGCACTTTTACATCTTCCCCTGGTGTAATTTAATCTCTTCCTACTTTTCTGTACTATCTGATGAAGTGGTAGCACACTGGGAGCACCCACTGGTTCTGCAGGGGCTGTGATCTAACTTACAAATTTCTGGCAAAACCTCAGGGTAGCTCAGGGAAACAGTGTTGTGCTTAAAGCAACTTGTGCAACTTGCTAGAAATCACACTAGCTATTACAAGGAGGAAGGTGCAATTACTGCATGCTGTTATCTGACTTCTAAGAATTTGGAGAAGCATTGCCCACAGGGAAACAAAATCAGTGAAAAAATCCCCCAGTTTGTGTCTTCAGAGGGTCAGCAATCCAGTTCTAGGTGTTCAGTGCTCAAGGCTGATGCTTTCTTGAATTTCTTTTCCAGAGTCTAAAAGTGGTTTGGGGAAAAATAAATCTCAAATTCCAGGACTCCTGTTTCATGTCATTGTTTACAAGTTTACATTCAGCCTTCTCGGAATAGCAAAGCCTTTCACATGATGGTCCTGAAAACACACTTCTTGACTATTTGTTTTTCAGCAACATCCCTGGCTGGTAGGGGCTGTGCAACATTACTGTATTATGCTCTCCAAGCTGATTGTTTTCCTTGCCCCATGGCCTCTGAGGCATACTGCAGTGACCTAGGATCTAGCAGATTGGATTTGGGGAGACAAAATGATCAGACTTGCTGCTAAATTGTGTTTCAGTTTCTGCACCTTTTCATTCAATGCATGGCATTGTTTCAAAGCATTTTAAAAAACTAGAGTCTCTCCAGAATCCATGGATTAACAAAATGTTGTGTCTTATCTTCTCAGAACAAGTCTACAATTACAAGCACTGGCTCATGTGATTATATTTCACAAATAAATAATCAGTCTTTCTAGAAGGCAAAGCTTTTGTCCTCATCACCACTTTTTAAACAATACATTAGAGACTGTGTGTTGTCTTGTCACAGTGATTTTCCCTGCACTCAGGTAATTCTTCCTTATGGAGTTCTTGTGGTCTTCTGCACGCCACAGCTTCTGATTAATTCCCTTTCCTAACAGCTTGAGAGCTCTTCAGGTGGGTCAGGGCCATGTGAGGTTGTGGCAGAAGACCTAGAGGTGGTAGAAAAAGAGCTAGAGGCTTCTGGGAGCTACAGAGTGAGAGCATCCATCTGATCTCCACCTGCAGCTAAGAAATGAGAGAAACCTTCCCTCATGTACCTTAACCTCTATTTCATTATCAAAGGCACGTGAAGAGCCTGCCTCTGTGGTACTCATATCTGATTCAGAAAGCAAAAGGTCACTGAAAGCACCACTATCACCCTCACACAAAACACAGATCAATACAGCCTGAAGCACACACACTCTCTCTCTACCACCCAGAAATTCAGCCAAATGAAAAGCAAAGCCTTCCCTCCAGGAAAACCAAACAAAAGCCATGTGTCTTGAACCCTCTTTGTGTCCAGACAGGCAGAGGGAGTTTGCCAGAGCAAACAAGTTCCAGAGTCAAAGGATTTCCGCTGAGAGCTCTCTGCAACCAGTCCTCCTCAGAGCGGCCCCGCACTTTCCAGCCAGCTCTCGCTGCTCAAACCGCGGCAAAGAGGCCTCCCATTACAATGACACATTTGACAGCTTTGCCAAGAGCACTTGGGGAGGTGCCAAAGAAAGAAGCAGTGCGCTTTCCTGAAAGAAGCAGACACTCTGGGGAGGAATACTTGAAATACTCCTTCTAGTAAACCTGAATGGTTGAGCGCCCACGCGGAGAAGCACTTGGGCTGCTGTCCCAAGGGAGAGCAGAGAACAGGCTCCACCAGGTTTCTCCCGCTCCAGAGCATGCTCCCCCAGCCCCCCCAATTCTCAGTGGCATTCAAAGCATCTGTGTTGAAGAGTGGCCATCTCTTTCTGTGCTTGGGCTGACTTTGAAGACATCCTTGGCTGCTGAATTTCAACCTGATACCCTGCATTTGCCTTGCCCTGATCAGCTGTGCTTCAGAGCCCTGCTGCTCAGCACTGGGCCTTCACTAGGCCTCCTCATTACCTAAATGCAAGTCCTAAGCCTGGCTCCAGCTGCTCCTGTGGTGAGAAGTTCCACAGCTGCCAAGATCTTCCAGTCTATGTGAATAAAGCATTACGAGAAAAATGGAGATGTTCTTGAGAGGATACATAGAATTTGAGCAGTGTCACCAGGGAGATTTACGCTGTGCTGAGTGACACAAAGATAGCCATTTGACTCCAAAGTAAACATCGCCCTGAATCAGCAACCTTGAGTAAGGGGACAAGGATTCAAAATGATTGTATTTTTATGTCTCTAGGCAGTGACAGAAGCCATAGACTTGTTCAGGTTTTCCTGCTGTAGGGAAGACCTTGAGGAAGAGCGAATGCCATTGCAAGCACTACAGCATTTCTTCCCACTGCCCACAGCAAAAGGATGCTTCCCAGAGGCAGAGCTTTAAGACACTTACAGAGCAAAGCAGAACACCCACACACATGCATATGGGTGTGTGGAATGAGTGCATGAAATGTGTTCATCATAAGGTCTCCAGTATATTTATTTGAGGTATCATTCAACTTCTAAACTTGTACCTTGCAGAAAGGTTTTAATAGCATGACATAATCTAAGTCATGTACGAACTCTGTTTTTAAGACAGTTGACTTCTGTCTGGTTTACACAACTCCCTCTGATTTTACACAAAGGCAAGCATAATGGAAGGCTCTTCTTCCATTGCTTTTATGTGCCATATCCTTTCTTTCTGTTTCTTCTTTAAAACACGTCGGGTTTTTTATTTAATGCAGGATTGTGCATCCAGTGCCTTGCAGATGGAATGCATAATTGAACATTATACTCCACTCTTGAGAGACACACCATAAAATTAATATTTGAACCATATCCTTGCTGATCCAGGGCAGAGAGCAAAATAACACAAAGAAAATACTCTAAAGCAATTTGTGGCCTATATGCAGAATCTTTCCAGACATTAGCATAGTAAGAGAAATACTTAACATTAATAAAAGGTGAGGTTTCATTCACAGGCACCATTATACTGTGCTGGGTTGCTTTGGGTAATCTTGCAATTAACAAATTGGAGCGGGGTGATGAGGAGAAAACTTGGAGTGAGAAAAGACAAGATTTCAAGCAATGGTCCCTGTTCCTTCTCTCACCTCCCAACACACACACACAACTGTGCAGTGGGGAAACACAGAGCAAGAAACTGTTAGAGATGAAACCACATTGCAAATGGAATCACAGTGGTGTCAGTGCTTCACAGCATGGAGGCCCTGGCTTCATGAAAGGCATTTGAAATGCTTAGGACAAAAGATTACGGGTAACGTTTGATGCAGCACTACTGTAAAGCCAAGGGAAAAGAAAAAAAAAAGTTATAAACTCTATTCAAGAGAGAAACAAAGCCAGAGGAAACAGAAAGGGGATGGCCATTACTAATCAACTACTTCTGTCATTACCACAGCCATGAAACTAAGATATGAATTTGGAGTCAAAAGTGCCTCATATGGGGGTGTTTTGCCCTGGGATACTGGTGTGAACAAAGAGATGTCAAGTCATTAAAATCTGCGCTGATGCCAGACAGTCTCAGATTTCAGAGTTAGGATCCAGAGTTTCTAATTATTTTCAAAACTGTTTCTAGACATAGGAAAAATGAGTTTTAACTTTATCATAAGAACACTGATGCCTGATCTTGATACCTACTGGCACCGAAACCTACCTGAGTTCTGCATAAGCTGTGCTTTTGTGCAGCACTGGGACTCTATTTTTCATTTTTACCAGATGGTAAGGTTTTCCTTAGTTAAGATGTTGAATTCTGGTAATGGTGGCTGTGGAAACACACATTTAGAAGCATACAGTATGCAAATAGCATTGTTTTGCAGTTGTAAACACAGCTTAAAACTATGGCTGAAATGGAAATTTGCTTTTTTAGCTGGGCTGATATCTCTGCATTGCACAAATGGACAAGAAACAATGAGAAAATGCAATATTTCATCCTCAGAAATAGCTAAGGTGCATAACCATGACCTGCAATCACCAGAGTAATTAATGCTAGAAAAGTTCGAGGCTACAGGTACACCTACAGTACCACATCTGCAGCTCAGATGTTTATTAGTCACAACTTGACATTAAAAGACCTTCTAATTGGCAAGGATTTATTCCCTCTGATCTCAGGAAGTTTATAATTGCAAGGGCCATAGACACAACACGAATAACGTCTAAGTCTTCCACCCTTCCTAACGTGTTACAGAAAGCATGCACTTTGGCACAGAGAGCAGGGTGGCAGGGAATAAAAAGCAGGTGAGCTCCCCTCTCCAGTCTACAGGAAAGAAAGAAGGAACGCCCCACAATGCCCAGGGTAGACATAAAACCTAATTTTCACATATAGCCTTGATTAATTGTCTAATTTTTCAATTCCCTCCAGTGACCAGCAGTCAAGTCTGCCTGACACGCTCCCGGTTCCTTCACTCCATTTGGGAGCCAGCCGGCACCCCAGAGGTGCTGCTGCTGGGGTGCGGGGCCTGCCCTCCAGCCAGCGGGGCTGGGCTCGGGGCACAGGTGTCCCAGGAGCGTGGCACTGGGCCACACCACACACACGTGCAGCCCTGAGCACACACACGGTGTGGCCACACACAGAGCCGTGACAGGGACGGCACAGCGGCACCAGTTTGTCACCACCGCCCTGTCACTCCCCTCACTTGTCCCGGCTCGGCCACCACTGCTCAGGGAGGAAGTACCGTCTCTGTTGCCATGCCAGGGATGTTCTGGCAAGAAGTGTTTCCAGAAAGCTGCGCATTTGAGAAGGCACTTAAAAAGCCCAGACCTCTTTGTTTAAACTCCGATTGAAGACAGACCCATAAGCTCTCTATATTATTTATTAGTTATTGTCTTATTTAATCCCCTTTGGAAAGGCAACAATAGAGGAGTTACAGTTCTCCACTTTTTTTTCCCAAGCTAGTGATGTTATTCCTTAACTTAGAAGCTGAAAGCAGACCATACCATACACTTAACCACCAGCACAGATGGGTTACTGTGATCCACCCCATTTGCCCTCATTCATGACTCATTCAGTCACCATTAGTGATGCAGTGGTCACCAGCACATCACTGGGGAACATGGGTCTTTGC
Organism: Pachycephala philippinensis; assembly: GCA_013397055.1. NCBI lineage: Eukaryota > Metazoa > Chordata > Aves > Passeriformes > Pachycephala > Pachycephala philippinensis. The sequence continues at coordinate 247,132 of VWZT01012068.1, forward strand.
CCAACTACCTCAGCTCAGTGGATGCATCCCTGCCCTCATGCAGAAGTGCACATTTCCTGATCACTCTTGAAGAGCACAAACAGTCAGGAGCTGGGAAAAAAACCCCTGGCAGACTGCAAGAATCTCACCCCATGTGCACACCATGCTAGTTTCAAATTCTCACCTCCAGGCCAGCCTACGAAGGAAAACCAGTAGAAAGGGACACTTGCAAAAGGGAAGAAGATTGTTGCCAACCTAAGAGTGATCCACTCATGACTGAGGAGCACCAACACTCCCAACAACTTCAGAAAGACTGGGTGACAAACAGGAGCAAGCTTTTGTTTTTCACATCAGGTTTCTTAGTAAAAACAAACACACCAAGAAAACCACAACATCACTACTCTCTCCTGCTAGGTAAACTCCCATTAAACAAGTAGAAAGATCAATAGACTTCACTCTCCCTTCCACACTGAAGCAAACTGCCCTCAGACACAAGGTTATTTTAGGTACCTCTCCTGAGGTTTTTGTTTTGAAGAGACATTTGTTTTCAGGGAAGACATACACAAGAGTCAGACTGCACCCTGAAATCTGATTTTACTCCTTTAATGGTGGGCTTGGGCATCTGGAGTGTATATGAGCAACAGCTAGCCTCCAGTTCAGCTTGTAAAAACTTTTTGTGGGGGTTAGTGACTTTCCCAGTATTTTTCATGTTAGAATAAATTAACTTAAGTGTGCATTGAAGGTAGAAATACATATGACTGAAATGAAAAGTTGGGCTAAAAATAGCACTAAACCAATTGCATTGTTCATAGTGAGGGAAAGGAAACCTGGGGGGGGAAAAAGAAATATATTTAACAGCTGTCTCAACATAATGTCAGATTTATTCAAGATTTCTAAAATGGTCTTTGACAAGCCTTGACTCATTGGGTAGGACTGGAAAGGGTATTGAGGGTAGACTATTTCTTGTGATTTATAAGAGACCACTGTGACTAGTTTGAAAAACCTGCATACAAGTGCAGTAAATTAAAACAGAAGCCTACATAAGACATGTACCTTACAGACAAAAGGCTTAAAGCATTCTTCAGTCTGAATCACCAGAGTGTGGTTTGCAAAGGGAAATCGGTTTCAAGAATTTCTGCTAACCAAAGATGTATTCTCCAGTATTTAGAAGAACTAATTTTTTCTATTAGCACACTTTGGAAATTAAAACCTAAACTCATGCAGTTGTATCATGCTTCCAAAGGCATGGCACCTGGTCTCTGTATCAAAAATTGCAGAAGTTATCAGTGGTTCACAGCTCACACTGGATCATGTAGTAGTCTCATGTATCAAAAAGCTTGCATGGTGCATACAGCAATCTCTACACAAGTGCAACTTAAAAAGCATCCAATTTTGCATGTACAGAAGAGTGGAAAATGAAACCATGTGTATTTGATCAAAGATGGGCATGTTGGCGTTCCCCTTAGCTCTGAGAGATAATTGCACAAATTTTCACGTAAAATTTGAACATTACTTAATTCATCAACAGAACCTTGCACAGGCTGTACCACAAAGAAAACACTCCAGACATCTTCACGGGAAGTGAAAACCCCACAGCTAGGGGTGCTCTGCACAAGAAGTGTATTAGTTTCACAGCTTGAAGAGAAGTCAGATTATGATCTTCCTTAAAACCCTGGTTTTCCCTCTCCCTTCAGGCAGATACTCACATTCCCCTACAGAGTCCAAGAAATTACTGAGCAAAGGTTCACTCCGACTGCCACAGCTCTCCCCAAGCCCCACAAGTAAATCAATACAGGCAGCTCCTTTGGCTTCTACCAAAATGTCCGCAGAGGTACATGATCTACACCGAATAGTTTTGGAAAGGCATAATCCCTTTACTGTGAAGCTCTGGCACCAGTTTGGATGTCCAGCACAACTGGACACACAGAAGGGCCACTTCTCCTTGGAATGAGACACAGAATTTGAGATTAGATCTAAAATCCTTTATTTTAGATCCCCTAGGGCATGGTAGAGTAATAGCTAGTGGCATCCTACTAGAGAACAGATTGGGGGGAAATGGCATCTTATGGATATGCTTTGCTTGCCATTACCTTTTGTGATGCCAGCTGGTGATTTGTAGAACACCCACCTCAAATGACATATGGGAATTCAGGAGCCAAAACTCTCCCATGACAGTTACTGCCCAGACTGTATGATGACCCTGTAGCCTTTGTGTCACCCGGCAAATTTAAGGGACCAAAATCAAACCTCCCAGAGGCTTCTACACAGCGTTGTAACACCCCTCTTCAGTGATGGGGCTTTGTTAGCTGTTGTTTGTGGAACAGAGCAGCTGATATTCTTAATGAAGGCTTGACAGCTCTTCTTTGTATAATAGAGTAGTTAATACACTTTGCATATTATAGCCAAGAAGGTGAAGGCAAAGACAAAGGGCTGAAGAAAAAAGAAGTAACCCCAAAAGAAAAAGAAAAAATTAATAAGCAAGAGAGGGACCTGAGACCTCCAGCCTCTTCTTCATCTCCTGTTACACAGGTCAAAAAAAACTTCAACGTTTTGGCCACTTCTTGTCTCATATGACTATTGCTGTCGGAATAAAATGTTTTCTTGAGTACATCTGCTCCCATTTGCCTAGCACAACTACAGTCAAAAAGATTTCTGTATTAAACCTTGGGGTAAAAGGTCCTTGTCCAGTAGGGACTCCTGCCTTGTTCTACAGAAACTACCCGAGATATCACTTCCAGACTTGAGGGGATATGATTGCCTATAGCAACTTCTCCCCTTCTTTTGTGTCAGTTAAAATAAAGGAGCCTGATTTTGAATTCCCATCCATATAAACCTAGCTTCAAGACAGCACAGCTCCACCAGAGAAGAACTGCTGGAAGATGCAAAGTGCCTTTTATCTGCCTGACTGCCTACATGTTGTGCTGAAACAATGGGTCAATTATCCCAGCACTGTGTTCTTCCTAGGCTGAAAGAGGATAGTAAGTTGAGATCTCATCAATCACTCCAGCTCCTATTGCTCCTGCAGAGAGAATTGTTATGACAACAGGAGGCTGAAACCCAGGTTTATTGTAACTGAACAGATGGATTCCAAAAGTCTGGGACATTCTTGCAATGGAAAAGCTGATGAATTACAGAAGAAAAAACATATGTCACTTATTTAACCTTCTGATTTTCTTTGATTCATTGCTAGGACAAGCAAACAAATCTTAAAAGAAAAAAAAGGAAAGAAATAAAAAGAGCAAACAGTAATGTGATTATTATTTCTGTATTTCATACAGTAGTGATGCCTTCTATGCCAGCACACTGCCTGCCCCTTGACCTTATTACCTCAAATCCCTGGATGTAACCCTGATTTCTGAAAGGGGGGGGGGGCTTATGTAGTTCTAGAGAAAGTGTCTCCAGTTCCTCTCCCTATTCTTTTTTTCCCTACTGGCCAGTGGCATTAACATTTGACAGAAGGGTGGCAACCAAGAGACTACATTTCTGTATAAAGATTGCCAGCTAAGCAGGGGACAGAAACCCAAACCAGTGCTCCCACAGCTAACAGCAGCTGCCAGAACATCCACACTCTCTGGGCAGAGGGAGAGCAGGGGAGACTAGAGATGATGTGCAATCCACAACCTGGGATTACAGCAGGGGATGCAGGACACTTGGTAGGAAAGCAGGTTACACTGCTCAGGAGCAGATCTCTGAGCACAATTGCAATAAAAATTAAAATGCATTTCCCCCTCTCCCCTCAGGCAAAATAGAAGAGAAACACTTCTGAAGATGCAGTGTAATGGGGGAATGCATGCCTTGTGGCTGTGTAAAATGGCAAGAAAACAATTTCTGAACCCAATCTTTCCTCTGTGTGTGTGTGTGTTTGCACACTCAGCCAGAATACGCATTCACCCACAGAACCCAAACGTGTGTGAGCACACAGAATGCACACTTAAGTTCACTCACACAGGGGAACAGTTAAACACAGCAATCATTGCAAGTATATCCATGCATATGTGCACAGACAAAACCTGGGATTTGCAGCAAAGCTTGAGCAATTCAGTGTAATAAAAAAGGACTCCTTGCAGCAAAGCACTTAACGAATGGCAGATTGTATCCAAAGGGTGCCATTACCCAAGGGAGCTGGGGAATTTGGCTGGAGCACACAGTATGAACAAATGGCCTGAAGATTTGTCAGGGTAAGGACTGCATTCAGCATAATCAGAAGGCTTAATCTCCTCTGAAGCCCCACATATTTCATTCCCAGAGCAGATGAAGCTGCAATATTTTTCCATACTTTAAAAGTAAAATTTTCTTGAGAGAAGTCTAATTTTTGAAAACTATTTTACCCTCCCGGTATTTTCAGAGTCATGTTGTCCTCTCAGGCCCATTGGCAAAAAAAAAAAAAAAAAGAACACCTTTCATTTTAATTTAATTTCATTATTCATTATCTTCTTACATACCAAGCAGGGAAAATTGAAAAACTTAACAAGAGACAACAATAGGTTTCTGTTTTAAATGGCTGGTAGAGACAAATAATGGCTCTGACATTGGCTACCTTCTAGAAATCACCTTTTCACTTTCCCCTATAACCCATAATTTGAAGTATTTGCAACTTCTCATCTTGAACAAAATATATTATTTACACCATGTTTTCTATTCTGAGATCTTAGAATTCCTCCTGGACTCCAGCTCGCACATCGCTTGTGTCAGACTCTGATGGGGCATCTATTTCTGATTACAGTCTAGCAAAATAAATCATAGAAAATTGGAATTCCAAGGAAAAGAACATTCCATGTTTTGTCATGTTTTTATGAGAAAGGCAGGCTTTTAGCTTGATTGTTTTATTTTTACCAAGGGATGCTCAGTGCTATGTTTTATGTGCTCCTAGAATATGAACCTGTGTACTCATGGCGTTCCAAAACCTCAAAACCCACAGTCAATTATACTGCTTGGGAATGGTGACTCTAGATTTATTACCACCAGTTCCTCCCGAGGTACTGCTGGCTCCAGCTGTCCCATGCAGCCATATTCCTTGTGGCTTTAAAAATGCACTGACTCTCAGAATGTTTGTGGTTGGAGAAGAGGTCACCTGGTCCAATGCCACTGACCAAACAGGGATAAAGTCAGTGGCCCAGGACCATGTACCAATCAGGATTCTAATACCTCCAAAGATGGAGACTCCACAACCTCTCTGAGCAAACTGTCAGTGCTTGACTTCCCTCACACTGAAAATGTTTCATATTTTGTTTAGACAGCATCTCCCGTGTTTCAGTTTGTGTCCATTGCTTCTGTCATTGAGCATCACTGGAAAGAGCCTGACTCTATCCTCTTTTCACCCTCCCTTCAGGGGTTTACGAACATTGCTGAGATCCCCCCAAACTATCTCTTCTCCAGGCTGAACAGTCCCAGCTGTCTCAGCCCTTCCTCACAGGAGGGATGCTCCGATCCTTTCACCATCTTTGCAGCCCTTCACTGGACTCTCTCAGGTAAATCCACATCTTGCTTTTATTGGGGAGCCCAAAACTGGACACAGCACTTCAGGCCTCACTGGTACTGAGTAGAGGGGCACCTCCCTCCACCTGCTGGCCACCTCTCTCCTAACACAGCCCGGGGTACTTGTTAGCCTTCCTTGCCACAATAGTGCCTTGCTGGATCACAGTCAGCTTGGTGGTTGAAAGGTGCCTTCCAAGATGGTCAGTCCCCACTATGCACTGGTGCCCAGGGTTGTTTGTCCTCAGGTGTAGGACTTTGCATTTTGCTTTCATGAACATCACGTGATTGTTACGGCCCATTTCTCCAGCTTATCAGGGTCTCTTTGAATGACAGCACAACCACCTGGTCTCTCTCACTCCTGAGTTTTGTGTCACCTGAGATGATGATACATTTTATTTCAAACTTGATGAGGGTGCACTCTGTATCAGTGACCAGGTCACTAATGAAGAGGTTAAACAGAATTGGCCCCAGAGAAGACCTGCATAAGGAAGGCACTGAGTACCTCAGGTATTTCTGTGTCCTTTGTCACCAAGTCCTCTGCTCCATTCAGAAGCAGAGCCACATTTTTTCTTGTCTCCCATTTACTCCCAATGTACCTGTAGTAGCCCTTCCTTTCATGTCCTTTGTCATATTCCACTCCATGTAGGCTTTGGATTTCCTAACCCCATCCCTGCATGCTTGGGCATCATCTCTATGCGCCTCCTGAGTTATCATTCCCTGGTTTTACCTCATGTATGCTGCCTATTATGTTTGAATTTAGTTAAAAGCATGTTGTTCTTCAGTGCAGGCCTCTTAGCAGGAAACCAAGCTGCCTTTGCTTGGTTTTCCTGCTCAGTATGATGGACTGCTCTTGAACTGGGAGGAGGTGATCCTGGAAAAGAAAACTACCAGATCTCCCGGACACCTCATCTCTCTGAGCCCATATCCCATGGGATTCTTCCAAACAAGACCCTGAACAGGCCCAAGTTTTCTCTCCTGAGGTCCAGAGCTATGGTCCTGCTATTTGCCTTGCTCCCTCCACTCAGGATCCACCATGTCATAGTCACCACAGCCAGAGCTGCCCCTGGCCTGTGCCTCCCCAGCCAGTCCTGCAGAGCATTTCCCCTCACTGCCTGCTCCATCACCTGCATCAGGATATTGCCATGAATGAGCTCCAGAAACCTCCTGCATTGCTTGTGCGCTCAGCTATATTGTCACTTCAGCAGATGTTGGGGTGGCCACAGCCTGCCATGAGAACTAGGGCCTGGAGACTTCTTCCAGCCATCTGAAAGCCTCACCTCCTTCTTCCCAATCAGGGGGTCGCAGTTAAAAATATTATTTACTTCATACTAGTTTGTGGCTTGTGACATTTCCGGACACTTTTCTGTGCAACGTTTTTTCAGTGAAATATGAGCAAAATAAAACCTGAGTCAGGAAATAGCTTTTCTCTGTATATCAAGCCCATCCTCTTTTTATTCCAGTCATTTCATCTGTAGGCTAGCATCTTGCAACAAACACCCAACAATTATGACTACATTTGAGCTGAGATCAATATATAGCAAGTCACAGTTTGGGATATTCAGATTTACACCTTCAAAAGCACTGCCTGATTTATGGATGCCTGGCTGGAAGGTATTTTGTGCTTAAGCTCCCAGCCATTACATAAATACTGCAGTGCATAAGATCCCCTCCTCCAAAGGAATATGTTTGCAAATACTGAACAGCATCCCCCATAATGAACTACCAAATTAGAGAAGGGAATAACTTTTAAAAAACAGTCCTGATTTGGTAGCCACAGATGGGGATAAAGCTGTACTTGTTAATGCCATCACAGTAAGTCAGGCCCTTTATTGATTTATGCAAATCTAACCCAAAAAGTAACACATAGCTATGCATTTCTATCACCTCCAATTTCAGCACGAACAAAAGAGTAAAGTAACTGATGAATGTCAAGGAAGTAACTGATATATTACCTCTTCTCACCACATGCAATAACAACAGCATGATAATACCAGTGAGTGACCCAAGTTCAAATAGACATTATGGTGTAAATGCTCCTAAAATACTTCCTAAAAATGGAGCCAAAGTAGTCAGAATTTGTCCCCTCCTTATGAAATTAAAAAAAAAAAAAAACCCTAAGTATATTTTAAAATAATATGTATTTAGTATAATATATTTCAAAATATTTAACTGCAAGCAGCAAGGTACCAACCTCCCTCATAAGCAGAAGACATATTGTCCTATAAGGTCACAACTGAGGGGTTTTTCTTCATCTGTGAACATTCATACAGCCAAACAAGGCAAGGTAAAAAGGGAGCATATACACACATTGCTGTAAAGCTGAGAAAAGTAGCTGGGAACTGACACTACTAAATCAGTGCAATCTTATTCATCTGCTTAGTACATGAGGCAGATCTGAAGGGAAACCTCAAGAAACTGCTCAACAGTTACCATTCTCTACAAGAAACTAGCCAAAAGAAGATCTGCTCAGGCGTTAGGTAAGTATTCATGGACATATTGCAGATACAGGTAATAATGTTAATAGGTCTTCTACAACTATAAATAGGGGAGAGATGCCAGATGCTTCTCTCTCTTCTTCACAAAATCTAGAGGTCTGGAAACAAAAAAACATCCAAAATTCAGAGGCATATCCCAAAAATAACAGCAGACGTTTCAAATATGTGGCTAGCCCCTATGGCTATAGCACAGCTGTGCAGTGCATAGCTTTACAGAATTAAAGCTGTTACCTGCACACATTCTGAATGCACAGCCAGCATTAATGACACAGGCCATCTAGGAAGGATTAAGGATTAGTTATCATTTCAACCCAATGAAAGAAGATCTATATTTCTCTTTTAGACACGTAATTCACAGGAGGATCGTGCTTGCCAACACTCTGAAAAAATAATCTTTCAGAATTCTTGCAAACCCACTGGGTTATGATTTCATCTCATGAAATACAACACCTTTACAACAACCTCATAAAACTAAATCCTGCTGGATTTCTTCCAGGCTTGGAGAATAAACAGCTATATCAGTGATGCCTAGAACAGTAAAATCTGGCCCACTGTCATGCGGCATGTTCCCATTTACAGAGGGGAGCAGGTCTGCAAACAGCTAATTCACTTTGCTATTACAAAATCCTCACATATAATGAATTTCTCACATAATTGTTCAAAGAAATACTTCAAGAAGGAAAAAAAAAAGCTTTGAAAACCACAATACATATTTACTTATACTAGGTTTTGGGGGGAGGGGTTGTTAACCTGTTCTCTGCCTTCCCTTTAATGAAACGCAGCGCAGAGCTGCTCTGGTTTTCAGTCAGCAGAAGCAGGTTCAGTTGTCTGGGGCTCTGGTAGATAGCAAAGGGGGGAAATTTGTTGTCAAAAGAGTTCACAAGCATAGATGGATATATCCAATGAGCTTACTCTGTAAAGCATGATTATTGTCCCTTTGCTGCCAGAAGTACTACCCGAATTCCTTTCAGCCTTGCCAGTCCGGCCCAGAGCATGAGTAAGGAAGATATCCAAATAACCAGTACAATTACACCAGACAACACAGATCTAATGCTAAAACCCTTCTCAGAATCTCAGGGCAGATGTCCTCCGTAGAGATGGAGATTGATGTATGGCCAAAGAACAAAAGCAATTTTCTATGTGATTTAGAATCTTCTCCATTTCCCATGTAGAACTGCTCTTCTATCCCCTGGTCCGGGCAGAGGCTGGCACGTCTTCATGTGAAAACTGACATTACACACCCAGATATGCAGCTGTCACACATTCCTTCCATCTTGCCTATCATTTATCTGGCTAATTACATCTCAGACGAACCACAACCAGGTCCAGTGTGCAAGAACCTGTGCCAAGGAGGACACGAACTGATACCGCTCCTTACCAGGGCCTGAATTCCCCTAAGGTTCCCCTTCTCATTTTTTCCATTCTGACCACAGCACTCTGGAATTCAGTAGCCATGGCTGGAGGATGATTCTTCTACAGTAAAAGGGAGAGGTTAACAGTGCTGTAACCTGTCCGTGTCCAGTGACACAAAGCAGAGGGAGAAATCCCAAAAGATGTAGTCAGGCAGGCACCAACAGGGAACGGACAAAGGTTCCCTGGGAATTGTTAGGAGATCTTTTTTGAAGTAGCAGAGGAGAAACATCCCTGTTAACATGGTTGATTAGATGATACAACAGCAAGACAAGGTCGCTGACCCCATCACGAGCATTAATGAGGAGGGTTTGTGTGTGGAGGCAGTAGATTGTCTCCAAGCTCCCTGTCAAGCAGAGAACTACGCAGGGCACCTTCAGCAGCCACTGGACATCACATGCCCAGTCCTTCCCTGGGGTGGGGAAGGCTGACGCCCTAGGAATGCTCTCCATGATTCTCTCAACCAGCAAGTAACTTCTGTCAGAAAACTACTGTATACAGAGGGTGTCAGAATTACAAACACTTGGGGTTGGGAGGAGAGAATGGCAGCTCTTAATGTGCTTGATCATGTAAGAAGCTCTAACTCTTGCACTGGCTAATGGCTCCAGCCCACAATTAGCCGCTCTCATGAGGGGCACACCCAGGCAGACTGTGCAACACAGCACCAGGTGAAGTCACAGTGTCCACAGGGGCAAATCATCATAAGAGAAAGAAAAGCAAAAAAGAACAAAACAGGTGACAGCACACCAGGGTAAAGTGAACTGGTATTGCCATTCTTAAGGGTTTACTCTGATATTTCAAGCATCATTTTCAACATAACTTCATCATTTTCAACCAAACCAAATGAAGATAATGCAACATGGTTTCAGCTTTGTTCATCTTTTTCAGTGTGAACTCTTTCAAGCCCCAAATATGTAACTCTATACATTAAGTAGCAAGGGATGCACATCTGTAAACCATGGTACTTTTATTTTTAATGTTTATAAAACTACTCAAAACAACATGATTTCACTAATTTTTCACAGATGTAAATATTAATTCTAAACTGACCCTGACACACTTTCTGCTACAACTTTACTTACAGGGTCTAAACAAACCTTGTTTGCTGTGAAATCTTCTAGGGAAATGAATATTACACAAGTAAACCAGAGAAATAGATTCTCACGTTTTTTCCGAAAATGAAGTTTTCCCTGCAGAAAGTAAGTCAACCCAACTACATATCAACTGGAAACATGGGATGCAAGACACTCACTTCTCTCAAAACTAGCAGTTCCAACCAGAACAGAACGCCAAGCAACAACAACCTATTTGAGTAGAAGGCAGCTAAGATGGATTAGTCCCACAGTCAACAGAAAGCTGGGAATACTGAAAATATAGAAATTCAAACAAATTCATAATTTAAAGTGTGAAAATGCACCAAAATAATAAATAAATGTGCTAGATGGTTCTAAAACTTACCTCAGCTTATATTACAAGTATGCATTTGCATGTACTGAGAAAGGAAAAATAAATGTGGAGAAGACCATATTGATAATGTATTTCTAACAGGGGTTCCTTTACAAGACTCTTCAGGTTTACTTTTCTGCACCAAATTTGGGAAGGTAAAACTGTACATTTCTACCTTGAAAGCAGAATAGCAGAGGAAAGAAGAAATTGGAGCTGTTGAACAAAAGTTTCAATATATTCCTTGAATACATGTTAAATGAAAGTTGCTTGCTTTTTCTCAATTATTTCTGAACTTGTGAAAACTGCAGATGTAACACTAATGCATCACAAGCCATGTCATGCAGACTGCTTGTGGGTCAGCTACTTCAAACCTCTGGATTTTTTTTTAATGATAATTTGGAAATACTAACTCCAAAGTCTGCAAATATATTTAAATTACTGATTATGTGCCTACTAGTTTGATTATTTGAATCACTGCTTAATTTAACTCCAATGCAACACAGAGACTTGCTGATTAGATCAATCTGACATCACTGTTTCATTGCTTTATTTTAAATAGCATAGCTTTGGGGAACAGGTTCTCTTGATTTTGCTTTTTTATATGTTTTACTAAAAATTATTATTATTTTAAAACAATTTCCCTTGACAAGTAACAGGTGTCCAAACCTTGAGGCCATTAGACTAGCTATCTATCTGCAAATCTGACCATTTCCCTGCAAGAAGCAATTAGTTCTGAAAGTGAGTTTCTATGCCTGCCTCGCTCACACACTCATTTACAGCTGTTTTCTCTGCTAAGCACTTCAGAAGCAGAGCGGTCAGTGGCTATTTTTTCCCATGCATCTGCAGATTTATGTGACCCCCAGCACACAGCTCCACACCAAAGCTCACCAATGTCCCCAGCTTCGGCCACTCATCAGGGAAATACCAATGGCAACTTTGGACACAAATGGCCAAAACCTGCCAAAGTCCTAACAGGGAGTAAAATTTGGAGCTGGATCCCTGATAGCCAGTAACAACAGCAAAACTCACACAGTGGCCAGTGATGGCAGTATTTCTGTCCCTGTCACCCAGCCCAGAGGGAGGCAGCAATTCTCCTTTCTCTCCACCTGGAGCACCCGTGCCGCACACAGAACCCAGGCATTTTGGTACAAACAAATATGTTTGTACCATCCTTTTGTATGGCTCACACCGTGGGGCCCTGCTCTCTGCTCAAGGTGCTAGCTGCTACCAGGCTGCAAATAGCAGCTAGGGGGAAAGAAAGGAAAGATTTATTAGGTTACAGCTTTTTAAACAAAACACACTAGGAAAACCAGGTACCATGCAATTGTAGTCCTCCAGGGTATGGTTCTGCTACCTTTGCTATCCAGTACTTAGATTAGATACATAGAAAAAGGGATTGGTAATTACAAACAGAAATTCTGCATGAGCAAATATGCTCACCATGACAAAAACTGTAGCCAGATATAGATATGTCTGATAAATTTGAAGGATTGTAACTTACTAAAACACTAGCATACAAATAAATCTGGATTTACATATATGTGTGTGTGCATAATACTCCATCTAAGCACCTATATTTACCACTTCATATAAATGGAAAGTACAAAGCAACATTAAAAAGCTGAGGTTTGGAATAATATTTAATAATGCTCCTATGGAAAACATTCCAAATGGGAAAACAAAACAAAACAAACAAACAAAACAACAACAACAACAGCAAAAACCCAAAACAAAAAAATCCATGAAAATTTAAAGATACTAAATACACAGAAACTATTGAGGGGATGACCACTAAAATTAAAATAGTAATAAAAGCGAAAACCTAGAAAACTCTGTGTGACTTGGTTTTATTTCCATTTGAAACTAATCAGTCTCAGTTTGATCTTTCCTTTCCATGATATCAAACCCTGACTAAAGATGGCCTGGAGTTCCAGTCCCCAGACAGAGTTTCTCGAGAAGAAGGGCAGCGAGCAGAAATAGAGAGCATCGGAAGATCGATACCCCGTGTCACTGGGCAAAGGAAAACACGACACAGTGTGCACAAGCGCCACCAAGAGGTTTTTCTGTCATCGCCCAAAGAAGATTTTCCCCCTGTGCCGCTCAGGCACATTCTCAACACCCTTCGAGCACGCTCGCTGCTGCATTTTCAGTGAGCATTCCAAATGGAAAGCAAAGAAAAGGTTAAGTTATTTTTTAAGGGTTCCCTCCAGAGAAGAGGGGGGAAGAGGGGAAGATATATCTACAGCAAGTGCAGTTTTTGACAATGGAACTTTTAAGTGTTGTGGCAACAGAAAACAAGATTGCTGCCCAGTCCGGATCTGGAAAATGTTAAATTCCACCTTATCAGCCACTGAAACAGCATCAGGAGGGATCTGTTGCAAAGCTGCCTCAAAATCTATGTTGCTGAGCAGCCTCATCAAAATCTATGCAATCCTGGTTTGGTTTTTTTTTTTTTTTTTTCTGTCAAATTCAATTGTGAGAATCAAATAGTAATAAGATTTCTGTAGTGTGATGTTGGAGACCATTTTTAAAGGTAAGCAAAAATTTTCTTCAGATGTTTTCATCGTGGTGAGAAAACTGGTTTTGTCCTCATCACTGCCATTTTATGAACTGAAAAGAATGAGCTAAAAAGCCACAGGTTTTTCCTTTCTCTACAATGTTATGGGCAGTTCCTCAAGCTCCAGTTTTTTGCTTAGAAAGCCCCTGAGGTCAGATCCCCCTAATCTGCTTGGCCTGGCTGCTCTCACCAGTAAGCATCAGTGGAGCTGGACTCAATTCAGGGGTGAATGCATCACCCAGATGAATCCCCCAGGGAAAGGTGGGTGCTTTGTGCCAGGTAAGGCTTGGCTGCCCTCCATGCATCCATACCTCCCTTTGCAAATCATTGCTCTCAAAGTGGCAAATCATCCATCCTGGTCTCACCATCTCCCACGAAGGGAAAGCAGTCTGTGGGCTGCCCAGGAGCTGCAAGCTCAACATTTTCTCCAGGAAGGGGAGAGAGGTTGAGACACAGCCTTGAATTAAGCCTCCCAGGTGAGGGTGCAGGCATCCCAGGGAGGTCTCATGAGTGTCAGACTGCAAGCCACCTGGCTAAACCCAGAACTCAGAGCATTGAGTTGAACTAAGTAGTCTCTAGATGTTCCCTCCAGCCACAGTTATCCCATGATTCTGCAACCCAAAAGGACGATGACACCTTCAGGTCGGTGACAAAGGAATATGAGGCTCAGGCTGGAGGAGCCACCAGTCATGGCAGCTTTTGCCTCAAAGCTCATCACATCACCAAAACACCTCATAGGGTCGGGGGAAGGGAGAAGCAAAGAGGCTCCCACCTACAGTACACAACCAGGCGAGGGACTGAGTGATCTCAATGCAGAAGATATGGAAAAAAATGAAACAGATTAACAAATTCATACTCTTTATTGCTGCCTGTATTGAAGCAAGTGCCTTGCCTATTCTTTAGCAGACAGGCAAGTGTCAATACATTTTCCCTTTTCCACACCTTGGCTTCCAGGACTGGTCAGAAAAAGGTGCAGAAGTTCAGAGTTCTCATCAAGGTTTGAAAACAAGGGGAAGCAGCACCACGGTTGCAACTTAAAGAGCACAGAACAGGCACGCTCCTTAGAACACAATGCTACACAGAACTCCATGCAGGTTCCAAGGACTCCAGTCGTTTTCCCCACAGTTCATTTATTTTCACCACTAGCCACCAGGTAACATTTACTGAAGGTTGGGGGAAACTGGAGCTGAGGTCTTTCTTTCCAGGCAGCTCATTCTCTCACCTAACTCCCTAGATTTAAGGTGATTTAAGCACTTGAGGATTAAAGGCGTTTTAACAGCTTATACGGATTGAAACATCTAAAGTAGCTTAAACACTTATGCTACTCTCAGGGCTTTAAAGTGGCTGCAGTATCCATGGCACTTGGTGAATTTACGGGTGCTCAAAAACCTATGCTGCCTTTAAAACAGTAAAAAACACCTCAATACATTAAAAACAAAAATAAAAATAATTTTTTTAAAAGGAGGTATACCTTAAAATATCACTGTATTTTAGGAGTGCAATCCTACTTGGCTCCTGCCAGGTCGGACCAGGTCGCCCAAGCTTCCAGCCCGCCGCCTGTCGTGGGAGGTGGATCCCAGTCCCGTACCTGGCAGCCTACGATGGAGAGCCGGGGCAGGGCGGGGTTGAACTGCCCGGGGGGCGCAGGGGCGGCACCGCTCCCCAGTTCCGTTCCCAATTAAGCGTGAGACAGCGGATGTTTATTGGCCGGAGCGCGTGCTGCGAGGGCTCCCGGGGACGCTCCCGGGCCGTGCCGGGTACATCCCAGGCTCGCCCCGACGTGCGCCCCCGACAGCCGGGGGGCAGCCGAAACACGGCTCCGGGGCAGCCAAAACACAGCCCCGCTCCGCTCGCAGGGAGGAGTGGTGCTGGCGCTGCGCTGCGGAGCCGGGCCGGCAGGGGAGCATCGTCCGCACGGTCCCCGAGAAGGCGGCAGGGGTCACGGTGAAAGGGCAGTGCTGACCTGCAGCCACGGCGAACAGCACTCGGGTCCGCAGGCTGGGAACGCCATGCCTGAGCTGGCAGCGAGGAGCGCTGAAGGCAGCCTCGCCCTCTGGCGCTTTCACCTGCAAGGGATCACAGCGAGGACACTCGTGATTGCTCGGTCTGCAGGCGTGGGCCGGTTTTGTTTACAAGATCTCGGGTAATTTCAAACTTAGAGTAAATGAGTTCAGCGGGGGTCATTAAAAATGGAAAGAATAAGGTCTCAATAAAACGTTATTTCAAATCAAAGCTTAATCCAGGAAAACGTGTGGTTTTTCTGCTTATTTCCTGTGGGCTGGAAACAAACAAGCAAAGAGTTCTGGTGAAAAGAATGAGCAGGTTTCTGTCGGAAATGTCTCATCCTCTACCACAAAGAATGGTTATTATCTCTAGTTTAAACAGTCAGATTTGGGTCTTTGCTTCCACATAGCCTAGCTGGCTGCATCCATGGAAAGTGGTGTACCGGGAATTTATGGAGCAGGCAAATTATCTTCTTATCATGCTGAAATCCACCTGAAGGGATATCAGTGACTCCAAAAAATGAGAAGGAGTGAAAAAAAGGAGAGAGGAAAAACAAACCACAAACTTGTCCGTTTTAAAAAGACCTTGCAAATAGCCTGACCATTCAGGGTAAGAGCAAACCCGTTGGTAGATTTCCTTCCACCAAAGAGGAGTTTGGGGATAGAGGCTGGTAGAACCAGCACTAGGAGCTGGAAGGGATGTTCCTGGCAAGTGGCAAAGGCTACAGCCACTTGGCAAAACAGGCTTAAAATGGGCATCCCTAAGCCATCAATGGGGCTTAGTGGAAAGCAACTGAGGCCAGGAACTTACATGTGCTCTGTTTAAAGGTAATTAATGGGAGGAATATGTGGTGCTGTAAGAAATAAACTACTTTTAAACCTTACCACAAGTGATACTAGACATTCAGGATATTTATTTTGCAGGTATCAAACAACTTCAGGAGAGAAGCTGGCCTACAGGGAGATTACATTCATCGGCTTGACCCACTGGAATGGATCTTGGAATCTCCTCAGAAGGAGCTGGCACTGACTTCACCATGTGACAGCAGCCTGCCTGGGGCAGCACTGCAGCCATTCCAGCATGGCAGACCTGTGCCTTCCTGGTGGGAATGCTGCAGGTCCCATCTCTTGCCTATGCCACAAGCAATGAGTCACATCTCCAGGAAGCCCAGTGTGGAAACTGGATGTACAGGGATCCTGCGATTCACAGAAGTCATTGAGGCTAGCTTCCCATAAAACATCTCTATAAGGAGAAATATTCAGTAGCTGATTAATGAATGTGGTTTACCACAAAATGATACTACACAGGCCTACTCTTTTCAATAATAATCCCATAAATAATATTACTAAAAATCCAAGAATTATCCAAAGCACACTGAAGCTGGGTTGTGATCCCAGTGCCTTGCCTGTTGTCTTCCCCTTGGTGGTAAATCAACACAAACACAATTCTTTAAGGGAGTTTCTAGGTGAAGACAGGAGTGAAGGGAAAAGGATGTGCCTATGCTGCACAGGACCAGGCCCGCGCTTTTAGCCTCAGAAAAACGTGCTAGTATTTCGAAAGCACTTGGATTCTTCCATTTGGGGAAAACACCCACTGGCAGTCGGGGGCCATCCAGGGGCTGTAGGGCCCGGGCCGGCTGCAGGCCCCCGCTCCCGGCAGGGGAGAGCCACGGACAGGAGGGGCTGGGGGGCAGCAGGAAAGCCCCGCCGGGCAGCCCCCAGGGCTGGGCGCCGCCGAGCCGGAGTGGGGCCGGGAGTGCGGCAGCCCCCAGCTGCTGCCTGCGGCTCCAGCCCCGGGCCGAGCCCTGCCGGCAGCGCAGGGAGGGGCCGGAGGTGCCAGACACCCCCCGGGGGCTGAGGGAGCCGCCAGCCTCGCCCCTTGCCTGGGAACCGGCCCGGCCACATCTCCCGTCCGCTGGCAGCGAAAGCTCGGAACGTGGGTGCCGCGGGGAGCGGGGTGCCGGCGCTCCGCAGTGGCTGTGCCAGAGGCAAAGCTCACCTCCAGCTCCCCGCGGCCGCNCACAGGAGCTCCTCGGGGTTCTTTGTTCGCCGGGATCTTTCCCTCCTTCTCCGTGCTCGCACGGTAATATTCCTTGCAAGGATTTCCTGCCAAAAGACAATCCCCCTGAGCAAAAGCAGACCGAGAAAGTAGTGACCAATCCTTTCTGGATGGCTGTCACCAGGCTCCTCCCAGCCCCCGCTCCCCCTGCTATTTGCATACAAAAAAATCCAGAAAACTCCCGTTTGCCCCAGCATCTCGCTCAGAGCCTCCGTCCCCGCCTGGCAGCAGGAGCCCGGGCTGGGGGACGCTGCCTGCGGCTGAGGTAGCGTCGCGCCGCCCGCC
>VWZT01012068.1:264857-413172 GCA_013397055.1 Pachycephala philippinensis
CCCGAGCCTTTCGCCAGCCCCCCCTCCACCTCCGCGCCCCAAAATGCAGCGCCGCCTCTGCGCCCTGCTCCTGCTGGCGTCCCACTGCATGGGCTCGGCCGCCGGGCTCTTCCCCTTCGGGGAGCCCGACTTCTCCTACAAGCGTTCCAACTGCAAGCCCATCCCCGCCCCGATGCTGCTGTGCCGGGGCATCGAGTACCAGAGCATGCGGCTGCCCAACCTGCTGGGGCATGAGACGGTGCAGGAGGTGCTGGAGCAGGCGTCCACCTGGATCCCGCTGGTGCAGAAGCAGTGCCACCCCGACACCAGGAAGTTCCTCTGCTCCCTCTTTGCCCCCGTCTGCATCGACGACCTGGACGAGATCATCCAGCCCTGCCACTCGCTCTGCGAGGAGGTGAAGGAGAGCTGCGCCCCGGTGATGTCCGCCTTCGGCTTCCCCTGGCCCGACATGCTGGACTGCAGCCGCTTCCCCAAGGACAACGACCTCTGCATCCCGCTGGCCAGCAGCGACCACATCCTCCCGGTCACCAGGGAAGGTAAGAGGGAGCGGCCGAGTGGCCCCCGGGCCGGCAGCATCTGCCCCCGATGAGCCGCCCCGACAGCGGGGTCCCTGCCCGGCTTTCCGCAGGGAGACGGAGGCATCCGCCTGGAGTTACAGCATGCCCCAGTGCTCCGGGACGGGGGGGGACTGGGGAGGTGGCCGCAGACCAGGCTCAGGCAGGCTTTTCTAAGGGGGCCGGGGAAACCGCAGGCACCGTCGGGGGACTGTCACCGGCCTGCACCCGTCTCCATCCTCAAAGAAAAGGTCTGGGATTCGGCACTGGAGCCGAGCGGCATCCAGGGGATCGATCGCCTTGTGCGAGGATCGTCGCTGTAGCGCGGAGCTGGGGTGCTCTGTGTCGTGTTTCGACCTCCCTCCCCAGCCCCCTTGCACTTTTTTTCCCGTTAAAACAAAAACTTTTGGTTGAGGCATGACCTTAAAAGCCCACCGTGACCCCTGTAGCGGGTCTGCAGTAGGGTGAGGCACCGCAAAGTGCTCGGGCAGCTCCGGGGCTGGGGGAGAAGGAGCAGGCTCTGGGGTGAAGGGATGGAAAGGTGGCGTTTCCCAAAGGGTTCCCAACGCCACCTGCTGTTCCTTTCTCCCCGGCTCTGACGGGGACTGTTGCTTGCATTTCCAGCACCCAAGGTCTGTGACGCCTGCAAAAACAAAAATGAAGATGATAATGACATCGTGGAAAATCTCTGCAAAAACGACTTTGGTAAGTGGAAGCAGAGGTCCTCTCGCTTGAAACTTGAGAGTCGAGGATCAGGTACACCTCCCACTGGAGCCAGTAAGAGATGTGCCTGAATAAAGGCAAGGCTTTGACCGTTGTGTCATGAAACACAAAATTCCACCTTGGAGTAAAAAGCAGACCTTTTTATCATTCTTTTCTGTTTACTGTTTTGAAGTAGTGCTCTTTTATGTGGATGTTGCTGGTAAGCCCAATAGAAAGTAAAATGAAGAAGAAAAAAAAAGAAAAAGAGAATCTTTCATGCAGACTAGTGCCTGGGGAGAAGTAGAGCAAAGCTTCATTTAGATGTTTGAGACAGAGCTGCATGACCAATCTCAGTGTATCGTAAGAAAGAGTCTCTCCGCAGATTAAGAATGAAGCTCTATCTATCATTTGACAGAGAAGGTAATGCACAGACAATTGGGGATATAAACTTAATGGGAAGATCTGGGGTTAGAAGAGGACAAGAAAGCCCCTTCAACACAGACAACTGAAGGACACATTATCCGCACATTAGCATTTCAAGAGCAAAAGGGAATGAGGAGGGGAATCCTTTTACAATAGTCAGTGTTTAATACCTGGAAACAGATTTGTAGTATAAGTATCTACAACAATTCAAAAGTCTTTCTTTAAAAAAAAGAAAACAAAAACCCACCCAAAACCTGAAACCACGATTGTGGGGCATAATTGCTAAAACAACCAATAGTTTTGGCCTGGCAAATTGCACTCAGATAAATCCTCCTAAAGCTAAACATGCCCCACAGCTTCTCACAGAGCCCTGCATCCCCCTCCTAGTTATTTTACCAAATCGAATGCAGCTGTTGGACCAATTTGCCCTCCATGGGATCTATTCTTTCAAAAAAACAATGCATGTGAAATATCATTTCCTTACAGGTTTGCCTAAAATCCTCTCCAGCCTAATAAATTAACTGTAGAAGTTTTGAGCTGCAGCAGATATCAGGTTTCAGATTAGGTCTAGGTACTTGCCTCCCCACCTCCCCTTCAAATGCTACTTTCAGGAAGGCTGTCCTCTCCCAACAAAAAAAAAAAATTAAAAAAAAAAAAGGTGCTCTGCTTAGTGTAGCAAACCTGCCCTCTCTCTGTTGCAAACAGGAGAAAAGCTGGAAAAAATATTAATTTAGAAAGGAAGGGAAAAGAGGGGGAGGGGAAAGAGGAGAAAAGAAATCCAAAAAACCTCAACCCTAAGGTTGATTCAAACTGAAATGACTTGCATGCCCTTTGTGGCTTTAGAAATGGAGCCACCTGCTGCCTCTTCTGTCAGCCCTGACAGTTTAATTAGCAATAGAGCACCTCCCTCCCCAGGTCCTCTTTATGTGCACTAATGGGAAAAAAACCTCTCAATCTCTCTCCCTCTCCCCGCTTCCCCCTCCCCTCACTCTATTAGCCTTGAAGATAAAAGTGAAGGAGATTGCCTACATCAATGGGGATACCAAGATCACCCCCGAAACAAAGAGCAAAACCATCTACAAGCTGAATGGGCTGACAGAAAGAGATCTGAGGAAGATAGTGCTCTGGCTCAAAGGTGGCCTGCAGTGTACCTGCGATGAGATGAATGACATCAACGTCCCCTACTTGGTGATGGGGCAGAAGCAGGCTGGGGAACTCGTGATCACCTCGCTGAAGCGGTGGCAGAAAGGGCAGCGGGCTTTCAAGCGCTTCTCCCGCAGCATCCGCAAACTACAGTGTTAGTGGTGTCCTCTCTGGCTGTCTCCAGCAGCCACCCCTCTCCCAAGCTCTCCGGGCCTCCTGCACCTTCCTGCTCTGGCCCCTCTGAGCCTCGAGATGCCGTGGGCACACAACACAGTGACCGGTCTCTGAGAGGGGAAGAACCCCTCCATTTCTGTACATAGGTTAAAATGTAATAAAAAAAAAATAATGACTATTTTTGGGAAGTATTAAAGTATCTCGCTTAAAGCTTGGGGGGTTTTTTATGGTTGCAAACGTGACTTTGGTCTGAGGTCTTTCCCTCTTCGTTTCGGTAATGCCGGTTCATTTATGTTGCTGCTTCTCTGTAAACGTGCATGTTTGTTGTGCCACAGTAGGAGATGCAGAGGAAGCCGAGCCTGAGGCTGGCCTGTCACCGCGGGCACAGCGCTTTCGCCGAGGTGACACGGCTCCCCGTCTGCATTAACTCTATAAAGGTCACGTTACGACTCTCGCATGTGATACATAGGCACCAGTAAGAGTATATTAACCATTCTCACATTTTATTTTCCACAAGTCTGAGCCCTTCACTCTCAGAAAAAAAAACCAACAAGTTTTGGAGCTGGTTGAATCTGAATGCAACTTTTTTTGGTTTTTAATTGTTTTGCAAATTAAACCATCTGTAGCCTAACTGTAATATACCCAGTGGTTAACCTGAAAGAGTTGTAAAATATTGCTTTAATTAACCTTGTAAATACTCCAGATAAATGTTATATTCTTGTATATAAACTTTACATCATAGTTTGCTCATTGTCTCTGTCTGTATTCACTTTAATCTGTTTTGGGAGAACTGGGAGAAAGCTGTCCAACTGGACTTTGTCATGGCAAAGCAGAATTTGTCGTTCCACCCTAAGTGACCAGTAGAAAAGCACGAGGAAGCCTGTAGTGCTGCAATCAGAAAATCCGTGGTGGACCTCATTTCCCCAAAAATGAGCCCACAAGACACAGGACTGAGGTTCAGTGAGCTCATTTTAACATGTTTCTGTTGAGCTTTAGGAGATGAGGCTTCTTTCTGTGGCTCCTTTGTTCGACTGCCTGCATTTTCTCATCTTCTCAGAGGACTTTCCTGACATGGAATTTCAATGAGACCACTGTCTTAAAAATTAAATCCGTCTTTCCATTTCTTGAAAAAGACATATTAAGGAGAAAAATGTCATTTGCAACTTGCAATTCAGAGTAATGGTAGAGCAAGACATTTTTTTGTGTGTATGTACACTCACTATTCTTATTGAGAAAGAAAATAAAACCTACCTAATAGTGTAACTAAAGGAATGTTTTTCAGCATTTTTCTTACAAATGTTTTCTGATGAAGAGTATTACCTGAATTTTATTGTACTTGCCCTGAAAAATAATCTTGCTTCCCAGTGCTCTTACACCTAGCAAATTCTTCTTACCTTCACTGACAGGATGAGCAGCCCATATTCCCAAGAACAACATTTTATGTTAACTCTTCACTGAGTTGGATTTGTAGTCGCATAGACTACAAATCCAACACTAGATTTCTTTTTTAAAGTTAAAAATCACATTATTTTCATAAATTTAGTGTTATTTTTCACCATCAGGATCAAAAGGTGAAATGTAAAGATCCAACATGTCTGTTGCTTTAGAATAATTAATTGTTTGCCCTCTCCCACAGTCTTACTGCATTGACTACACCTCGTACAAACAGTGGTAGGGTGCTGACCAAATGAGGAAAGAGCAATCCTCACAAATGTCCCCAAAAGTACAAGAATTAAAAATAAATAAATAAATAAATAGATAAAGGGAAAAAGTAACCAATCACCAAACAAAAAGCCCCATTCCAAACTGGCTCTTAATTATTTTGTGAAATAGTATCTATATTTAAAGGCCAATACCTTGCTGAAATGTCATTAAAACTTTCCTTCTGAGTGAACCTGAGTTACCAGGATACAAATTCGACTCTTTTCACGTTATGGTGTAATTATTGTAACACCAGCACCATGTCCATCATCTTACAGAGCCATTACAAACCACTCCACCCATTCTGCTCAGCATATGATGTAATGCCTGTACCTGAACAGCTGTGGTTTCAGAGGGAACAAGCTCACAGATAAAGAGGAGCTGTCTGAAGATGAACCTGCAGGAAACAGGCATGTGTACCTCGTGGAAGAAAGCACTTTGAAGAGGCAGTTGTTGCAATGCAGTCACTGGGGACTGAAAATGAACAGCCAGGACTGCTGCACACAGCCTGCCTTGCAGATAATAAGTTGTCCTACAGCAGCCATAAAATTATCTTAATTGGGCTGTCCTAGAAGGCAGCAGTGCTGATGCTGATGAGGACAGACAGGTCACAAGTTACTCAATCTGGGGTCATGTTAAGGCCAAGACCATGTAACAGATTTTTGCTAAATTTCTTAAATGTATGAAGACATATTACCCATGATAACAGTGCCCTGTCTTAAAAAAAAACAAACAAAACCTATACCACATTACCCTTCCTCTATCACAACATAAACACAGTTACACCAGCAAAATCCTGTTCCTGTCAGGACAACTTCAGGAGAAGAAGAACGAATTAAACTGGCAAACATTAAATTTTACTAGCATAATCAGCATCCTGGATCAAGAGCACAAGCCTTCTGCATGTGGCCCTTGGCTGAATCATTGGGACTATCCACCCTCAAGGTGAATTGGCAGGGTAGGATTACCTTTCAGATAAACAGGATTTAGGCAAATGTGAAGAGTAATGGGATTCACCTTTTCTCAAAGTTCCATTACCTTGTTCCAACAATTTAAAGATGGGTCATATTCACCTCATCAAGAAGTGTCAGTGTTGGTTGTACTGTTTCTAGTGGTGTAAAAGCCAGACATCGTAAACTATTCAACTGAAAATGTACAATTTTTAAGTCACAGCCTGAGGAAACTTCACTTCTCAGATACTGGCGAAGCAGTGAACACATACATTTTTACTCTTACTTGCTCAAAAATAACTGAAAATCTTTGACTGTGCCAGGAAAATAGGGAGCCAAACATATAACAAAAAATTTCAGAGCCTGTTACTTCTCATAATTGTGTCGCATATACTTCAGAGTAACTTTATTACCTGGTATGGTATGGTTCACTCCTAACAAAGATTTTTGCAATTGATGAAAAAAGGCAACCCACTGCTGCATTTTTTCAGACACTTTTTGTCTTTTTCTAAATAAAACAACGTTTTTATGCAGCCAATTATGTAGCTTCCATTGTATTTGCTTTCATAAAAACTATAAAAGCAGCTGACTACAATGGATTAGTTTAAGAACAATAATAATGACACTTGACATTTATACAGAAGTTTCCATTTAGTTTCTCAGACTGCCTTCACAAAAATAGGCATTAATATCCTTCTTTTGCAGATCAGGAAAATGAGGCACAGTGAAGTCAAATAACTCGTTCAAAACCACCCAGCAAGTCTTTTACAGTCAAGAAAAACAGAGTATTTTTTTCTCCAAGTTTTATGCTCTAATCACTAGCTCACAGCAATCAGAATGATGTATAATCACAGCAGCACTTAGATTATAATTTGAAAGCATAACACCAACCAAGGCTCCCTCCAACTTCTTCCCCCCAAGTGTGTAAAAAAATGTCTGCCCAAATTCAAATTTAAAACCCATCAGCAATATTCCTCACAGTCTTTTCCTTTCTTTCTTATTCATCGTTCTCTTTATCCTTTAACTATTTCTTAATCCTTTGTTTTCTCCCTCACTTCTCATTCACTTCAGACACCCACGGAGAAGCCACCCAGCCCCTCTCATACAGACACTTTTGCCCTCAGAATGATTTATTAAAGAGCTCATGCAGTATAACTACACACAAGCCACAAAAATCCTAATGACCGGCTCAAGACTTAAAAAGACCCATGCAGAAAATCCAGCAAGAGACATGTAAATTTAATTTATGGTTTTCTCTGAGGACAGGAGGGCAGTTAGATGCCACAAGGAGCATCACAGGCACATGCTGGTCAGCTCAGGCCACTACATCTGTTCTGCTGCAGGAGAATATAAAGATATTTAGGGAATATGTGAGCAAGAATGAATAACAAACAGATAAAACACACCTTGCCTTGCTGACCAGGTCTCCTGCATAGCTGCCTGTTGTTATAACCCTTTGTTCTCCAGTCTTGGGCCATGAAGCACCTCTCTCAACCCTCTTCCAGATGTCTCACTACCTCTCTTCAGCCATCAAGGGTCTCAACCAAGAGCAGAGCCACCAAGATTCTGGAAAGGACCACCACATCATCCCCTGGGTGCCTGCTGGGACATGAACAACCCCCATGCAGCCAGCAGGGCAGCTCAGCTGCTTTGGCAGCTCACTGCCATCCTCACCAAACCTAGCAGCTCTGACAGCCTTTGTGGTGTGGCCACAGCTGGCAATGCCAGAGGAAGAGTGATAGATTGATTGCTACCAGGGCAGCAGGCAGCCTTTCTTAGGCTGGGCAGCCAGGCTTTTGTTATTGGAGCCAGAAGTTCTTATTTCTAGGCTTCAGAGACCTGCCTGTATGATTTATCTAGAAGTTGCTTTCTTATCAGCAGATGTAGTTTTAGTACAGCCTGACTGTCTGGTGAAACAACCACAGGAATGGATCTTGTTTGCCTCTGTACGAAGAGGAGAGTGCAAGATATTCACATCACAGGAATCCAAGACCCCAAGCTCTCTTACAAACATAAATTAGCCCACACTGTATCCCTTTGGGGTGAGTTTAACAGAGTAACATTTTCCAAATGCATCAACTGCTTTTAGGGTGAGCCACGGGCTCCTAAATCACCTAGATGCCTTGGAAAATATTAGCTGCTATCCCCCAGCGGAGCTAAAGCCAGTTGGCCGGGGTCAGCCAGCACGGCTGTCACCCAGCCAGGAGGAACACCTCAGCAATCAGCCAGCCAGCCCATCGCTCTCACGGCTGATCAAAACAACCAACCAACGCAGAAAGCTGCGCTGTGGAGCAGCTGATGGAGCAAACTTCAAAACCAATCACCACGCACACAGAGCAGCCGTCCGGCCAGAAGGACCAGCACAAGTTAGAGGTATGCTCAGTGCCTTACAGGGCAGACACAAGAAAGAATGTATATACCTTCTAAGACTCACAATAAGGCAGTATTATTAATACAGCTTTTTCAAAACCCAGATGCTGCAGATCATCCTTTTAGCATAATTTTCAGACCACAAAAGTGATGCTAAAATCGTGGAGAATTTTCTGTTTGGACACAACAGGTTGCCGATAGAGGCACAGCCAAAACTAGCAGCGACTGGCAGATTTAGGACTGATCTAAGAAGGTAGCAGAAATGCTAATTTAAGAACACTTTCAGCTTTCCAGATCTTTGTTTTCAGAGCTTAACCCTGACAGTCTTCGTTAGTCATAAAACTTTCCATATGGAGCCGCTATGGAAGGACAATTAAAGAGTTTTCCAGTGATACCTGCTTTTATCAGGCAAGAGATAACTAATCCTTCCCTGGCAATTTCCCTGCATTGTTAGTTAAATTCAAATCCCTAACATTGTTTAATTGCCCTTTTTGTTATGTGAATCTCCAGCCAAGCACCATAGGGAACCCTGGCTGGTTACACACTGAGACAGGTGCTTTAGTGGCTGCAGGGCTCACATCATTAGGCACACGCAGAGCTATTAATCATTTCAGTTTACTCGGAGGCACAAATCTGAATTAAGTCAGGCCACTTTCCTAAGCAAAACAATAGCTTAATTGTAACAGGTAAGGCAAAAGCGTTTTGAGAGGTAGAGTTTCAGGAACTAGGGTAACCCCCCCCCCCCCCGAAAAAAAGAATCAGGCAAGACGAGAAAATACACTGTAATTTAAGAATTAGGTGGTTTAATAATTTGTTTTCAACCAGGGAAGAAAAATAATTTGAAGATAATCTATTAGCCTCACAGCCTGTTTCCTTCAGATGCTGAATTCTTCTATATGGGAAAAGTTGTCTCATTTACATTCTGTGATCTGTAGCACTGCAATCATCCCAGTGATATGAATGGCGGGTTGTTTGGGGTTTTTTTCACACAATAGGGAGTTTTAAATAGAGATGGATTTTCAAAAGCATCTACTAAAGCACAAGTTCAAAGATTTCAAAAGTATTCTTAGGTTTTGATTTTGTAAGTAACTTACACAACAGAAGGAGGAAAAAAAATAACTGTTGGAAACAACGTAAGAAGACATATTTAAAATCCTGTTAGATTCTTACAGATGCTTATCTGTTTCTTGAGGTACCCACATATATTTAAAAATCTGGCTGCAAGATGTATCCTTAGAGAGTTTAATGTACCTGGCACCCAGGGATTTTGGAAATGTGACCTAGACTGTTGAAAATATTAGCAAGTAGTAGTATTATAATCTATCCCACACATGTGAAATGATAAATTTGTCCTTACTCTTTTGTTTCAACCTTTGACTAGAATATGATAGTTACTGGAAGAGCTGAAATAAGACATCTTGGCTTCCCCACAGAAACAAACTTTGTAAATTCATGAGGTACCTCTGGAATTCTGAAGCTAGCTCTGCCTTCACAAGAAAATACTGTGTGGAAATCAGTCCCTCGATTCAGAACTAAGCTTTAGAAACCTTGCTAGAAAAATTAACATCTTTCTCAGCTTTGTACTGCTCATTAAGTAGATGAACAAGAAAAGATTGGTATTAAGTACTTCTGTCTACAACACAATACAGCTGGAAACTACATTAACTGTTAAGACTTACAACTGCTGCAACTAACTAGTAAACTGCAAGGAGTAGTATAAAACTCAGAAGTAAAGTTATAGTTCATAGAGTCACAGAATATTTTGAATTGGAAGGGACCCACAAGGATCATCAAGTCTGACCCTTAAGTGAATGGCTCATACAGGAATGAGACTGGCGAACTTGGCATTATTAGCACCATGCTCCAACCAACTGAGCTGATCTCAAAATGGATGGAAGAGATGAATTTTCTTGCATGTGAAACTCAAAAGGATCACTGGAGAGACATCTAGAACGTGGATTACAATATAGCACATCTATGCTGGTGAAGTGCCACAACCTACCTTAGGGTGAAGTTCACTCAGCAATAACTACACTTTTTTTTGTATATTGTATCCAAAAGTGAGCTGCTCCATGGAGCGTCCTTTTTCTGCACCCCACTGCCAACTGTGTGCTCCCACCATCCTTTTTCTGCACCCCACACCAACTATGTGCTCTTCCTCAATCACACAAGGATTAAGTGTGTGGGCTCAGCTCTTTTGCCCAGCCCCAAATGAGCCCTGAATGAAAACAGCTAGATACCATGAGTGGTTTGTGATGAGTTTGGCAGCTGAGCAGGAGACCTACCTAGTTCCATGGCTATTCCTACCATCTCCATGTCTGCGTGGGGACCAAGCGATGCAGGGAGGTCACATAAAGTGCATCTCAAAAACAGGCCCTCAGCCCAGACATTTGCAAAGAAACAAGTGTATTACAGCAGGCTCAGTCTTGATTTGCTGCCATGGCTTGCCCAGCACCAAGGTAAGTTGGTGAGGACAGCTAAAGCATTTGCAGTATCAACTTCATCTTGGTGTAGCCTGTCTCTGGAGCACGTTAAAGGGTCCCCCAGGGACTCACCCTTCATGACAAGGAGCCAGGGCTGGGGTGCTGTTCCAGCCCTTGAGCTCCCACAAGCCTGGAAAGCAGCAGGCAGGAGATGGCAATCTAATGACCATCTGCAGGGCAGGGCTCAGAACACCTGAGTCTTGGACATGAAAAATGTACATTTTCAGTCTTATGGTAGTCTTGATAAGGCTGAGCACCCCAAGGCCCAGGCTTGCAGCATTTGCCAGCTGAACTCCCCTCCTGCTTGTCTGTCTCTCACACTCATTCTATCTTTGATCCTCTCAAGGAGAAAAAGGATCTAGAAGAGCTTGTGGAAAACTTTACACACAGCAGTACTCAAAAAAGAGATAAGAAGGAGGTGCTGGTGAATACTGTAATGGCATAATCTGCTTCAGTGGGAGATTCTCGTCTGGCTGATGCATTTCATTTCTGACACGCTATTGAAAGGACAGTGAAGAAACAGAGGTTAAAAAAAAAAGAGGGCAAAATTTGCCAGGGAATTTGGTACCAACACATATTCTAGGTGGACTTAATGAAGTGTGAAATGATGGCCTAGAGCTGGTCCTGGGGAAATAAGCAGTAAAATTCCATCTACGTTAATAGAAGCAGAGGTACCACTACTGACTATTTTGAAGAGTCTGACTGTTCAACAGCAAGAGAACATATTTGGTAATTTTCATGCTATATGTAAGACAAGGACTCCAAGGATTCAGAAGAGTCACTCCTGATCAAACTCCAATTAGAAGAGAAGCATTGTGAGTAGATTTAATGGAGTCCTACTGAAGCCACTGCTCTAATATAGCTGATAGCTAAAATACAATAGCTGACTAAGTTATATAATATAAACATATATTTATATACAAATGCAATAGCAAAAGCTATCGGGAAGAAAAAACATCAACGCTGATTGTCACTGTGTGGGCATACAAAGAGATGGAGAAAAAGTGTGGTCAGAACAAAGTCAATCTCATGGTACTGAGGCGACTGGCTAAGTGCAAAGCTGCCCAAAGTTCAGTGAAGTCAGCCTGGTGACATGTGGAGCAGATGCTGAAAGCCTGACAGCTGGAAGTGTTGGAAGCACTTGTCATCAAAAGGTGGCAGGAAGCTTATGTCAGCTGGAAAAGAGCCTGGATGCTTGTTGCTAGGGCAGCAGAGAGGGTTTTGACAGATAAAAGTGCTGGTGAGCAACGACGCGAGATAAGAGCGCGGATCCCTGGGAAGGCAGAGGAGGGCTGGCTCTTCACGTTTATCTTTAGCGATAGGGATACAAAAGGTCACTGCAAACCCCCAATTAGGGGCAAGGCCTTGCATGGTCCTCAAGTCATCTGCCACCAGCTTAACCCTAGAAGGGAATTGTTAGTGTGACATTTCATGCTCATTCTCAGTGTTATGGTATAAATGCTACAGCTAGCCAGGAGGCTGCAGATGAAGAAAGCAACGGGTGTGGGGAAGAAAATATTCATCTTTGGGAAGAGTTACATTTGTTAGACTTGACCTTGAGAACCTGAATGACAAAGGTTACGTCTGTGCCTGGCAAAGTGCCTTATTTTTGTATTTTACTTTCCTCTAGACACATTCAGAGTAAAGCAACAAAGATATAGCAGACCTGTCCTCAAGTAAATCTTATTTGGTCCTGTAAAAAACAGAGGGGAAAAAAGACCGAAAAGTTCTTTAATGGGATAGCTAAATCATAAGTATGTTAAAGAACAGGAAGAAAACCCAAGGTCTATCAAAAAATTAACAGTCTTCAGAAAAACTGAAAAATAAAACCTTGTTAGTTGCTGGTTTCAGTCCAGATCCACTAAAAAAACTAGAAAACAACAAAAAATAGAAATCCTTTTGCAAATTTTTTTAAACAAGTTTCCCAAACGTACAATATTGCTCAGAGATTTTCCAGAGCAAAAGCCTCTTCAAAAAACATTATAAAAGTTACAGTATTGATATCAATTTCAGATAAATGGAACACCCAAAGTCTTTGTCAATTTTCACACTATGAGAATTTCATTAATCAAGTACAGCTGGCTGAACATTTTTTTCATTATATGGTTTATTGGTTTGGATGACTCAAATAAATTGGGGAAATTCACCTAGTGCTGTTTCCCTTTCATTTCCAAGGCTGGCAGTGGAGATTTCTGAAATTATCTGTTCCAGTTTTGGTAACAGATTTGCACAGTCACTGTCATTGGCTGTACTCACTCATGCACGCTCAAATAGGTAAGTGAGACAAGATGGCAAACACTTGTCTAAGCCATGGGAGACACACGTTCAAATCTGTCCTCTCCTCCCCTCTGTGTTCCATGTCTCAGTTCACACTGAGACCTTAACCAGTAACCAGAGAATCTGGTAACTACACACTCAAATGGAGAGTATGCTCCAAATTATATAAAATTATAGAATAAACCAGAAAGAGAAAGAAGAAGCTTATGGCCCAGTTTTAGTCACTTTGCACAGCAGTGAGAGGACATGAAGTAGAAGGGTCAGAGCCCTTCTCTATCCTTAGTCTCTCTCTTGCCTCTGTAGATGTGTGCTACGCTCCCACATCAGGCTCACAGACAGAGAAGATTCAGCACAAGAAACCTGACCCACAAATTCTGATTTACTTGCTTGATCAATTTGGGTTATTTTTTAAATCTAGATATCCTAGGAAAGAAACAGAGCTCCACCTCAGAACGCTTTATTTACAGCATTAAGACTTTCATCCAAGTGTTAGGCAAACCTTTTAGTAAAAAGTTTGAAGCAGTTTGGAGTCTTGAATTTAAGTTGTTAACATCCCAGGTAAATTGCCCTACTTACTCAACCAGTAGATAAAATGGGAGAGCTGGGACTACTTCCCTCTCATGTTTATGATCCAATCCTTTTCTTTTATTAAATGTATATGAAAACCAAATGAAACAGTTTTCCAGGTGTTAAAAAATGTTTCTATAACCTCAAATCAATCCTTGTGCTATGCTAACAATTCTAAAGAAATTAAGTTTCCATTCAGTCCATAACATTTTCTTTTCAGCTCAGCTGCCAAAATACTTTAAACCCAGCAACTATTTGCACAGCCCTATAAATTAGGTTTACTAAAGGAAACAATTAGCAAGCCTGTAGCTTACAGGAATTTCAATTGGTACTGTTACAGTGCATTGTCTAAGTAATTAGAAAATTATTCCAACAATTGTAAGTATTTGCAACACAAATCTGGTGCACATAGATGCTGGCCTATTAATAATGGAAGCTATAAAAAGCTTGGAAAGCTAGTCTGCAGAGGAGGTCACATGCTTATTAGCCTAACCAGTATATGCTTTTCATTGTTACTGAATAGCAATATTAAAATAAAATAGGACCGTACAGGGAAATGTGCTCCTGTGCTGCTAAGTTTGTGAGAAATCTAAAGATACAGATGTGTCACTTACTCCATTCAAGTTTAAACAGATGAGGATCTGGATAAAGACATGAACATAATCATTATTGAAGTTAAGGTGTACCACTGGAGTAGAGTTCTGTATGAAATACTTAGCAGAGCTGTAAAATCAGTAGCAAGATGTCATGAAACCTAAATGAGTTTCCAAATGAGTGTCTATTTCCAAATGGAAATAGCATCAATCATAAATGAGAGGCTTCAACCACAATTTAATACTTTCTACTATCCTGAAATGCAATTAATCTGCTAAAGACAGTAATACTTCCAATAACGATTAGCAGCCTTAAAAAATTCTGCACCTCAGATTTAGCTATTAAGCTCCAGAGATGGGCTAGCAGCCAGATGTTTATAAACTCTTTTCAGGTTACAATTTAGTTACGGTTACAGGGTTAGACAATGTCCTCTCATTTAGCCCTCCAACTGACTAGCTTAACCATTATCTGCCACTACACTGGGCATATGCACCCTGCTGGCTGCCAGTGTCCAATGCCAAGTCATCTATTTCCCTGCTCCTGCTCGGCTGAGGCTGCTCCATTCATCCCCGAGACAGCCTCCTTTCAGGGGAGCATTACAGGCTCAACAGACCTCTTTGTTGGAGTTCTATTTACACCACCATTTTTTGTTACTCGGATTGTGAAAGGAAACAACAGGAGACGGAGAGGAGATGGACTGCTAACACAGTGGACCAGAAGTCATCAACCTCAGTTCTTTGAAGTGATGTGCACAGTAAATATGGAAACTATACCAATATGTGAAATAACCTGGTGGTCTAAGTGCAGTTCCCAGTAGACATGCGGATCTATATCTACAAAAAGTCAGCATCATAATCAGCAATAACTGGCAACCTTCCCCACTATTTATAAAGAACTGCAGTGTAATTATTCACCCGGCTCCCATTGATTATAATGGGATTTGGCTGGATAAATCCCCATGTAACTCTTTGAAAATTTGGGAGCTTTAGGGCCGTTGCTGCTCCGAGGTGTAAAACCTTATACGCATTCAGATGGAATGTGCTCCCTTCTGAACACAGCTAAAATGCAGCGGTAAGTACTATGAGCCCTTGACTTGATTACTGCTGTCTGCAAGCTGTTGGGAGATAGAAATGCACCTCCCTGCAGCAGGACAGCACAATGACCGTGTGCCTCCCGGGCAAAGGAGTGCTGGAGCACATCTTTGAAGATGTGTTTAATTCCCTTTGACTTCCACACGGCCAAAGCACGCACACGACTGCTTCGTGGCATGGATTTCAGCGTGTGACCCAGGACGTAAGGCATACAGCAGTGCTCCAGAGGCCTCACAGCAGCTTCAGTTGTCAGGTTTTATTTGGGGAAGCTGCTTTGCACACACACCAGGCTGCTCAGTAGCTGCCTCCCCAGTGCACCGTGGGCTGGCTGCTCCTTGCCCGCACCACGAAGGCCTTTGCAGCCACGTTGCTTCACTCTGTTGACTTCAGCTGGAGCAACGCTGCATTTCAGCGAGTGATGGCAGCACCAGGGCTTTATATACTGAGGTGACAGGTGCAGTATGTTGAAACACCAGCTGAGCAGGCATAAAGGGCTTGGGTTCAGTGAACTCTGTGCCGTTCAGGCAGATCTCCTACACCAGATAGCAGCTCCATTAAGGGTACCTGTGTATCGCACATTTCTTTGCCAAACTATGGCTGAAATACACCTGTTATCCCCCAGCCCTGTTATCTTCATTATTTGCTGCAGCACCTTACCTCCGGCTTCAGCTTCCTCCCTCTTACTCCTTTCTGAGCTTGCCTGCATGGCAGCTCTTTACCTCTTTGGCTACCAGATTTTAAGTTTGCAAGACCATGGCACCCTGGTCCCACTGGCCATGTTGTCCATTGGCCATTCCAGCACTCTCCACTACCATCTTCCATCCCAGTGGTGCCTTAGACAAAATAAACACCACCAGAGGCAAAGTTAATGTTACTTCTCTATGACAACTCTCTCCCATTTCTGTAGTGGGACAGATGCCAAATAGTGGTGGTGTGGAAGGTAAGTTTGCATGTGCTGCCTTTACCATGGCCCACAAACAGTC
Organism: Pachycephala philippinensis; assembly: GCA_013397055.1. Classification (NCBI taxonomy): domain Eukaryota; kingdom Metazoa; phylum Chordata; class Aves; order Passeriformes; genus Pachycephala; species Pachycephala philippinensis. The sequence continues at coordinate 280,870 of VWZT01012068.1, forward strand.
TTTCAAAACATTTTACTGGTGAACAGATTCTGGGGTTCTAGGATAATAAAGATCTCACCTGCTTTCATTTTATAAAATGCACATTTTTGGATTTCCTTTTTCAAACAAAAAAAAAAATGAAACAGTGAAGCCTACTATCTAAAAGATTAAAAATTACTAAGAGGAAGTATGTTGTTATTACAGAAAATTTTCTCTTCTTAAACAGTCACATCATTGGGGAAACAAGGGGATTTGTTCTTGAATTTTCATTATTTGAAGTAGAGAGTCTTGCTTCCCTAACTTTTGCAGATATGAGGAGAAAACACATTTTAATGTCCTGCTTTTTGGCAGATTAATTTACTATTTCTTGTCTGGTGTTTTTTGCTGCTTTTTAAGAACACCTTCACAGGCTAAAAGTGTTCTTCTTTTATCTGACAATATCCAGAAGCTGGACATAAAATGGACAATGTACAGAGCACTGTGTGTGCATGCATGTTTCCCTGCATAGAAATTTGCATTTTTAATTTTAACCAGTGCAAATGAAAACTAAAAGCAATAGCCTTTCAACTTTTGCAAAAAAAGGTCCCATTTTTGGATTTTATGGGGTAGTTAGAAAAACAAAATTTTATTGCCTGTAGAGGGGAATAACTTTCAGTAATTTGAGCTTATAGTGAAACCAGCTGATCTCCATCTTTCTTTATCTGTATTGCTTTATTCTTTGATCATAAATGTATCCAATGAATATTTTTATGTTATTTTATTTTTTTGGTAAACTGTATGCATCACAAGATAAAAAGTATACTATTATTTTCCTAATGGGTTTTCCTTTCCAGTACAGTATTTTTTGTAGTTATCATATTGAGAATTTGCCAAAGTTATCTGACAGACACAGCCTAGAGCTTCAGCAATTCTGACATTCCCACAAAAGTTCCAAGAAGAAAAAAAAATCCATTATTTTTTACTTCCTAGGAGCCTCAGAATCCAGCCTAGTCAGTCAGAAAAAGTTGTTGTCCTGTAAGGCTAAAGCAAGCCTTTGAAGCATATCAAGTTTATGAAAACATAGACAAATCCAGAAAAGCATTCTTCAGGGAAAAGCTCAAAGAATAAAATTAAAGTGTTTGTTGTGTTCTGTTGATTGGTGGGTTAAAGATAACAACTTACAAGGCTGCCTGGTCATCAAGAGGTTGGGATGGAAAAACAGAGCCCCTGATGTTAATTGCACACAATTTAAATTTGGCTTAGGCTATCTTACACAGCCCCTTGCCTTTGATTAGATTTCTGCCAAGTGCTCTGACGCTCTTGTTTGGTGAGTGCTACAAAGGTGCACTGTGCTCAGGCTGAACTTGGGTGCTGTTAGTTCCTGCAGAAACATTCCTCTGTCACCCAGTGCCACTTTGGCTGCCTACTCCTGTTCCTTAAAACACTGTAGAACAAAAGGGAAAAAGTAGGATAACAACATAAAACTTTTCCCTTGAAAATTTCTGCTTTGTCAGAGGTAAATTCTCTTTAGGCTTTTTTTTTTTTTTTTTTAAGAGAGTCTGCTGTTGCACTTTAAAGAGCACTTGGAAATATAAATCAACTACTTCTATAACAGAAAAATATCCCATGATTTAAGATTATTGCAAAGATTTTGATTCATATTCTGGGTTAAATGCCCAGTATGGAAGCTATACAATGAAACTGCATTATTTTATGATACGCAACCTACTGTGTTGAAATATACACGTATTTTAAAAATATATGTACTTGTAGGAAAATGTCTAGGAAAGGTTCACCACTCCACAGTGATTGGGGACTTGCAAAGGATGGCCATCTCTTGAGGAAACTCAATAACAGGCTCAGAAGGGGTCAGGAGACCACAGGCCACTGCCATTTTGGTGTCCCCTGCATCAGATAACAAAATGAAGTCATTACATGGCAACAATGAGCAATAATGAAGTTCAATTTGCTGCTGCCTTGGGAGGCTTTGAGGAAGCTGCTCAAGAGATCTCTCAGGCTGCTTCTCCACAGCTGCTCACCAGGCACATGAAGCAAACCCAGCAGGCAGAGCAATAAGGACACGTGTCCTCCCTCATGTTTACAGCAGAGAGTGGAAAGGCCAACAGCAGTGGTCTGGGCTGCGTTGGGTCAGATGGAACAGGGGCAGCCTTGTCTGCTCTTGGTGCCAGCCTGCCAGCACTGCTACCAAGACACCTGGCTTGGGGGGACACCTGGCAGTGACACCTTCCTCCCCACCTGCTGCTGGGGGTGCAACAACCCCCATGGCTGTGGCGTGGTCCTGGAGGGGCAGCAGCAGGGCTGGAGGGAGGAGGAGGGCAGAGGGTGGCTGGAGAGAGGCTGGCGTTGGCAGGAGGTGTGGGGCAGCTGGAGTGGAGTGTCCAGCTGCAGCCGTGTGTGTGTGCAGGGCTGTGTGCATAGACAGCTGCATGGCTAAGAGGTGGTGTTGGCTGTGTGATGAGAAGCCACATTTTCAGCTCCAGTGTCCCACAGGCTGGGAGGGAGCACAGCTCTTGGGGGAGGCCAGATGCCCCCCAGGCATCTGCAAGAAGGGGCAGAGACAAGCCTGCATATCTAAAGGAAAACCCAGTGCTACTGCTCCAAAAGAGGCACTGGTGCTTCTCGGCCCACTGGCTCGGCATCCCCCATCCTTCCTAGCCAGCCCAGCAGGACTGGGCACCCCCTGACCAGCTCGCTCCTGGGGAGCAAGCCTTGCAGGCCCTCCTCTGCCTCTATGCATTTTTCCTTCACTCTTGGAAAATGCATCAATCAAGAGCCTTTCAACCATTTCCTGACCTAATACAGCTTTCACAGAATTTTACAACAGCTGGCAAGGGTGAGATGGTAGCTCTCCGTGCAACTCTGTCATAATCACTGTTCATTACAACTGTGGTAGTGTATCAAAAAGCCCAGGCACAATCTTTGGGTAACGTTAATTTACACCTCATTAGCAAGTACTTTTTACCCAGCCACCAGAAGAGAGGCCCTGACTGCACAAATGGTATCTAGTCCTTATCTGAGTCTGCTGCTGACACTGTGTTTACAGGAGAGTTTAGCATTTATAGCAAATACTTTTTTGCCAGGTCAGTTTACCACTACTGAGGGGACACTGGTGAGGGCAAGTCATGCCATGGCCATACATTCACTGATCATCCATTACACACTGACGTTACAGATCCCTGCTGCATCCAAATCCTTTCATTGTTCTTTGCCTGGAGGCCAAATAAAATTTTCACTGTCGCATCTAAATTCTGGCACAGATAGGTTGATACACGAAAAAAACTTGTCATTATCAGAATGTGTTGGGTTAAAAAAATAACCAACCACAAAACAAGAAACTGAACAAACAACAAAAAAGGCAGTATCTTCTATAATTTCCTCACTTTAATAAGCTGGGAATGAGTATACAATACCATGAAATACTAGCAAATGATCTGCTGTCTTTGAAATAAAACTAATTTTATTAAGACCCAGTTAACTGGGTTAAGTTAACTCTCAACTGGTCCCTAGCTTGCTACAGAGTCAAATCATGGTGTGCAGTATTGAGTAAAGTGGTATCTAAACTATCCCAAGTTTTATTGCATACTGACAACAGAAATCAGATTCAATTAGCAAGACATGAATGCCTTTTCAGAATCTGCAAGTTTTTTGTCACTTGCTAGCTGGTAAACAAATAAATTATGCAGTGTGAATTGAAACACATCTCTACTTCGAGCTATGTAATGTAATTGTTGTAATTTAATTCAGCTCTAATGAGATTAGAGTTTGTGGATGTGTAATCCAGTATTTTTGTAAAGATACATTACCATACATTTGAACTACAAAAGCAAGTCTGTTTTACCATATTTGCTGACTTGTCAACACCTTTACTCGACTCTGAAAAAGTTTAGTGAGTATTTTCTTTTCCCTTGTTCCCTCAATTTGATCCTCGTGACCTTCGAAAGACATGAGATCAGGAGCTTCTTGCCTTACACTTTTTCTGACAGAAAAACAGCAAAAAGCTGAGAAAGCAGAATGGCAGCTGGACATCTGGATGGCTTTGAAGTTCCTGCTAGGTGAAGTTGTATCTTTTGATACTTAAATCCTTCTGAGAGTGTACACCTCTCTCCCAGCGAATGGTGACTTGCATTCCCTGTTTCTCCCTTAGCTGAGTACAAAGTGCCATGCAGTCCTTTAAGGCAGATGGTAAAAATGTAGCATATCCCTCAGTACTCAGGGGCAAAACTCAAAGGCACATCACCCATAGGGCTAAGATGTATATGGCAAAAAACCACATGAAGGGGCACACTTCAATTCTTATTAACCGTAACAACCACCAACACATATGGACATTTCAACTGAAAAACAAAACAAAACAAAACAAAGCACAACAATAAACATTTGTAAAAAAATAAGAAAAACTTATCCTCTTCAGTTTTATAATTTCTATAGAAAATTTAAAGACATTTACAGAATTGTAAGATTTGGGAGGGAAAAACAAGAACTAAACACCATCTTTGATAATGACCATTTCTAAGGTATTTCAGTTTGGAACCAGAAGTACTATCTTTAGATTTCATTGAGTACTCAAAGTCAATTTTTCAGCCACTTTCTGCGTCAGCTATACCACAGGCTTTATGGTGTACCTGTACAGTTGTTGGATTAATGCACCTGAAAGATCAGACCCAGACCTTTTCAGTTAAGCCTAGAATACACTTTGTTTAAACCTGAGTTTGCTAATTTTGTTGCGGTGATTTTGACCCCATGCATTGAAGAAGTAAAAGAGAATTTGCTGACACAGGAGTCCCAGAGAGGCAGTGAAATACCCATTCATGAGGATGTTAATAATTCAGCTGGACTCAGCCCTGAGCAATATGATGTCCTTACTCTGTTTTTTTGCTGGTCCAGACAACTGCCAAGGTCTCTTTTTGCTGAAGTCATGCTGTAACTGTAAGTCTCTAGAATACCTCATCATCCCTGTTGGTCAGTCCGCCTGAAGGAATTGCATGACCACTATTCCTGATGTACTGCAAGTTCCTAAGCAGCTTCCATGCAAGAGGGGCAGAGGGAACTTAGCAACACATCCAGCAGCTTATGGGACAACGGGGGTGGTGAGGGTGAAGGGAAGAAAACCCTCATCTGGCTGTTGTTCAACTTGAAGTTATAGTATTTGTTTTGAATGCATTTCAGGAAAGTGATTTATTATCAGCAGAGGAACAATAGAAGTAAGTTAATTTACATATTGCTTACAAATATTTTGATAATCAAATTGTATATTTAGAGCAATGCCATAAACTTTTAACATTTTGTTCACAGAAGTATAGTTAATAAGGAATTTTCTTTTCTTGAAAAACTGTACTGGAATTCTTATTATGTCAGTTTAATCAATTCCTCAGAAAAACAAAATAGGGAGTGGCTTTACAGTGATCATTATGGAGATTGCTGCTGTAGTACAATGTTTTCCTTTAGCTGCAATAAATGTAATGCTTCCTGCAAGTGTAACTTAAAGAAATGGTCCTTTAACCATCATCTTAAGACCTGCTTCGCCAGGGGACGGGTGGGAGAGGGTGGAGAGGAAAGCTTGTAATCTCCCTGTTTCTGCCTCACCTTTTCCTAGTACCTTAATTACTTAGTATCTTAATTACTCCATCTCCAGCGATGGGCTCGCCGGTGCGCTCCCCATAAGGGGGCACCCTTGGATGCGTCCTGAGGGACCGCGAGGGGCTGCTCCGAGATGCTGAGCTCCAGCACGATGCCGGCAGGGCTGATCCAGTGTCCTGTGGTACCCGCATGGAGCTGGGAAGTGACACGTTCATTTGCTGCAACATCTGAGCTCAGCACCCATCATCTAGCCACTTCTTTCCAGATGGAGAAGAGTGTGGGTACTACGGCACTTTTTCTTCTGAAGAAGGAATGGGAAAGAGCCATGTGCTTAAAACCCATATCCAGATCTCTGCGACGTCAAAAGTTTTAATTGGATGCAAACTTTGGCTAACGTGGGATGGTAGCTAATAGCAACAAAGAATGGCTTCTGTCTGTGTCTGAACAAAAAAGCTACTGCCCATCAGCCACCATGACACAAGGTCTGAGTCTGCAAATCATCCAGGGCAGGCATCACACAGAATGTTGCAGTTCCCTTCCAGGAAGGGAGACAGTGCATGTCTGTCTCTTTAGCTTTATTTCAGGTTGTAGTTGAGGTGCAGTCAATGCACACACACATCTGAAAGCCAGGAGGTGCTGCTGACTCCTGAAATGTAGGCCCAGAAGGCACCAGGTCAGAAGGAAATTAACATCCAGGTTAATTTGAATCAAGCTCAGATGAAGACAAGATTCTTAACTACAAGGACATGAGACTCTGATCTAACACAGAAGCTTGCTCAGGCTTAGATATGATAAGAGACTGATTCATAGCTCTAAGACAATCCCCTGCTTCCTTAGGGGCTCAAGGAAACTTTTATTGACTCTAGAAGGAAAAGAAATACAATTCTCACTTTATATGGAAGGAAGCAGAAACAGGGCTTTAAGCCCTCTTCTGAGTTTGAGTTTACTTTGGATATTGCAGCCTTGGCTGTTGCCCAGACTGTGCTTGTTCAGTGGAAACAAAGCCACTGTTGGTCCTGCAATGTGGATGGCTTGTCAGAAAGAGCCGTTTTGGAGCTGTCATGCTTAAGACAACATCCTTCTCAGGTTACAGTTGGGAGTCATGACACAGTCCTCAGGGGTTACATCTGGCAAGACAACCAAGCCTCTGTGGAAAGCAGCAAGCCATGGCTTTAGGTCAGGTGGAAAATAGCTTTTATATAGGAAGAAAAAAACAAATGGTGTTTTATATTCTGTGTATGTGCACTGATGCTGTTGTCAGTCTTTAGCAGGTTAAAACTTTTAAGGAAAATACTCGGCGTTTTCAAATTGTGTAACAATGGACTACATAGGAGAAAGAAGTCACTACCCTTATCTAGATGAAGTATTGCTACAGAGGCTTTACTGAAAGAATTGAAGAGCCCTATTCATCAAGTCACTCAGGCACATGCCTAATTAGAGAGAAAGCTTGTTTTGTGGTTAAGGTGCTAAAACTGGGGCTCAGGGTGCTTGGGCTCACTTCCTTCCATCTACCACAGTCTCATCTGCAAACCTGAGAAAACTAGAGTAGTATGTTTTCCACACCAGACCTCCCTATTCAGTACTTAAAAAAAAAAAAGGTAAGGCATCTCAGAAAGGACCAGTCCTTAAAAAGCACTTAGTGAGTTTTAAAGGAATGTTAAAAAATAATGAGGATTACACAGGTGTTGCACACAGGCAGAACTGTAAGAACACAAGCAGCTTCTTTGCTTTTCCATCCTCATCAGCTGATGAGTGTCCTAAGCTATCTGGAGATTGAAATCCAGTTTTTGGTAACTGATCTTCCTGAACTGTGATACCAGTAACTTGGATGATCAATACTTTATCTCTTGACAATTGCCCCTCAGATTCTGAAGCATCATACTCTGTGATGTGACAGGTCTGCTAAAATCTAAGGCGTGCCTTGACACAATTTACAGAAAATGTTTCAGTACAAGATACAGAACTATCCTGATCTGTGACAGCCTGACTATTAGGGGCTTTCCACAGTGACATAAAGTTGAAATGCAGAGATTGTGAAACAAGCTCTCTAACTGTATGGAGTTAGGAAAAGTGATGAAGTGTTTGTCATGGCTTCATATACACAGATGAAGGATCTAATGAAGTCACAGACCGTGCAGCTCATTCAGGGTTTTAACTTCATGGCACAAACTCCCAACCTTTACAAACACAAGCTCTTAACCCTGAGTGCACACAATACCTGAGAGCACATAGTATAATCATATACAATACTGCTTTATCATTGTGTTCTCTTTAACTTCTCTTCTAGACCAGTCTGCTGTATGATTTAATCATTTTATGTTCATGTTAGCATCTCAGCGTTTCAAGTATTTTTTTTCCTATGAATTTTTGCCTTACTGATTTTAACAGACATTTAGAATAAAGAGCACAACACTGAAGTGACTGAGGGCACTCATGCCATCCGTGTCTGTTTTCCATTGAAAATATTTTGCACAAAACTGGCATTGAATCAGTGCTGAAACACTTGAATTCAAAGTGCACATACTGGGAAGGTTCCTGTCTGCCTAGGAAAGCCTGAGGGGTTCTAAGAAGCATGCACTCTGTGTTGCCTTGGCATTATCCTCCTCAGCAGTATTTAAAGTCAGTTGATGTGTGCTACAGAGAATCAACCACTGTCCAAAAAAAAAAAAAANTAATTCTTACAGTTTTATTACTTGTGTAACTCAGTCTTCAGCCAATGAAGCTTCATTCCCAACCATTAGTTTACAGGACCCAGTCACACCCACAAGGTGAAATAAGCAATACAGGAAAAACCACATTTTTAAATACATTTAATCTACTTTAGGTAGGATCCCATACAACTATAACCATATCACACTTCAATAAGATTTTGTGATTTTTTTGTAGTGCATCTAAAAATAAACAAAATATCTGCACCAGAAACATGTTGGGGCCTCAATTTTCAGTGTGTAGCTTCATGACAGCAGCAAAGGCTCCTTCTCCAGTAAAAGAGGAACTGAAGCAGAGCCTCTTTCAGTAAAAATAGCAGCTGAAGGTCACTTTGCACTGAGTTTTGGCAGTTCTGCTTCATGGTCTGTTTAGCTGGGAGAGCAATGTCTTCTCACACCTACCATCTATCTGTGTATGAAGTTACTTTATAATAGTGAACACTGGTCACTGTGGGTCTCTGCCAGTAGAGGATTTATTGCATTTATTCCATGGCAAATAATTTAAAAGTCACAAAAACAACTTCCACGTTCATGTGTTAAGTACTAACTGCCCTAATGTTTCATATCCAGAGACTTTTGTATAGTTTTCTAATACACAGTTGATCTCCTTGCATGAGCTTACTCTCTTCAAAAGCATGTCATAAAGCAACGCTAAAGTTAAAAATTTCTACCCATATAATAAGTGCCAAAATCTGATCCTTGTATTTCAAAGACTAGCAAATAGGACAAAAACTAAGAAACAAAGTTGGATGATTAATGAGATAAATGAAAAATAACTAGCAGACATTTTTGCATCAGATAAGAAAGCCTTCTGATTCAGGAGCAGAAAATGTAAAGATGGTCGTAGTTAGGATTTAAACAGCTTGGTTAATGCATACAGGAAATTGTCCAATTGAGATGAAAACAAATGGAAAAAAAAATAAAACTCTACTGCTCCCCTAAGTACAGGCAGGTCTAGACTTCTGCATTGCTGCCCTTGCAGGTGGCAATTATTATCCTTGCATTCATGAGCATGTAGTTTTGTTTTAATTTGGTAAGAAACACTGAAATAAGTCAAAATTTGAAAAACAACCACATACTCATTAAAAACAGCCCTCTGCTTTTGCTTGCCTACACATTTCTCTTACTTGCCCCCCAGCCTTTGCCTACTTGGATTATGCCTGTGTGGTTCACATACAGGTTACACAGCAGAGTGTCTAATACTGGAAGAGAAGACACCAAACACTTTCCTCTGCCCATAGCAACATTTGCATCTTTAGGAGCAAAACAAAAGGCAAATCAGATGAAGAGGTAGAACACACTCTATTTCCGGGCGGGGGGATAAACCTAGGGCTGCTTTTATCTGATCAAAAACTGCTTTCTTTTCCATTTTCTGTTCCAAGAGCCCAACGAAGCCAGCACTCCATTGCATATCATGGCTTAGTAAACAGCATCAGCTGGAAAAACTTTCTGTCTGTGTCTAAGGTCATGGTGGGTCTTTGCCAATATTACACTTCCCTGCTCTGCATAGTCATGTTATTCTCAGACATAGTAAGAGCCCAGAGAGAATTGCACAGTCCTGTTAGCAGAAATAAAGCAAAGGAGTGCAGTGATTGACTCCCACCCTTCCCTTCAAAGTGCTTTGCAAACATGTGAAAAAAGAAAAGCTTGGTTTCTTTTTGAAAGAAAAAGGAAATGAAGGTCAAAGGGAGCATAAAATCAGCCCTAAATAGATAGGGCATTCATTAGCTTTCTCAAAAAGAACAAAAAATAAAAAGCAGCAACTACTTACTAGATGCAAGAGAAACAGCAACAGCCTGTACCTTCCAAAAGAGCCTTATCCAGGCTTATCGAGAATGTAAAACGTCTCCTGAAAAAAAAAGGCATGCTGGGGAAGGCTCCTATTTCAAAGAGGCCAGAGCAAAAAAAGTTGCAGCAAAGCAACCAAGGTTCAGCTGTAGATAATTTTGGGCAAGAGGGAAGAGATTGCCCTTCACCAGATGGCCACATATAAAGTCGTACAGAGGAAGGGGGTAGGAAAAGGGGAAAAGAAAAAAAAAAAAAAGAAGAGTTGGATTTAGTTTTTTCCTTTTAAGTCTTGGCCTGAAATAAAACATAGGCTATTCTGGTAACTGTGTTTTTTCCTTCAGATGGTACCTGACGGTTTGGGGTTAACTTCCACATGACAAGGAAGCAAGTCAGAGAAAAGGATTGTTTCTCAGTTACTTTTGAGAATTTCGTTATTTCAGATTTTGAAAAATAAACATGAAGCCTGTGTTCTGCTAATTCACCTTGTAAAAACCTGATTTCCAGTGGGTTTGCATATGTGTTCAAATAACACTTTTGTTTCCCCATTTTACTCCCAAATTTTGCACTTAGTGAGGTGCAGGCAACTGCTTGCAATTGTATTATGTACTCTGGGATGTGGGATAGCAACAAACAATGCTGGTCAGACAATTACCATCCTTGAAAAAACATTCCATCCTGTCCTAGCCTAGCCTATCCATTTTTCTCAACATAAAGGCAGAAGTCTAATATAGCAAATGGAGAGGGAAGGAAAAAGCTTATTAGTATTCTGTCTCTGTAGTTTCCCAAAGGAAATTCTTACTATCAGGTACTCAACTGATTCTTATAATGCAATTTGCTTGCCGTTGGAAGATGTCCATTGGTGAAAATTAAATAAATATAATACATAGGAACAAAGTTGTTCTCCCCTGGCATAATACTAATGTTAAGTATCTCAGATAGAAAGGTAGATCAAACACAAAAGGCTTGTGTCTGGTACCATAGGTGGCTGCCCATTTTACTGATTATATAAATTGTATCATGTGGCAGTCAAGGAATAAGAACTTACTTGGGAATATATATGAAAAATGAAACAGCATGCTCATGACAGCATTGACTTCTGTACCTAAGTAATGAGGCAAATCTTGAAAAAATAAGGTTGGTTGATTTACTTAATGTGGAAATTCCTGCCAATTTTCAATGTGCTGTCAAATATAATCATATTAACTAAACCTTAAAAAACCCAAACAGCCTGATTTATTATTTCTTCAATGCGTATGTTTTTGGGTATTTGAATATGCCTACATCAAAAGAAACTAGATTTTTAGGGAGTCAGTTAGCTTGTGTTGCCAAGTTAACAAGTTCTGGTAAGGTCAATCTCTTACAATAAATATAATTATTACACAGTTATTTTATTTATGAATACAGTTTTTACCTTATGCTATAAGATGGAAAGGATAGTGGGATAATGCTCTTACGTTGAATTTCCTGGTGATAGCCATTCTTACTTCCTCAGAGTGGAGGAAAGCATTGTGAGGGAAGCAGAGGACAGATGGATGTTTTTCAGTTGGTGCTTGTACGACCTATTTAATCTGCATAATTAGAAAATGGGAAAGTTGTCTATGACGCTGATGCTGACTTCATTTCTAGGTCTTTTTGAGCTCGTTTAAAGTATGGTAATGAGAAAAACATTTTACCTTTGGGCAGCAATCTAATTTGTCAGGAAATTCCTCTTGCTATGATGAGTGGATGAGGAAAATTTGGAATAATATGGTCCAGATGTTAAAGCTCCTATTTAGCAGCAATGCAGATGCATTGTTTTATGGAGTTGTCCAGATGGTGACCTTCCAGTATTAATAATAAATCAATACTGGGGTTTGCATCTGTATGACTCGATTCCTATCTTTGTTGTCATTTACATGACGAAATTCTCATGCATTTCACGTAGAGGCTAATAGTATTAAAATGAACAGTGTGGAAGACATAAAAATCAATAAGGAAACTTGAAACAATTACTGCAAGCAATATATACCAATTGATCTGGTAACAGCATCACCCAAGAGAAGGTTGTGCTACCATTTTTTAATTAATTAGCATTTAATTTTGCAGCTAACATGGTAACAAAGCGCTGTTACAATTTTTTATTAGAAAGTAGCCGATTTACTGAATATGTGTACTCACGCAGTTTTGGCTGTGCCACTTAAATTCAAACTTTACTGGAAAATGAAAAGAGCAACCCAGAGTACATAAGCACAGTGGAGGGGGATCATGCTGGACAGTAGCCAGGCAGGCAGGCAACAGAAAACCTCCGGTGGCCTCTGGTGACGGCCAGGAAACCTCAGGATCTGCGGTCAGGGATGAGGAGAGGCCACTGACCTGAGGCATGTCAGAAGGGCAGCAGGGCGAGGAAGGAGCTCTGTCACTTCTGTGGTCACAGACAGCAGCCTGTGCTCTCCTAAAGTCAGGGCTGCAAGGTGGAGAAAGGCCTAACACTGATGTGATCTTGTGATGCTGTGTTGTTATCTTCTACAGGTGTTTCTGTCTCTTAGTTTATTTAAACTTATATTGTAAAATACCAGTTTGTCCAAGGGTTACATGTTTTCTGGGGCTTGGAGGGGATTATTTTTAAGGGTTTCTCATTTTTTCTTAGAGAAGAAGAATTGAGTCCTCCTTCAGTTGAAATCTGTGGCAAAACTGGTTTAAGTTTCACAAGGAGTAACACACATTCCTTCAGAATTCTACTTTTTGGATTAAGGAAAGAGATTCATCTTCCACAGAAATATCCCTGTGCTTTTTGTTTGCTTTTAAAGAATCCCCCTGCACCAAACTAAACATAAACTTTAAAACTGTCTCCCCTCGGAGTTTTGGGGGATTTTATTTTTAGTAACATTTCTGTAAGGATCCAGGAGTTAACTCTACAAACATATACTAAAGTCAGTCTTACTTTATCTTTGCCATCATCAGGCTTTCACAATCTCAAATCCATGGTTTATTAACATGACTACAGAGAGAACTGACATTACAGGGCTTTTAACTCTTCAGTGGGTGTCAAACATGCTTATTGGAAAAGAAATAGAATATTTCATCACTGTGGACAGCTCAAGCCAATATACGTATTGAGTTTGATGAAATTTCATTTAGAAAAAAAAGCATTTAAAACTTTAAGCCCCAGCATTTTGTGCTGAAGAGAGTTTTTAAGAAAATCCTTCATTAGTGTGGTTATATACCCAAGCACCACCCGGAGCAGTGCACCCAAAAATGCCTTTTTGAAAGTTCCTAAGAGCAGCTCTAAGGCTTAAAAGGCAAAGTGCCTGCTCTGATTTCAGAAAACTTGCTCCCAAAGCTTTAACCTTGGGGTCATCATATGTAATTTGAGACCTAAAACAAACTTTAATGTTTCTTCCAGTAAAAATAATTCTATCAACAGACAATTTAGGTTTTAAGGATATGATGTGAGGGGTCTGATGAGCTGTATCTCATTGTTATAACCAATTACTACATTGGATTTACTAATTATTTATAGGGTGCAAGGCAGACAAACATTCTAGAGTCAAAGGCACTCCTGGGTCAGATGCTGTACAAGTAACATTTTATGTCTAAGTTTTAGAGTTGGACAGTCTGTGAATAAAACCTCACCATGCACAATGGCAACATGGGATGTCATTACTTTGAAATGACTGTCTCAATTTTGCCAACGGTCCCACTGCTGCTTATGTGGGTTGTTTCTCTTTGTTTCACCATCAACCTTTGCTGGTGGAAAGCCCTGTCCGTGTGAGGACTGCTCTCAGTTATTACAGTTACATCACTTTCAGAGCAACCTCTCTTGGGAAGAACATCACAGGATATCCTGCTTTTGTTGTTTTTTAAGTGGTTTAGATAAATTTCATAGGTGATGTACTGAATTAACTGTATCTGACTTACCTCAGTTGTTTTTTACCTCTTCTTGTCCTCTTCTGTCTTTTGTTTCCCTCCTTCACAACTCTGAACTGTTAGTTTTAATTATCTTAGCAATCCGTTCACAATTACCATTTCTTGTGAAGACTGAAGCAAAACAAACTGGGTTTGATAGGGGTTCCTTCCTGTGTTTTTTCCTGTCTTATACATTTTTATTCACCTCTAAGTAAGAGCAAAATACAGAAGGGTAAACCTTGTTGAATTTATAGTAATACTTCAGTAGAAGCTACACATGCAGCATTCTGTGCCACTGCAAAATACACAAGGTCTTGAGCAGTCTTTCTTTTTTTCTATCCATATGTTAGTGTACAAATTGTTCCTCATGATCCATAAATGCAATTGGAATTGTGGGTTATCTAGGTATAATGTTTACCACGTTTGGATTTAATTAATTCTTTAGGTGGGTAACTTCAGGTAAAATTGGGATGGGCAACAGTTAGGATTTTCTATTTGATAGATTTTGGTTTGTATGCGGTGAAATTGCTCTAGGCTGGTCTCTTCACTACCCACCTCTACATATAAAACACTTTTTGCCTTGTGGAGCTGTAGGTCCTCTTACTTCTTGGAGGTTTTTTATTTCATAGCTGACCTGAAGTTTGATAATAAGTAATTTTACAATTTGTGTCTGTGCTGTGAAGAGAGAAGGGGAAAACCCTTCAACTCTGTACAGCCACTGTGTTCACTCATTTAATCCCCTAACTTCTGAGTTAATCCTCAGTTCTCCATTTATGCACCTGAAGGTGATGAGACATCAAAAGGTGTGACATAATGGATAAAAATCAGTAAGTACATTCATATCAAAACCACATTATAGTTCTTTCTGATGATCATGATTTCCTACTCTACCAGGCTATAATGTTGCTTGGAGATCTCTTTTTTATTTTGACTATTGCCAAAGGTTTTTACTCTGGTGAGTTCCAGCTTCCTTCAAACTGCAGGCTAATTTTCATTTTGTTTTGCAGGAGCAAACAACCTAACACTGAAAGTATGAACATGCTTGACAGCCAGCACTGTTGAGAGCAGGTTATGAACTGCTTTTGGAGCCACAGCTACTCATCTTCGCTATAGGGAGGCCAAGCTGACACATTTTCTTATAGAAAGGGACTTTGTTTAGAGTGTTATTATACAGAACAATTAGATTCGTTTCCTTGTTTTGCAGAAGCAACAAGATCAGCCAAATCTCAATAAGATGTAATACGCCAGTCAAAGAAATGTTAAGTTTCTGTAGCTGAAAGAGCCCACTGAATATAAATTCCTCAGAGCAAAATTTTTGCTAAAATGAAGTGGTATTTAAAGTGGTATTTAATCCCCTACTCCCAAACCTCCCAACCCAATAGAGTCTGCAAAAATGTTAATGTCTCCTGTCAACTCTCTGAGACTGTGTTATGTGTAACAGGTCTTGGGAGACTGAAACCTGGCTACAAAATATCATTAAACTGGAGCTTCTCAGCACTAAAAAAGACTTGTCATTTCTGCTGCTGCAGGGCACAAAAGCCTTTGAATAAGAGCTAACAAATTTTGCAGCTGTATCTCAGAAATACACTGGTGGGGGAATTTAGCTAAAGAAAATAGTTCAACAGGATGAAGCTGAACAGTATTGGTAACACAAGACTGCTAAATTTCTGCCAAGAATTTTCCATCAGAGCTATGTACTTTTAGATTAATCAACTATACAATGTATGGGCAATAGTTCTGAGACTTAAAGGAACAGCTGACTTATATATGTGCAATATCTGCAACCCCTTCAAGAAGTGTTGGACTTACATCAGATGCATTATGAGGTTGGTCTACTCATTCTTGAGGAATCCCTGGAATTTCTGGTCAGACAGCACCTCAAACTGAATCCAGCACGGTAGGTCTGAGTGGGATGCAGAAATCTTGGACAAACATAAAGAAAACTCAAATTCTTCCCGGGTAGAATTTCTAGGTGCATTAAGAAGTTCTGGTGTTTTAGTGAAGAACAGACTGACATGGGTAATCTTTTGTGGTCTTATGACAGAAAAGAGTCTGATGACTCTGTGGATTTTGCCCTGACACTGCTTTTTTGTGTATTGTACTGTGGGAATGATGTGAAGAGACTCTGGAGTCTCTGTGTGGAGATTTGTCCTGCCCACATGGTTTCCACCACTGCTGTGCCTGCCAGGGTACATCACCCCCAATACCACTCACAAGGACTGGACGTGAGCTCTTCAATCTCTTGTGCCCCTGGGTTCCTGACAATAAGGTCTGCTGGATACTCCTGCAGTAAACTAACCTCTCTTTTCCTTGAGAAGAGCTGTTCTTGTGCCACAGACAAATGGTTGAACTCCCTCATCAATCTTATGACTAGGAGAACACTCTTAATGCAGTAGCCACTGACATATGCCAGGCCTTTTGGGATTTGGGGTTTCCAACAGGCAGATCCCTATGTGCAAGAAACTGCACGGTTTTCCTAATTGTCATAGGAAGAAAAGTTTCTTCCTTCCCCAAAGTCTGTGAAAGACTCTTCTTGGTCTTTCCTTTCTATAGCTCCTATCTTCCCCTTTCAAATAAGAGAATTATGCTGACATAATCACCTTATGTCCAGTTACTCAACATCAAGCAGATGGTTACTAAAGTTCTTGCATCAACAATAAGATTTTAATTATTTTTTGGTAACTGTGCATGCTGGCACTAGTAAACTTAGGCAATTGTAGCCATTTTCATGCTGTTCTTATCTTTGATGGCAGCTGAAATGTGTTTATGCATCCTTGACTCTAAGCAAATATTTTGTTGTTCTTTGGCTTCTTTTTTTTTCCTGTAAATTTAATCTTGACACTTTTACAACATCAGTGGTATACCAACAAGATATTTGTCCAATGACATCTGTGGGCAGAAAATCTTTGTGGATGTAAAAAAAGAAGGGATCATTGAAAATACTTAACAGCTGTCCTGTAATCACGGATATCCTTCCCATGTAATTATGAAACTATTGTTTTCTCCTCTTTTATGCTGTATTAAAAAATAATGATTACAATAAATACCAAGAAAAAAAGGAACCAAAACCACGTTCAGAAACAACGTTGTGCAGAGGTAAAAATAGGAACACAAACTATTTTTCAGTTCTGTAACACAAGCTGAAGCCATGCAGATTTTTGGCTGACAAACTGATGCAAGAGTGGCCATAATCCTATCATTTCAGTCCTAAATCCACCTTCCAGGTACTTGGTGCACAGCCTCTGTGGGTGTGCCTGGCAGGATATTAGACCAGGCATGCCGACCTATCAGCCAGGTCTGCTAATTCAGGCTCCACTCCTGTGTACTGCAGAGGATTTCCTGAAGCTGTGCCTGGGGCTGTTTGCCAGGGAGTTTTAAGGCAGATGTGGAACCCTTCTCAACCACTGTCCTGTACCCTACAGCATGACAGAAGACCCAGTGACCCAGGGATACTCCAACAACTCCACATCTTGCATTCCAGAAACTAAAATGAAACGTACTGAATATGTGCTGGAACAGTGTTACTAATCACCCACTTCTGCACTTCATAAAAGTATCCTGGCTTCTTGCGAGCTGGAAAATATGAATAGCAGTCTGGATGTTCAGGACGTTGGATTCAGCTTTACAATAATTCCAAATAGTCCAAATATTTTAAGTAATGTGAAACTGCTTGGTTATAAAACCAGGCAGTGTCCACACTCAGTCATTAAAATTATCTGTTGATGGTTTGACCAGGTCTGCAGATGTAAGCACTGAGTCTTTTTTGCATTTGAAAAATTCCTTAACAATACACCTGAAACTGGGTTTCATGAAACCTGCACCCACAGTTGGTGCATTGTTGGCAAGAATGAAGCTCACCCAGGCTGCCCCAAGAAAGTTGATTTGAAAGGGTTGTTGAGCAACCCATACCCTCTCTGTAACAAGTGTGCTTTTCATTTGGATTTTCTAAACCATAGCCTGATTACTTACTAATTCTTGTTTTGATCTGCAGTGCAGGGATGAGATGGCCACATTAAATGAATGGAAAACCTGTTGTTATTATAAAGGAAAAATTATATTTAGGAAAGACGATAGTTCTGTTTGCCTTTACCTTATCTAAGACCCCAAGCAAGCTAGGAAAAGAAAAGTGCATATATATTTTCCTTCTTGATTTCAAGACATCCAGAAATAATTTTTATAATGAGAGAATCACTTTAAAGAATATAAATCACACTTTTATAAAGACCATGCAGTAGATTTTGTTCTTTAACACTTTTTTAATTAAATTATATAATGCACATTCAGAACAAGTGTTTTTTTCCCTTTCAGTAGTTAATAAACAAGATTTTTCCTTTAGCAAGTAAAAAATAGTTGAAGATCTGCTCTTGTGTCTGTAGAAAACTGCTTGAATGAAAGCAAAGTTTGGCTTATTTTCTTGGAGCCTATTTTGATCATAGGATACTTGATTTTAACCTTACCTCTGTAAAAAAATGAAGTAAATGATGAGCACAAAAAAAAAAAGATATTTCAAAATTTTAACCCAATACTGTATCTTTGATTCTGACTAAGAAAAATGCCAAGGTTTACCTATTGTTGCATTTTCTCTCCAGTTTCCTTATGAACAGATTGTGTGGGAACACCCAAATATTCTATGGACAGCTTCTGGACTGTCTCTGCTATCTGGTGGTTTGGCAGTCGATTTTTACAGGCATCATCCAAGGCATTACTTACTCACTGGTTCTAGAATGGGATGCAGATTATTGGTGAGAATTCAAAGTGTTGGATATTTACCTGCCTACAGTAATATGCATATTCTATACTTAATTTTGAAAGACTAGAGAAAACAGCAATTGGTGGAATTCTGGTATGCTAGAAACCCTTTTGCCTCTTTTTGCATCACAGCAAGGCTGTACACTATGTTATGGAAACATATTTTATTTTCTCAAAGTAAGAATTAAAAGAAATCAGTGGTTTTAATGGGAAGCTTGTGCTAGAAAAAAAAAAAAGATCTATTTCCTAGAATGAAGAAGTAGATAGCAGAAGTAGCTACTGAATACAGATTAAACATGGTTAGTATTTTAAGCATCTCTGCATTGTTATTAGAAATCAAAGATACACTTAACTTACCCTTTAATATATATACAAGAATAAAGCAGATATTTTATGAAGTCGTCTACAGGTGAAAGTGAGGTTTAGATGCTAAAAATAGGAAACGATGCACTTAAAAAAAACCAAAGTAAATGAAAGAAAGAGCAAATCTTAAGTACATAGAAAGAAGGTGACTTTTTTAGCTTAGATGAAGTAACAAAGTTAATAATTCTTATAAGGTGTTACACCTGCATTCATAAATGCAAGTAAATAAGCTGTTAATTTTCATAGTGCTGTCAAAGTTGCCTGCTTGTGGGTAGAACAGAAGGAGGTGTGTCCTCAGCCTTCTCAATGGCTAGCAAAGACCAGGGGTACTTTGCTCTCACTGACATTTTGGCTGTGCAGAGGATTTGCTAAAAGCAGTAATACAACAAGTAGCCACCTGTGAGAGGAGATTTCCAATGCAACCAACTCAGTTACAGTGAGGTGTTTGAACAGAGTTTTTGTACCACATTAGAAGCGCAAGATCAAAACAGCAATAAAAACACTAACCTGGACATGGTCTCATCACAGTTATAGCTGAATGTTGTAGGTGTTTCCATGTGAAAGCTTCTGTATGTGCCTAGAAATGTCCTAAGCTGCACTTAAGAGCTGAACTGATCCAGAAGTTCATAGTCCCTCTGACCTACCAGACTCAAACTATTAGGGTTCACCCAAAATTTCCTGTGGCTGCAAGGAAAATATCACAAAGACACCCCTTCCTTTTTAAATCAGCTCTGAAGGATGAGTCTGGTGCCAGTCTTCCATTTGTTCCACTTTTCCAGCAATTAGGACACTTGTCCCAGTAACCTTCTCAAGAAAACATGACCCCATCTGACAGCAAACACAATGTCCTATGTGGGATGTTCTCCACCCACTCTAGTTTTGTGGACTACATTTACAGAGAGAGCAAAAGGTAGGAAACACCCTTTTCATGCCTATGTTAAGGTTGCTGAACAAAGAGAGGAATGTGGCATTGGATTCAAAGACTATATATTTGTGTTTCCCACATTGTAGCTGAGAATAGCTTAAACTCCACTTGGGCAAGTCAGAAGAGCATTTGAACCCTACTCTGAAGCATCTATTGCCACATATAGCACAATGAAATTAGACAGAAATCATCCTCCATAGATGTCTTTCATAAAGGAAGTTATAGAACCTATGAGCTACAACACAGAGAACTGCAGTAAGAAAGCACATTTCTACATTAAGCTTTGCAGCCACGATTTTCAGGAGATCTGGATATTAACTTGCTGTGACAATGAAATACTGAGAATCAGTCCTTAGATCCACTGACTAGGAGAGCTAGGACAAAATTCTGCTGCATAGGCTGACTTTTATAGCATTTGATGTGAAGTGGTTTGTACAAAGAATGCAGGAAAACCCTTGGCTAGGCAGGTTTTCTCCTAAAACTTTTGCGAAGATGAAGGCACATAAACTACATAGCTGTATATCTAAATAACTTTTCATCATTAAATATTTAAATTAAACAGCTTTTGCTCATACTCGTGATTAACATGTGTAGACAGCTATTGTGGTTTAACGTCGGAAGGCAGCTCAGCACCACACATCCACTCTCTCACTCTCCCCGCAGTGGAACAGGGGAGAAAATCTGAAGGGTAAAAATGAGAAAACTTGTGAGTTGAGATTAAGGCAGTTCAGCAGGTAAAGTAAAAGCTGTGCTCACAAGCAAAGCAGAACAAGGAATCAATTCACTCTTTCCCATTAACAGGCAAATGGTTAGGCATTGCCATGAAAGCAGGACCCCACGACGCAGAACTTTTACTCGGGAAGGCAAATATGGTAACTCCAAACATCCTCCTTTACTCTTTCTTTCCCACAACTTTTAGTGCTGATTATGTTGTCATGGGTCATGACATTATGTGCAAGACATCCTTTTGGTCAGCTGGGATCAGCTGTCATAACTGTGTCCCCTCCCAAATTATGATGCACCCCCTGCCTGCTTGCTGGCAGGATGGCATGAGAAACAGAAAGGACCTTGATGCTGTGCAAGCACTGTTGAGCAATAACTAAAAAGCCCCTGTGTTATGGAAATTGTTTTCGGCACAAATACAAACCACAGCACCACAGAAGGAACTATGAAGAAAATTAATTCTATTCCAGCCCAAACCTGTACAACTATTCAGAAGGATGGCTACAAAAAGAAATTAATCTCATAGCAAGTGTTAGAATTTGCAGTAGCCCAGCATTGTGTTCTTGAGACACAGATAAGTGATGGGACAAACAGGCAAATGAAACAAATCTAGAGTAGATTCACTACATATTTATTCTTTAACATCCCTGTCTAGGATCTTAGAGCTACTTTCAAATTAAACCAAAACATCTCCTGCTGCTCTTCTTCAAGAGGCCACTCCAGGTAGGTCTTTGTGTTCATGATCTTCCGCAGCTTGCAGAACCTCTTGGGAATGGCTTTGCTCTGGATGGGCTCCAGGAGGACGAGGATCGCCGCATCATTGTTCTCATCAAAGAGGCGGAAATGCGAGAAGTCCAGCTCGTATTTGCACCACTCGCTGCGCACAAAGTGCTCAGACAGCACAAAGAGCGTTTTGCGGCTCTTCTCAATGGAGTCAATGATGTTGTCCACAATCCACTTGCCGGGCACAAAGTCCCGCTTGTGCAGGCAGAGCCGAAAGGGCGGGCAGGCCTGCTCCAGCTGCCGCACCATGGTGTTCTCCACCCACTCGGAGTCGTTCTCGCTGTAGGAGACAAAAGCGTCGTAGCAGACGTCCTTCGGCAGGGCTCGCTTGGGCTTCCGCTTGGCTCGCAGCCACGCCCACGTCATCCGCATGTACCACACCACGTGGTACTTGTAGCCGACGGCCACCAGCAGCAGGATGACCAGGAACACCAGGACGCAGATCATGGACACCACCAGGGACCTGTGGCACTCCATCACGGACAGGTGCACGGCGCCGACCTGTGCCCCTCTCACCGCCAGCGGAGAGTCACACACGTACTCCTCCGGCCACCCCACCAGCACCTGGGCCATCCTGGCCTCGTGCTGGATGAAGGACAGGAACTCACAGGAGCAGATGAAGTTGTTGTCACTGGCATCCAGCAACTCCATTCTCTTGAAGGACTCAAACTCCTCCTTGGAGAAACTGTTCAGCTTGTTTCTTCTGACCGACAAGGCCACTAAGTTTGGAATGGGTGTGGCACCAGGCAGGGCCTTCAGATGGTTTCTTGTGAGGTACAGCTCTTTCAGAAATGGCAGCTGCAGCCCAAACTCCTTCAGGTTGTTCGCACTAACATCCAAAACTTCCAGTGTTCGAGGAATGCAGGTCGTTACTCTAGGAATCTGAGTGCTGGAGAGGTTTAAATATTTCAGGGTTTTTGGCCACTCACACACATCTGGAATCTCACCAAAATTATTTTGGCTAATGTCTAAAACGATTAGGTTTCCCAGATGAGACAAACTTTTACTTGTCATTTCTAAGTCACTCAGTGAATTTTGACTTAAATTTAGAGTTTGTAGTAATGGCCAACCACCCTGACAGGCTGAATGTTCTAAACTCAGGTCTCCAAGCAAATTTGCACTAAGGTCAAGATATTCTAATGACAGAAGGCATTGGGAAATTCTGCATGGTACCAAAAAGACCTTGGTGTTTCGAACTGTGACTCTCGTAAAAAGAGATAATAGACTTTCCACAGACTGAAGATCTGTAAACAAGTAAAATTCCTCTATAGATAATTTCTCTATTGTGAAAACTCTAACAGTCTGTGATTGCTTTGCTTGAATTTCCATTTTCCATTGTCCAGTTCCCAAGAGTCTACAGTCTACCAGCTCCAGCTCCACTAATTTCGGCATGTCTTCTAAAATGCTGACAAGCTCAGGCACAGTAGCATCTGTTAATAAGGTCTGTCTAAAAGAAATTTTCTTTGCAAAAGACAAAGACATGACTCTCAACACATGCATATCTACAGCGATACTGAATGCTATGCTTCTGACATCCAGCCAAGCGACAGAGTGCAGAAGGTCCCTAACAATTTCTGAGAATACATTAATACTTCCTATGTTTATGATCATGTGATTTATCTTCCTAATTGATTTCAAACTTCCCTGCTCATACTGACTGAGATTGCTACCATCAATCCACAACTTGTGCAGAAGCTCAATGCCCTCAAAGTTCCCTTGCCTTATCACAGAGAACTGCGGGTTGCCCAGGTGCAGAGAGCTCAGGTTTCTCAGGCTAGAAAAGGGGGAGCTCTCCCCCAGGTCTCTGTAGGAATTGCCTTGAAGGTGGAGGTGCTGGAGTGAAAAAAGGTGCCCAAACCACACAGGGGACACGTGAGCCAAGCTGTTATTTGATAAGTCCAAGAGCTCCAGTTTTGCCAGGGACTGAAACGAGTCCTCATCTATGGAGCTGATTTTGTTGGACTGCAGCAGCAGCGCTCTCAGGTTCACAGCCTGCTGCAGGTCCTGGGATTGGATGCACTTTATCCTGTTGTGGGCCAGGTTTAACTCTGTGATTTTGGCCGTGAGTCCCAGGGGAATGAAGTCCAAGCCCATGGAAGAGCAGTTGCAAAGCGGACTGGCATCGCATGAAGGACAAGCCTGCTTCAGTGCTTGCTGTTCAGAGAGGCTTACAGCTACAAACATGTAGATGGCCAACACTCGCCAGGTGTGTGTAGTCATTATATTGCCTAAAATATGAAATACAGTCAGAGTAAATATAAGATGCATAGCTTGTTTTGGAGAAGGTACATTCTGGATAAATCTAAAAGATAACTTTTATTGTTCTGTCTTGTTGAAGGCACTGTTAAAATATTTGGTTTTAACACAGTTCAGAGTTGAAACAGATTAGTTACTACTCTGATCCTCCTCCTGTTTAGCAAGTAGCTTTCATACTTCTATCCCACCTCAAGTATTTTTCTTCTGAATCTGTGAATATTATTTTGTATATTAATTTTTTACTACAGGGAGTCTCCTGTACACGTTTCAAATCCTGGTTACATCAAGAAGAGTCAGCATCTTACAGTAGATAGTAACATTCAGGTTTAATACTTACTTCAAGCATATGTCCAATCTCTATTCTGACAATGGGGAGAAAAGGAATGCATTTTTTTCGGTCCACTCCTTGTTTTATCTGCCTTTTCCTACTGTGATTGTAAATGTCCTGCGAGCAGGGAAGCAAACCCTTGCCTGGATGACTTTCATGTTGCCATCAGTCTGATACTTGCTAATGAAATTTAAGCTTGTAAAACTGACCATTGTCTCCTACTGCCTCAACTCTACTTTTTACTGCCACATCCTTCTCCTCTGTAAGTTCCTTTTCTCTTTTGGGAACCTGTTGCAGAGAAAAGATCAGGCCAAGCCACAAGGAAGAGCCAGGGGCTCAGATCAGATCAGCTGACTGGACTAGATAGCTTTTTCCAGCCCCACAGCCTGTCTGGTCTTCTGGACTGAAATGATTCACAAGAAGACACACAGATGTGGATCCTGTGTCATTTCGCTTTCCTCTCACAGTTTTCATAATGCTGATTTGGAATGGCTTTTTTTCGTTACAGAGCCTCCTGCAATATCCAGCTTGTCCTTACTCCCAGCAGGATGCCTTTAGTTCGTCTATCCTGAGGAGCTGGAAAAACAATTTTTGAAGCCTGAGAGAGCTCTTTTCCCTTAAAAACCTTTATTGCATATTGAAGTATAACCTTTCATGACAAGGATCAAAGAGCATTTTTAAAATGTAATTTTCCCCAGTGTGCCACAAAACCCACCTACCTCAGTAGGTATCTTATCGAGGGTGGAAAGAGTGAACAATCCCAAAGAGGCCAATCAGCGAGTTCACAAAGTCATTGTGGGCTCTCCATCAGGTTAATTGGGTTAGACCGGCTCCTGGAGAACTGCTTTCTCCCTCAGTCATCCCACTGAGATTCTGTGCAGAAGACCTACTCTACTTTGAATTCATATTCTGATTTGTTTTAGATTAGCTGACCTGTGTATACAAGTTAATACAGAGAAGTCCCACCCTTCCAGTTGCATTATTTTTAGCCATAACTGCTTAAGATTATCCAAAAGGGTCAGAATTGACCGAGGTGGTTTGGGCATATGGGGAGGGGAGGAAAAGTTACAGATAATTTTTGCAGTCATTCCGTCTCTTCCCACCTGCAGGACTATAAACATTTTGACCTCTTGTGTTACTTTCCTTTTACCTCTGTCTGTTTTTGATGTAGAGCTTTGGATCTTGAAGGACAAAGTTCTCTTCCCTGTCTTTAGATGCCCACAGCTGAACTGGTCATCCACCACGTCCTCCAAAGTCAATGGAGAGAAAGAACATCTTTTAGGAGCAATTAATATTGTGTGTCTTGGACACCCAGATTAAGATGTGATGACTCCAAGAGAAATGATCCCATTGCCTTAAAATGGTGTATCACAGTTTAAACACCTAGATATTTGTCCATGTGAATCCCACACAAAAAAATGTGATCTGTAGTTAGACTCATCTGCTGTCCAGCTGAGGCTCTTTTACAGGGCTTTTTGGTCTCCCAAGGGTAACTGGGTAAGACAGTGCTGCAGGCTATAGGCGTAAAGCTAGGAGTAGCATGGGTTACACTAGCAACGGATTTAGGTGGTATTTTTAAAGTTGTCATCAAAATAGTTACTGTTAGAAAATGAAACAACCAGGCAACCTGATCAATCAAAAGCTGTCTATAGGCAGGTTATTTATAGGTAGAAAATTGACAGCACACAAGGGAACTGGGCAGAAAATACCAGAAGAGCCTAATGGCTCTGCACCTTACCAGCCTAACACCACCCAGGGACTGCAGGACTGAACTGCATTTGGTGATTCAGGATGCTTCCTTTCCAGTTTCTTTGCTCATCTGTAATCTCAGCAGACACCCAGAGAAATCCCATTCCCACCCTCACTCACTTTCAGCCATTCTCTTCCCCTTCCCACTCCTGTCTAATGATTCTGCTTGAGACCCTGACTTACAAGGTCATTTCAGGCCTCTCCACACCCACTCAGACATTTAGCCCCAGTCCATGATATCATTGCCCTGTCAAGAAATCATTTCTCCCTGTTGTGCTGGGAACTAAAAAGCCACAGTAAAAAAATTAAATTAAAATGCAACTAAAAATACATAAACTTGCACAGATGCCCTTATACCATAACGTGCTGTGATGAACCAGGCATTCAAAATGTTTCTGAGTTATGGGAAAAGGGTCCATGCCATCAGACATGCTCAGTATTATTTTCCCTGGCCCATATAAGTAGAAGTATTTGAGGAAATATGCACATATTCTTAAACAAAACCATGACTGACAACAGAATGATGTTCTATAAATGCTAACAAATGCGGAAGGTTACTATGAGTGCTAAAATAAAGCATGCCAATAAGTGTGCAAATTGATTCTAGCTTGGGGAGCACTACCCAGCTAAATGCTGGCTGGTAAATTTGAGCAGTGCTACGGAGCCTGCAGAGGGAGCGCCACTGGTTGGTGAAGAGGTCAAACCACAGGCAGACAGGGGGAAGCTGCTGCTCTGCACCTGGCTGTGTGTGGGTTACCCACGTCCTAGTTCTCACCCCCCAGCAGTGCCCTAATAGCACATATGCGCATCCACACATCTGCACACACACTGCCGTGCCTCTGCTTGTTTCCGACACAGAGGATGTGCAGCAGGTCACAGTTAGGTGAGGAGGCAGCTGATGTCCTGAGGCCATTGCTCAGTCAGCTCTTTCCTGCTTGAATTCCTGAAACCAAGACACCCCACCTTCATGCCCAAACTTCCTGGGGCAGTCAGTATTAACACCCAAGTGGGACAACATACAAATAGGACAAAGTACATACAAGGCACGCTCCCACAAGGAAACTGAGCAGAAATGGCACAGTCTGACCCAATTTGTCTCTTTTTCATTTGTTGCTTTCCTCTCTCCCATTTCCCAAAGGACGTTGCTCCCATCAGCATGTCCCAGCTCTCCAGGAGGACCTTCCTTTGCCACCCACCTGTCGTGCATCCCGGCCAGATGCCTGTGATTGCACCTTCGTGCTCTGCTTCTGCTGGCAGCCAGAAATCCCTCCCCACCCTGCACTCCTGCTCAGCAGCCTTGAGCACCCTCAATCCCCCATGCAGAGGAGGATTGGTGGCAGAGATGAGGTTGCCTCTTCCCAGGGCTCCCTGTTTGCTTCTTGCTCTGGCATTGCAGCTCCACTGTCTTTCCCTGCATCTCCAGCCTTCACCTACCTGAAAACTCACCGCTGTGCCGAAAAGATTCCCAGAGATGCCACCTGCAGCTCCGCTGCCTGCATGCCAGTTAACCTATGTTGTGCTTCGTTTTTCTCTTGCTGATCCTTCTTTGCCCAGCTTCCTCCCACACTGCTGTTTCGTTTCCACTTCGCCTCTCAGCCTTGACAGTGTAAGCAGGGGAATTCCCACCTGGGTGATCTGATTGGCATAAGAGCAGGAACACTATCGGTCCTTTTAAATGTGCCCACACACAAAAGTTTGGGTCTGTGGTAAGAGTGTACTGTGGGAACTAAGGCTTCTCCCCCATCTCTCTCTGACCCTCTCTTTGTAATGACCAGCAAGACCTATTTCCCTTCTTACCTCTAGGCACACAGTTGTCCTAATTTGTTTTATCAGTGCTCATTGTTTGCTCTCACGTGATTCACTCATCACCTACCTGGAGTTCGGCCTTGATTAGACCATGAGCTATATTTCTCCAAAAGAGTTAACAGAAAAATTGCTTTGTAGCAGACTTTGGACTAGCCCCGGAGATACCATTGTAACAGGAAGAAAGAACTGAAAGTGGTGTTTGCAGGCTGCACCCACAGAAATTATCTCGTGTAGATAGACGTACATATACACACAGGAGTGTGAATATATACACATTTATAAAAGCACATAGATATGTAAATATACATATGAAGATGTACAAATATAGCAACAGATAATATAAGCAAATTTGACTATTTTTCAAATACTCGGTCAGCCCATATGCCAAGGCTTTAGTATTTCACCACAAAATAACTGCACGGCTAAAATTTAATCAAGATCCAGACTCTCCTGTACTTAAACTCCAGAAAAACAAGCAAAGAGGAACATGAAAATGTTGAGTTAGAGAAACCACACCTAATTTAATCCCCTCAGAGACAATTTCAGGTTCCCATAAGAACCTCTAAAACACAAGAAATCCAAGCACTCCGTGTGGGACTACCTACCTCAATATAAACATCTGTATCTACCTGCTTGTCTAGACTTCCTTTGTAATCAGTGAAGAGCAATATGGTAATTCTAGGAGATACCTCACACTGAAGTAGGGAGATGAACTGTCTCTTATCCCTGTGATTTTCTTCACCAACTACAAAGGGAGATAAGTAGAGCTGTAAGAGTTACATGGCCCAGTGATTTCATAAATATGCTTTGCAAAGTAGAAAGCAAAACCAAGAACTGAACCAGTCTGCAACACCATCTAGCCCACACATTGGAAACACAACCTCATACCCCAAAAACAGAAGGCTTAAGCTATTTCTACAGATTGGTAGAAAGGAAAGTGCTGGTGATCATGAAGAGAAAACAAGCACTCCCAGGAAGAAATGGACACAGAAAACACTGATTAAAGCTCTTGGCTTTTAATTTCATTTGCAAATTACAATGGCATTGTTAGAAACTGGTTGGGGACAGTTGTAACAGGAGTAAAAAGTACAGAAATACCCCACACTCAGCAAAATGTATTTAGAAGAGTATATCAAGTCCAACACGGTTTCCAAATATCAGAGTTATTGGCAGGGACTTTTAAAGACCAGAGTATCAAATCACTGGAAAGCCTAAAACAGGTCTTTTCCAGTTAGTAAAATGACAATTATCTCTATACACAACAAAGCCAGCTGCAGAGAAAAATAAGAAAGAAAATATTCTTAGCAGTAAGAAACAGTGATATACAGCCTTTTGTGAAAATATGTTGAAATGGGGACTGCTGACTTCTATGACTTCAAGGCTGCTTTCAAGTTTTCCCAAAACACCTGCTGCTGCTCCTCACCAGCAGGCCACTCCAGGTAGGTCTTTGTGTTCATGATCTTCCGCAGCTTGCAGAACCTCTTGGGAATGGCTTTGCTCTGGATGGGCTCCAGGAGGACGAGGATCGCCGCATCATTGTTCTCATCAAAGAGGCGGAAATGCGAGAAGTCCAGCTCGTATTTGCACCACTCGCTGCGCACAAAGTGCTCAGACAGCACAAAGAGCGTTTTGCGGCTCTTCTCAATGGAGTCAATGATGTTGTCCACAATCCACTTACCGGGCACAAAGTCCCGCTTGTGCAGGCAGAGCCGAAAGGGCGGGCAGGCCTGCTCCAGCTGCCGCACCATGGTGTTCTCCACCCACTCGGAGTCGTTCTCGCTGTAGGAGACAAAAGCGTCGTAGCAGACGTCCTTCGGCGGGGCTCGCTTGGGCTTCCGCTTGGCTCGCAGCCACGCCCACGTCATCCGCATGTACCACACCACGTGGTACTTGTAGCCGACGGCCACCAGCAGCAGGATGACCAGGAACACCAGGACGCAGATCATGGACACCACCAGGGACCTGTGGCACTCCATCACGGACAGGTGCACGGCGCCGACCTGTGCCCCTCTCACCGCCAGCGGAGAGTCACACACGTACTCCTCCGGCCACCCCACCAGCACCTGGGCCATCCTGGCCTCGTGCTGGATGAAGGACAGGAACTCACAGGAGCAGATGAAGTTGTTGTCACTGGCATCCAGCAACTCCATTCTCTTGAAGGACTCAAACTCCTCCTTGGAGAAACTGTTCAGCTTGTTTCTTCTGACCGACAAGGCCACTAAGTTTGGAATGGGTGTGGCACCAGGCAGGGCCTTCAGATGGTTTCTTGTGAGGTACAGCTCTTTCAGAAATGGTAGCTGCAGCCCAAACTCCTTCAGGTTGTTCGCACTAACATCCAAAACTTCCAGTGTTCGAGGAATGCAGGTTGTTACTCTAGGAATTCGAGTGCTGGAGAGGTTTAAATATTTCAGGGTTTTTGGCCACTCACACACATCTGGAATCTCACCAAAATTATTTTGGCTGATGTCAAGATTATTCAGTTTTGGTAGACGAGATGTATAATTTGCAATCTGTTCCAGAAATTTTAGAGAGTTTTGGCTTAGATTTAAAGTTTGCAATGAATGCCAGGAACCTTCACAGATTGTCTCATTTAAACGCTTATTTGTAAGTAAATTATCATGAAAGTCCAGATACAGAAGTGATGAAAAATGGCTTGCAAGCTTGCATGGTACCATGAAAACATTAGAGCTTGCAATAGTGAGTCTTTTCAGGTTGTTTATTTGTGACTCCATACCCGCCAGGTCTAAAAACAAATGAAAATTCTGAATGATTGCATTTATTATCGTTACTGTTTCAACAAAACTTTGCCCACTCCTTTTAATTTCATCAGTGTTCCAGTCTCCCTGCCCCTCAAGCACACAATCGACTGCCTCTAACTCTTTTAAAGAAGTGACTGCCTTCAGTAACACTATTGCTCGGCTAAGAGTTTGATCTGTGAAGAAAGCTTCTTTAAATGTAAGTTTTTGTATCCTAAAAGGACGTGTAGAATTCTGCACCAAGCTTTTTTTTTCAACTGGTAATTTGATTTCTGTCACTTCCAGCCAAGTGACAGAGTGCAGAAGGTCCCTAAGAATTTCTGAGAATATATTACTATTTCTTAGGTTTATGATCATGTGATTTATCTTCCTAATTGATTTCAAACTTCCCTGCTCATACTGACTGAGATTGCTACCATCAATCCACAACTTGTGCAGAAGCTCAATGCCCTCAAAGTTCCCTTGCCTTATCACAGAGAACTGCGGGTTGCCCAGGTGCAGAGAGCTCAGGTTTCTCAGGCTAGAAAAGGGGGAGCTCTCCCCCAGGTCTCTGTAGGAATTGCCTTGAAGGTGGAGGTGCTGGAGTGAAAAAAGGTGCCCAAACCACACAGGGGACACGTGAGCCAAGCTGTTATTTGATAAGTCCAAGAGCTCCAGTTTTGCCAGGGACTGAAACGAGTCCTCATCTATGGAGCTGATTTTGTTGGACTGCAGCAACAGCGCTCTCAGGTTCACAGCCTGCTGCAGGTCCTGGGATTGGATGCACTTTATCCTGTTGTGGGCCAGGTTTAACTCTGTGATTTTGGCCGTGAGTCCCAGGGGAATGAAGTCCACGCCCATGGAAGAGCAGTTGCAAAGCGGACTGGCATCGCATGAAGGACAAGCCTGCTTCAGTGCTTGCTGTTCAGAGAGGCTTACAGCTACAAACATGTAGATGGCCAACACTCGCCAGGTGTGTGAAGTTCTTGATTTGTGTTTTGCTTGGATGGACATTTTGCTGTAGGAAACAGAAAGGAGAGAAGGCAGGGTCAAATTTTAATTTTGAACAGCAGCTGAAAACTCTTGAAATCCTACACCATTTTATTAGTAATCTCAGATTAATTTTTTTTTTTTAAGTGTTATCCTGTGACGTCAGTCTTCCTCTCCTACTCAGGCTTCTCAGTCCTGCAACCACAGTGTGCTGCTCATCCCTGGAATACAGCCATATCACTTGTCAAGAGCCATAAAGGACCATTCTTGGTGTCCCGGCTTTTCATATGCACGTTGGCTACAGCTCTCATCTCTTTCATCTCTCACATTACACCTCCTCTCAGTAAAGAAGCTACAGCTGGATGTTTCAGCCCCAAACAGGGAAAGATGGTCAGATCGTCAATGATCTGGATGAGGGGATCGAGTTCACACTCAGTTTGCAGACAACACCAAGTTGGGTGGGAGTGTTGATCTGCTGCAGGGTAAGGAGGCTCTGCAGAGGGATCTGGATTGGATTGATCCATGGCCTGAGGCCAATTGTATGAGACTCAACAAAGTGAAGCACCACGTGCAGCACTTGGGTCGCAACAACCCCAAGCAGCACTAAACACTGGGGCAGAGTGGCGGGAAAGCTGCCAGCAGAAAAGAATCTGGAGGTGCTGGTCAACAGGCAGCTGAATATGATCCAGGATATGCCCAGGTGGCCAAGAAGGCCGATGGCACCCTGGCCTGGATCAGCAATAGTGTGACCAGCAGGATCAGGGCAGTGACTGTCCCCCTGTACTTGGCACTGGTGAGGCCACACCTCAAATCCTGTGTTTAGTTTTGGGTCCTCACTTCAAGAAGGACATTGAGGTGCAGGAGCACGTCCAGAGAAGGACAATAGAGCTGGGGAAGGGTCTAGAATGTAAGTCTTAGGAGGACCAGCTGAGGGAGATATAGTTGTTTAGCCTGAAGAAAAAGGAGGCTCAGAGGGGGCTTTATCACCCTCTGCAACTGCCAGAAATGAGGCTGTAGTCAGGTGGGGGTCAGTCTCTTCTCCCAGGTAACAAGTGACAGAAAAAGAAAAAATGACCTCAATTTGCACTAGGGGAAGTTTAGATTGGATATTAGGAAAAAATTTTTCACAGAAAGGGCAGTCAAACACAGGCACAGACTGCCCAGGGAAGTGATGGAGTCACCACCCCTGGAGGTATTTAAAAGACATGCAGACATGGTGCTTAGGGACATAGTTTAGCAGTAGGCTTGGCAGTATTTGGTTAATGGTTTGACTCAATGGTCTTAAGGGTCTTTTTAAACCAAAGTGATTCTGTGATTCTATAATTACAAACGCTCCCAGCCCTTCCAGTGTCAGCCTGCCCATTTTGTATGGCTACATGGCCCAAACAGAGCCTGCTCCCCCATCTCAGCCCTTCCAGTGGTCTGAGGTTTCCAACACCACAAGTTTTCCCAGAAGAGATAGGGGGGTCCCCTGCATGGAGTCTCACCAGCCTCAGGGCTTCTAAAAGCAGAGCTCCTGCCACACCCTTTTGCACACCGTGTAAGCAACTCACATTCGTTACTGGAAAGGCAGAACAAGCTGATATGCAATGAAGTCTATCAGACTTTTCTGTAAAACAACACCAGTAATAGATAGGAATTGGATGTTCCTGTCACCCTATAAACAGTGGATTTAATTAGAACAATACTGATTTTAATGTAAAGAAGGGCTGTGTTTCATGCCACAGGTGCCAAAGGACACTTCACCAAGTTTGAACTGCGAACAGTTACAGTGCTGCAGATGAACCCGTAAACCCTGAATAAACAGAGGTTAAGTACTTACCTTGAGCGCTGCATGCTATGTTTCAGTCTCCTCAGATGCTGATCATGGCATCTGAATGGTCACCTCATACCTGCAAACACAACAAAAGCTGGAAATTTTTGGCAGGTCTGATGAGGTGACAGTCCTGAAGTGAGAAAATATTCCAGCCTCAAAATATTTTTCTCCTCAAACAAAACTTCATGTTCCCAGTTTCCCAGTGTCTTTTAACTATGCAGCTAGTGAATCATACCAGTTTGCATCTCTTCTCTCTAGTGGTGGCTCTCCTAAGGAAACCAGGGCTTCTGAAGAATCCAGGATTGTCCAGCGTGTATGGCTTGCCCTTCAAACTCACATTTTAACCAATGCTGCTGCTGCTGCTGCTGACTGGGGATGCAAAAATGGGAACAGATTGTGCTTGAACTCTGTTCTTTGCAAGGTAAAATTTAGTGTCAGTCTCTTCGTTTTGTCAGTCAACTCCCATTGCTGGAAAGGCTGATGCAACCATTCTGCGCAAGTCATTCTTTCATAATCACTTCCTCCTCTATTAAGTGCAGAAATAGTTCCCAGGCAGAACTGCACTGACCTCCCTGTACCTCTGCTTTTGATCCTTTTTGTCTGGTAGGCACTGGGGGGTTTTTCACTGTGCTGAGAAACAACATCTCCGCACAACCAAGTTGTGTAAGTTCCATAAAATATTAACAATATATAGAGTGATACATATATTAAGTGTTGGAGTCAAATTATTTAGTCAAGGAGAGTACCATAGAAACACTCAGCATCCTTTCATTTCCTAGGACACTACAGTCATACGTTGTCAACAGAAAATGAATAAGAATGGGAATGATATTCTGTCTGAAGCACAAGACACAGTCTGAAGAAAAGTATCTCTCTGTAAACATCAAAGGCAATTTTGAGAGAGGAGGTTTGATGGTATTTGTTTTAACCTGACTGAAGTAACTTATGGTTGGTGAAATAGCCAAGTATGCTGCTTGCATAA
Source organism: Pachycephala philippinensis (assembly GCA_013397055.1). Classification (NCBI taxonomy): domain Eukaryota; kingdom Metazoa; phylum Chordata; class Aves; order Passeriformes; genus Pachycephala; species Pachycephala philippinensis. The sequence goes on from VWZT01012068.1 coordinate 315,012, forward strand.
AGGCGCAGGGAGTCATCCTACCAGCTCTGAAAGGGAAGTCCATTAAATTCAAACACTAACATTCCTGTTGCAGTTACCATTTTTTTTTCTGTGTTCAGAAATGGTCACATTTTGCTGCCCTCTTGCACCAAGAAGTACCCGCCTGAGAGCAGACAGACAGACTGATTCCTGCCACGTGTCAGAGGGCCCACAGCAGTATCTGTGTGATCAAAGGTGGCAAAGCCCACAGAGAGCCCAAACGCACCTCACAGCAACCTTCAGTTCCACTGCACCGACATTAGCATTACACATTAGGTTAAGCAAAAAAGAAACTGAAAGGCTGAGATACCCTTGTGTTTTCTGTCTACTGCAGAGGATAGCTGATAACCATAACATTGTAAAATAGAGGCAAAGCAGCTATGGGGCAGAGCAGAGAAAGGAAATGGTCTTTTAGTGAAGGGATGTCATCAACTTCTCCAAAGCCACCTCTTCCCTCTAGGATCTCTCAGCTGACATGGTTCCTGTTCTTCAACAGGGAAAACCCTCAGTTTTCAAAATATTAACCCTGGGTTCAATGAGACTCATTCCTATATATTTTTGTCTTCAAAATTGTGCCTCCTTGATACAGTTAAAATTTTTAGTCAAATTTGGGAAGAGATTTGGAGAAGACCATGTACATAATTCAGTGTGAAATGGGCACACTCTTCTATCTGTTACAGCTTCATCACCATGCATTCATGGAGACTTGAGGTGGGCACCAGCTGTTTTTTCAGAGGTAACCACTTTCTCCTAATATCCAGTCTCAGCCAGCTCTCATCATGGATCTACACCGGGCCAGGTTTCTCTCAGAAAGAGAAGACTGGTGTGACCATGCCACAGTTCACAAACCAAGCGGTGCATTTCAGCAAGCTGCTTAAAATGCCAAGAAATGGGGCTGATTGTCAGGTTTTATCACACTATCCAGAGTGAGGAAGGTTTGAGGATGCTCAAAAATGTTCCCCACAAGCTACCCCACACACAGAGACAAGGTAGCAGCCACCCGCCTCCCAGAGCATTAGCTTTCAAACTGAGCTGCAGCATGGCTCAAAACAACTTCTTTTGAAAGCAAGGAATCTAAACTAGGAGAAAGCTGCTTTCTTTTAAGATGAGAATACTCTTCAACTCCTTTTTCTCCAGAGTAACTGCATGTTTAGCATTGAACAAAGGTGCACCTTCCAGGTGCTTTCTCTTCTCTTCCAAGTTTAAGCTATGATTAACCTTCCTCTTTTATACTGTTTAAAACAAGCCATATGCCTTCAGCTACATTACATTTTCCCAAGAGAAGCACATGGATCTGCAACAAGCCTGTGCTTTTGTAACTGCAGATGTTCCAAGCAGAGAGACCACACGAGCCTTTGCTAGCAGGTAGATGGGGATAAGATAGAGATGTGGTCATTATTTTTGAAGCTGTCAATTTTGAAGCTGAACATTTGCTTTAAATGTTCCCATTTATCCAACAGCAGCACAAGCAGTACACAAACCGGGCATGATGCACTCCTTAGGCACTTCCCGTTCCCAGTCTCACACAGGAGGATTTTGCAGCATATCCCCTCCCTTCCTCTCTTTCCTCCTCTATGTCAGTGTCCACATTCAGAGCTGCCTGTTGTTTTTCTGCTGAGAAAGGGCAAGTGAGCAGTGCAGAAGGGACCCAACCCGGGCAACACCCTGCCCCAGATCCCTGCCTCAAAGAAAAAGCAGAAGCAGTAGAAAAGGGAGGGAGGCACGAATCTGTTGACCAGCCTGTGACACAAGCAGGAACGCTTTCAAAATCTTTGTAAACAGCACAAAACTGCTTCCTCATACTTACCCCTGGTAACCAGGAGGTGCCAGCATGCCGCAGCAGTGCCAGGCAGGCTGAACCCGGGATGCTCTTACCCTAAGCTTCCCCAGAAAAGGATGGCAAGGAAAAGCCAAAAGTCAAATCTGTCCTTGCAGTCTTTGGAGCAGGAGGTGTACTCGTGTAATTGAAAGCAGAATGGCTTGGCATCCTTTCATGGTCCTAGGAACAGATCCTTTGCATGCACTGCTGGTGCCTGTGCTTTAATCTGTCTTGCAGGGCTTCGGGAATTAATCTTCAAGCTACAACAAAAAGGTACATGATAACAAAAAGTAAACCATTTTAACTTTGTTGTGTTCCATATCAGGCCTACCCTGCCAGCTGCTCAATCCCCTGGTTAGATCTTCAGACTGAAAGTTTAAGTGCAAAGACTGATTACCTTTGTTTTTCTTCTGGGCAATCCTCACCCTGCAGTTGTGGCGGAGCAGGATAATAATGTATAACAGGTTAGTCATTCAGTAGCCAGCCTACAGCACTGCCTCTGCCAAGGAAGCAGAGTTGTTGATTTATTTTTGTCATATCCTTTCTGAAAGCATTCAGTCAGAAAAACACAACACTGATTTTCTGCCTTAACTGAGGAGCAGCTAGCAGGGAAGTTCGCAGGCTAAGACACTGAAGCTTATCCTAATGATATGGAAAGTTTCATTTTTCTAGAATAGTTGTAACAGCATGACTCAACAAGAGAAAAGACGTAATTTCTACCAAAGTATTTCTGATGAGTTCTTGACTCCCAAGGAAACTGCATCAACAGGAAACAGCCTACCTGCAAGGCAAAGCTGGACAACGCAGCTACTTCTTACTTTGCCCCTTAGGTACAGTGAAAAAACTTGTTTCTGACAGGAATATCAGGATACACAGTAAATACATAGTTTCCAATAATACACAGTGGAAAAAAAGGCAAGTTTTGACACCCTGTTCTGAAGACCACTGTGACAAACACACAAAATCCTGTTACCACCACATATACATGTTACTCCAAAATGAGAGCTCTGAGACAACTCACATGGAACAGGTCCCCACAGTCATTGCTGCTTGTTCCCCGAGCCTGCATGGGGCTGGATGCCAGTCAAGTGTGCTGATGAGTAGCTCAGCCACACACAAATGCTGGACACGCAGTGGGATCAATGGCACCCATGTCTGGCATGAGGCTTCCTGGTGTGCTGCAGAGAGAAAGGTAAAATATAAAGCTGATAGCAACAACTGATGATCTCCCTTGGTGCATGGGGGGAAAGAGGTCTGTCTGGAAATATATCCAGTTGAGTACAACTTCCTCTGAGCACCGCCCAGAGCTTCCTGCATCCCTGTGAAAGGGGTCCAGCTCCCAGAGAAGATGCAGGGATGGGAACCATACATGGGGAGAGGTGTCCAAGACCCAAACTGCTCAGAGCAGCCTTGACCTCAGCTTTTCTGACAGACCAACTTGGCTGCACCAGCCCTTACACTTTCCATATTCACAACCCTGGATCTCCACAGGCATGCCAGAAGCAGAGCCTAATCAGGCTGTAGGACTCAGAAACCTGAAACACACACATGGTACTGAGACCTCAGAGTTCAGCCCGAATGTACTTGGGCAGATACCCTCCCAGCTTGCTGCTGCTGGGGATCCACCCCCTAAAAACAGACATAATCTAGAAATCATATTTGCTTCTAAAATATTTTCTGCACTTTTCACAATGTTGATTGTTTCAACATTATCAATGTACAAAGCTGTTTTTTCAGTGTTTTTAGAGATCTTCAGGAAATACTTCTGTGTAGCTTTCGCAAGAACCACTCATGGAGTGTTTTGAAGGACTTTTTTTTGCTCTACATCTATCTCAATCTTTTCTGTTTTTCAGTTTGCTTTGCTGTATCCCAGACTATATGGCAGAGGTCATCTATTATGGGCCCCCCAGGATGGTATTTGGACACCTAAGCCATATTTCCAGTCTTTAAACAAAGAGGTGCCATTCCTGTTTCCAAACAGAGATTTTGCAGGTTTTTGGACAGAGCCACAAACACTTATGGCTATGGGCTCCTAGCACAGGCTGCACTACCAAGGGGGCAGGGTTGGGAAGAGAGAGGAATGGGATCTCTTATACTCACTGTTTGGACAGCTTCTGCTTCATCTCATCTCACCGGGAGAGAAAATACCCTGTCACAGCCCACCGGGTGCAAACCATCACTGGCAGGCTGTTGTGGGGAAGTTAGGGTTTAACATCCTGGCACTGGAATTTCCCATAAGGAGCAAAAAAGCTTTGCTCAGCTCCAAGTAAAAGCTCCTTCAAGAGAGGCTGGGCACAGGGACAGGCATGTTGGTGCATTCCAGCATGGGAAAGGTTCAGCAAACCTTGTCTTGCCTCATTCAGAGGAATGCATGGACATATTTTGTGCTTATGCCTATCTAGTGCTAATAGGCTGAAAAACGCGTTTTCTTTTCCTGTTTCATTTTGGGCGTTTTGTTTCTTGGGTTTTTTTAAATGGAAGGGAAACATTCCTGGGAATGGGACCAAGTCATTGCAGAACCAGCTAGAGTTTGTTTCCTGTACGGAGGTGGAAAGCACTTTGGTGGGATGCAGAGATACATATTTAACTGCTGGTTATACAAAATAAAAAAAGTTGTGTTTAACAGTTGGGCAAGAATCTGAGCAGGAAATGAAGCAGATCATTATCATGTACTATAAAAATATCGAGATTTTTGTCTTTGTTCCAAAAAAGATAATGCCAGGATGTATTTTGTGCAGGTAGTTCAGGCTTTGCATTCAGCTGCTGACTCCCTCTGTATCTGATGCCATGAAATATTTCAGACATGACAGTGGATTTCAGAAAGAGAAAAATAGTCAATTCCAAATCTTTTTTGCTCAGCTATTCAAGATCTCAGAAGTTCTTTCTTCAGCATAGGTAGTTTTCTGGACTTATAGCCTATCAAAACTCCACATTTTTTAAAAATACAAAAACATCTAAGGTACTATTTCCTAGGGTTTTTTCACTCACTGGAAAAATGACATGTTCCGTGAGTCTCTTGCAGGGATTATTTCTATTGTCTTCTTTTGCAATTGTATAATTTTTTTAACAAACTTTTTAGAAGCTTGACTTAAACCAAGGTGTAAATATGCATGAAAACATAATTTTTACTGAAAATTAAAAGCCTGATCATAAAAAGACGTCAGTAAATATTTTAAAAGTGTGTGTGGTTTCTGACAGGGCCACCAAACCATCTTCAAACAATAAGTTATTTCCAATATCGGACCATTCTCTGACTTTCTAAATTTGAACATGATTAAAAACAGACAGCCCAAGCTGATTTTCAAGCACACACTCAGCTATTTCAATCATTCCTTCTAAATTATGCTCAGATTGCATTTCTTGCTCTTCTATGAGTTTTCTTGACTGTAACAGTACCAGCTTAGTAATGACAGATTCAGAAAAGACCATGTAACTTGTGCCTGTGCTGCCAGATGCCTTTTTGTCTTTATCACAGTATCTACGGAAAGAAACACACCATACCAGATGATCAACCCCAAAACCAAGGCATTTTCTACTGCTGTGAAATACCTATATTTACAAACTTTGAGCTGAATGCCTCTCTAACATCCCGAGTAAGTTACCTGGAGGTGCCAGGAAGAGCGTGGCTGTCCCGTGGCAATGCAACAGAGGGTAGTAGCAATGCTAAAAAGACTTGTGTATATCTCAGTAAGTATAGAGAGCATGGTAACTCCTGCTTTCAAGTAATTTGCTCTGCCTTTCACAGCTTTTGGACAGAAGAGCTGTCAAAGGAAGAGGAATCAAAGAAAATAGAGGTAAAAAACCAGCAAACAACAACCAAATTCCATCTCCATAGCTGAAACTACAGGACCAGAATAAGTTGGTTGAGAGATAGCCATAAGGTAATAGAATTTGTCTGCCTTACATCTGCTCTAGCATGGGAAAGAGCATCAAATTAGATGCACTCTCCTACCTTGTATCAACTCCTGTGATACTCCTTCAGTGCTTAGCTCACCGCGAAGTTTGCACGTGTGGGCACAAGAAGATCTTTGTTTCTTTGGGTCTTATTATCCAATGTCTAACAACTCCTACCCAACAGACCAGCCACCTGGTTTGTTTTCAGCTTATAACTTACACAAGTGTCAGCATAAATATTCTTTTCTATTTCTAGAAATTATGTTACATTTGCACTTCTTTCATGTGCTATTTTTATGACATCATTTAAAATTAATTTCCTGAATGTTCCATGATTAATAGTGTCAACAAATTTCCCTAAAATCAGTTCTTTGGAGTACTTTATTTCTCTGGGGTTCGTTCCTTGAACTCTTTGTTCCCAGCTCGCAAAAGGCCAGGCAGAGCATACTGAGATGCACAACCCTCTGTTGAGAGGAATCTTTCTTGGTGATCTCTCTGGTGTCTCCATGTTTGCCTCTGACAGTGTCCTCTCTGATATTTGCAAAGCCTTCCAGCTGAACAGAATTTTTCAAGAGTCACTACCAAGAATGCAATGAGTAATGGGAGAAGGGATGGATAAAGTGAAGGTTGGCTGGACTCTTCTCCCCTACTGTTCAGTGGTCTAAACTTTTCTGTAAAATAAGTATTTCTCACACTTCTCATGATGAAACACAGCCTGTAAATGAGTTTGGCCTGTTCCCTGTTTCTGCAGGTGGAGAAATCCTGCCTCTGGGCTGGGCAGCCCTTTCCTTTTCAGGGGGAACTCAGCAAGGAGCTGGCAAGCTGGTTTGCTGGACAAGAACTCTGTGAGCTCATAACTTCTCACTGAGTAACAGGACAATATTGATACCAGTACCTCAGTCAGGGTGAGTCAGGTCTGCAACCGGATTAAGGGAGAAGGGAACGTTTCCATCCGTTTTGGCTCCTCATGTCGAAACAGCCTGCTGTCCGTGAAGGAACTCCTTTGTGCTCCCCTCTGCTTTTTACTCCTTGCAGGAAGGCCCCAGATAAATGCCCCATCCCCCAGGAATGCCACCAGTCATAAAATAATCCCTCTCCAACTGCTCTCCCTAACTCTGCTGGCACGACAACGACTGCACACTCTGCCAAAGTTAACAAGCAGGCACATTAATCCCCCCTCTTGCTAGAGAGTCTTTCCAGACCTGCCTCAGCTTTCTGTCAGTCGCTGTGCATGGAGGCAGGTTTGTCCCAGGATGATTCCTTGCAAGCATATTTGCAGGAGAATGCCAAGTGAGCACCTAATCTGAATTGACTGAGGCCCTCAGAGGCAAGGGACCAGCTGTGCCAGGAGGCTGGCTCTTTCCTTTGCAATTTTTCATTCGTGTGGTTTACTTTGGCTGCTTGTCCTTGGTAAACATTGTACAACACTGAAACCAGGAAATTCCCAAAATAAATAAAGAAATGGACAATGACTAATAGATCTTGCTTTGTCTTTCCAAGGATCAGCCTTACTGAGGCCAGATTCTCGCCATCCCAAGAGAAGTAAAACCTCCCTGGGATCATATCAGGAGTGAAGGACACCTCTAGCAGGAAAGGCAGGGATAGGGGAGCTGCTGGTCTCGTGCAACCATGCTAGGACCAGCTCAGCAAGCCTTTGGAAATCATAGGCAGAGCAAGAGCCTCACCCAGCTGCCAAATGCAAAGCCCACCATCATGCTTTAGAGCTAGTTTGTCCTAAAAGGCTTGCACTTCCCAGTCCAGAGCTCAGCCAGGGGTTTTCCTTCCCCTCCAACTTTTGCATTTCCCTCTGACCTCTGGTCTGCAAGAAAACAACTTTGTAGATAAAGCCACGCCTTCAGCAGTGCATGTACTCTGCAATTAGATGAACCCCTAATGCATTTTAAAGGGAAAATCAGATGGTGAAGGTACTGAGGCACTGTAGGGCTGCCTGTCCAGAGTGGGGCTTGCTTGTTCCCTCTCCTCCAGGGTGGAAAGTCAGAAGGGCAAGAAGATCCCCTAGCTCCCAGTCCCCATCAGTGGGAAAGCAGCTGAGAACTGGGTCCCCATCCAATCTACCCTGTACATTTGTGGGCAGCAGGACAAGACTGCTCCTGCACACAGAGGGACTGGCTTTGCCTGGCTCTGGGAAGCCATAACCTTTTGTTCAAGAGGCCTGTGGCAGGGGGAAGTAACTGAGACAAGCTGTCACCACTGCTCCTTTTCCGAAAATAAGCAGGACAATAAGGAAGTTCAGGGAAGATACACCATGACTGCTCCAGTTCCATAGCAGAGAGAGGGAGTTTTTTTTGTGGGCTCCCTAAACCTCTGTAAATGCTGCTACAGCTGAGACACAGAACAAAAAGAGGTCCTTCTTCTGGACAAGCTTTCTGAAGGAGCCAGGTGATTAGGAACTGGATTAAGCCTTGGAGAAAACGTGGGCAAAGAAGATATGAGTGAGCGCTTAACCACAGGATCCTGGTCAGAGACGGATGGCACTGTCAGAGTACCAGCTGTGCTGAGACATCCTGAGCATACTCAGAAGCAGACACAGAAATCCAACAAGAATTGTGGTATCCAAACTCCAGAGTCTCCAGACACCAGTGTCAGTTGAATACGGGACATCTAAGAACTAAATGCTAAACACTTATGTGTCTAAAGAGGCAGCAGGATCCCAAATTTTCCCCAAGTCTCTCTCTTGGTTGTCACTGTGGTGGGACTGTTTCCTAATTCTTAAAGCACTGCACAAATGTCACCAACTGTGACTTGCTGGTGTCTGCTATACTCTATACCTACTTACCAAAAGAAAGCTGACATTCTTTCCTTCTCTCTTTGTTTCAGGAGATTGACATTAAAGTCTAATGGGTCAGATGAAATTCAAGGAAAAAAATCCCTGCTACAGACTTTTTGCATAATTTTTGGAGGTGACATTGACATTCAGCTTCATACATGGAGCTTCTAGAAACCCAACTCCAGGCTGTTTTGATGTGGAATGCAGGGGAAAGGTACCATTACCAGATCCAGAGATTTCTCAAGTGTGCTTGTATTTCCATCTCCACTGCCAAAAATATGCTGTTCAAACAAGCTAAGCAAAGGGTTAGACTGCTTAAAAACAACCATTCACATAACACACAAACCAGGGAAACAAAAGAGAAGCCCATGTCCTGGGAAGGCAAGTTTCAGTAAGGTAAAAGGGGCCAAGAGCACACACAGCAGCGTTCCCCTCCCATAGCACGGGGTTTGGCTCTCAGAGCAGAGCAGCAGGCACCAGAGAGAGACAGATTGTGAGCCAGTGTGCAGTGTTTGTGAAAAGCAGAAGCAGCTTTTGGGCAGACAAACTAATCAAAGTCAGCATCTTGCACAAGGGCAAGCATTAGCTCAACTGTAACTCCACACAGCGTGGACTCCAAAAGGTTTATTCCAGCTTGTGACAAATGGCCTCTTCTGCCCTCAGAATAAATGGTACAACTGGAAAACTGTTTTCAGAATAAATTGTGCAACTGAGGCTGGTTTTTGGAGTTTGCAGCAGCTGGCACGCAGCATTTCCACGTGCTGCTAGGCAGTGCTGCAGTTCCCGTGGGTTCACTCATCTTAGACATCATCCATACAACCTGAGAGACTGTGCTGCAGTGCAGAGCCTGCTTGTGCAAGTCTGTGCCAGGCATGTCTGTCTTCTCCCTGTATTTTTCTAGGAATTAATACAGACACTCATGAGTAAGCAGACTGATCTAAACAGCAGTGGATGATGACATACTCAGACATTTAAGGAGACCTGAGCAGCTCCAGAGGCTTCCTACTCCTTCCTCTCATGAAATGCGTCCTTACCAGGCTCTCTCTCTGATCCCAGACTTGCAGACTTCTCTTAATACCTGCAGCATGTTCGAGGCAACACTGGGTCCACAGTAGTAGTAATAAAAATAATAATAAAGAAACCCCAACCAGAGCAGTCATTAGGCATTATTCGCTGCAGGAATACAGGCGGGAATTTGAAATTGGCAAGTCTGTCCCATTACTGTAAGGATACATTTGGTCTGTCATCTATTAGAACACATGGCTGTGTGTGCCTGGCAAGTGCTTTAAAGTTGTTCCTTTGATCTTTGCTAAGATAAAACTGTAATATTTTGTAGGCATTTGAGAACATTAGTTACTGGACTAGTTAAAAACCACTTAACCACTTGGAATTGATGCCATCTGTTTCCTATTTTTATTCACAGAAATCAATACTCAGTTTTTTGAGGACTTTTCTAACAAACTCTCTCTATACGAAACACGAGTGATGCTCTGGCCAAGAGAGCTGAACTTCTGCTTCACAGGTTCACTGATGGGGCTGTTCAACCGACATAGGATGACTCAGACAAGAGGGAGCAAGGAGGAGGACAGAACAAAGGCCAAGTCCTTTAGCTCATCCCTCAAATCAGCTCTTCAGAAAGAATAATACTGTCTTGGTTAGATTTCAGGTTTCTCTGTTATGGGAAATGGCACATGAGGTTCTTGCAACCAAAAATCAAACCTGCAGCTTACTGAGCATCAATCATGTCAGCCATTCTGGAAGATGCAGCCCTATTTTACTAAGGAAACTAATAAAAAAAGAGTAAACAAATATTTCATGTTCACTTAAGGATTGTGAAGCATTTGTATAAGCCATTATTTGGTCCTTAACTGATTGTAATTTATCAGTACTTAAACTGAATTATTATTAAAAACCTTTCAAATTAATGGAAAGGTTGCTTTCTTAAAAAAAATCCAAACAAACCCTCCACCAAACAGTGAATATGCAGGCTGTCTATAAAAGGCACAAAGATATCTCTCTTTAATGCTATTGTGAATTGAGGGCCATCACAAGTTGCACATTGCTGTAGGGTATCAAACAACTTCATGTAGGGTCATGAAGTTCAGCTACTACAAGAGAAACTCATAATCTTGCCTATGAACCTCACTCAGAAAGCAGAAATACTTACAGACAGGAAAATTTTGTGTCACTGTGAGTTCAGCAGGCTGTCCACCCCTGGGCATTTCCATCAGGACTTTGTGTCCCAGGTTTCTGCTTGCCATCAGGAGCATCCCACCCTGCAAGCCACAGATGGCTCAGGCCAGGCCACTTCAAGCTGTGATGTTCAAGACTGCAATCAAAAGCAAAAGAAAACCCTGCAAGCTGGGAGAGGGAGACCAGCTGCACTTGCTGTGATGTGTGAGTGGTGAAAGTGATAGCAAAGTGTCAGGAGAAAACTGCTCAGCCACATCTGCACTCACCAGAGGGCCAGTGAGGGAAAATTGGACAGCTGAGCCCTGATTAAGCAAAAGACACTTATGGTCTGATTTCTAGCAGCCCTGGAAAGTGCAGTACATGCCAAAGACATACAGATGGGAAAAACTGAAACTTGGTGTGCTAAGTCATTTGGCAAATGCACGAACTGCACACAGTGAGAGCCTAAAATCAAACACAGCGAATGCCTCATGTCCTTAGCCAATGGGAGGGACTGGAAGGTGCCTAATTGAAGGCTAATAACCAAAGGAGGAAGACAATCTGGGAATAAGCTGAGGCTTTTATGAACAGAAGTAGGGCTGGCATCTCCTCTGGTTAACAGCTGCTTGCTTGTCCGCAGAGGGACTGATCGACCTGCAGGCAGCTCTGGAAAGAGCTGATCAATACGAAACTGCCACTGAGCTCCAGAAACTGTTCACACCACAGACTGTGGGTTGTGTGGCTGAAAAGTATGGGGGAAGTCAAGGAGAAGCAAGGGCTTCCCACACTGCTTTGGAAAAAAGGCAGCAATGAGGTCATTTTCCATTCCCTCACAAGTGCCATGCACCCTGTCCAGGAGGTACATATGCCATCATGAGATGGGCTGGAGGCAGAATGAGCCAGCCTGCCTGCAAGCAGCTGGAGGAACACTGCTGGTATGCTGCCTTTCTCATATGGATGCAGCTGATAAGAGAGCAATAAGCTCCACTGTCTGAGGAGAGCAGTGGGAATGGTACAGCATTTCCTGACATTTCTGCAAGCTTCCCTTATCATCTTCAACATCTGGTTTGCACTCTTCAGCATTTCCTACACCACACTGCAAATCACCTGTCATCCAACAAGGCTGTGTTCAGTGAATGAAGTGAAACATTTTTCTCACTAAATCAGAACCAACCATGGTAGCAGGTTCTTCTAAGGTACTGATGGGCAAGTGCACTGCTGCAGCACCTCAGCATTGCATGAGAAGGAAGTTATTTCCAATTTTGAAATAGCCCTGCTCTGTTATTGAATATTATTTCTAATATTGAAATAGCACCTGCTGATGCCCAGCCCGGGGAAGGCAGCCCACCTTCCATGTCGCTGTCTCTGAGAGCTGGAACAGGCTCCAGGCATAGGCTCCCCCCACATCTGTGCTAACAAAGACGTGTGAAAGCATTAGCTTCCCTTCACAAATTGTACATCCAGTCAAAATTAAAACCAAATGGCTCCTAGCAAACGGAGCATTTTTCCAGAGTGGTTGGAGAAGAGGTCTAGCACAGCCTGTCAGCCCATGGGTACAGCAGCCATAACCCAGAGCATGGCAGGGACAGTCACAGATATGACCTGTTGCCTTCTCAAAACCCCTGCACAAGAGCTGAGTGTACTGAAGAGGATGGGGCCCTTTTGGTCACTCAGGAGGGTGATGTTGTCCTTCCAAGAGATGAGTACCCTTGTGCTCAGCTGCAAACCAAGCCTGGCTGCTGGCAGTTTAGCTGACAGTGACTACATCACCAGTTTATGCTAGATGAGAAGCTAGTCCACAACAGCCAGAGAAGTTCATCTGGCACTAGTCTGTACCCTGGGCAGGTCCTGCATTCCGAGCCAGCATGGTCCCTGTGTGTGCAGGTTGCTGGCAGCCTCCAGGCAATAAAATCTGCAGAGAGGTGCACGGGGCCATGTGGAATCACCCAAACCTCCACTGCCTCTAAACAAGGCTGCTAAAACCCCAAACAGCCCAGGGAGTAACTCTCACATACAACCAGGGGAAAAATCCTTCAGAGCAACCCCAGGGGTAGAAGACGTTTGAAGGGTTGTGCTGCTGTTGTTGCTGAAGAACTCAGTAGGAAATGAAATACAGCAGAGCAGAAAAAGCAAGCTGCACAGTGTGTGGCCCACAGTTACAAAGGAGGTGTTTTTGTCAAGCTGGCACAGACAGATTTTGCAGGGAAATCCACTCTAGAAATGCAGGGAGGAACAGCAAGATCCAGCTTGCAGCAGGCCAGGAGTGCCTATGTCCACACATTAATGAGCTGCAGAGGTGGGTGCAAGCCCCCAAGACCTCAGCTGCAACACTGCCTTGTAGGGCTGGGACAACAAATCCTCTCTCCCCTGCTCTGATCTGTCACTCGCTCACAATAGGGCAGAGCAGAGCTCACCCACTGTCTCTCACTCCTCCATGTCCCTCAGCTTGCAGAGACAGGAAGCATTGCTAGGACTTGCCCAGCAAAGCCTCCTCCAGTGCAGGACTGGGCAAATGCCCCAAGCAACACCAGGGACCTCCTTCTCCAGCTGGGACACCGACCTCTGCCAGCCTCCTGTCTGTCAGGAAGGCAGGATGAGCCTTGCATTGCCATAGGGACAGAGTAGGGCCACGACAGCACAGCAGTCCTGGGGACACAGTGAGCCTTCAGTCCACCCAAGCGTGTTGCAGAAGAGGACATGATAAGCCCTGCCCTGAGCCTTTTTCTCCATAGAAGTGGTCAGAGAGACTGAACAACAGGAAGGGGCAATCAAAAGTAGAAGTAAAACACGCCCATGGTGACAGGGAGGTGCCACTGTGTGCCTTTTCCAGTAACTGCTGAAAGCAAAGCAAGTATGGGAAAAGGGCAAAAGCAGATGGAGGTTACTCAGTGACTAAGAAAAATAAACAATGGGTGTTTCACAAGGAAGAAAGGGAATAAAACAAATGCTGGAAAGCAATGCCCAACCTACCACTGTAAATATCACCCAGGAGCTCACCTGGTAGGACGGCTCTGCAGGAACCTGTGGTGCTGCGAAGGCCACGACTTCCCAGGAGTCACCGAGGCTTCTCCAGAGGCAGAAAGAAGTTGGGTGGTGGAGCTGCAGACGCTGCCAGCCCTAGTGTAGGTGGTGGAAACCTCCCTTGCTTCCTCCCCTCCCTCTCTCTTCAGAAGATTAAGTTAACGGCTCTCCAATGAACTCATTTGCCCGCTGGCAATCAGATCTCTCACCTGCTCTCAGAGCTTTAGGCTCATTCTGCTGCTTGCTGGTCATTGCTTCTCCGAGCAGCTGGAACAGTCCTGCACCCCCAGCTCCAGCTGCAGGAGCTGTAGAACAGATCAGCCAATTGCCACCATGCTTGTAACAAACTCCCATGAGCAAGTGACAATGGTGCTCCCCATCTGAGCCTGCCTTGGGGACAGACACTGTCCCCGTAGCTCTGACCCTGCAGCTCAGCCTGGCCTGTCTGCTGCTCCCAAGGAGTTCACACCACGCTCCCAGGCCGGATCAGTGGCAGCCAGGCTGCTGGGCAGCCCAAATCCCTCCCTGCAGGAGCAAGCTCAACACTGTGCCAGCCCCACTCACCAACAAACACGGTCCCAGTGGAGCACTGCTCCTCTCCTACAGGGAAACTGCATTGGATGCTCCTCTTCCCGCAGCTCTGTGGTGTAATGCTGTGAGGGGCTTGCTGCAGCCTGGCAAGGCTAGGGCAGGCAAACACCCTGCTCAGATTCTGGCTTTGTCTAAATGCTGTCTCTCATAGTACCAATAAACCTCCAGGAATATTCTCTGGCTTCATAATGGAAACACTGGCCCAACCAGGCAGGCTCGGCCAACATACCCTGTGGAAATCAAGGACAGTGGTAATGTGGTCTAGTTCTCAATACACATACAAGAAGCCACAAACCTCCTGGGAGCAGAAAGCAGGGGTGGCTGTCACCTCCCAGTTCTCTTCTTGGGAAAACAGCCAATGCCCGGAGACTATGTAGTGCTTACACTGTGACAGAAGTCAATACTGAATGTTTGGAACTGCACCCATGGGGATTTTTTCCCCCTGCTCCATCATCAGCCCTCCTAGTGAACTGTGCAAGCTATTGCTCTTTTATACTGGTGGTTTTGGTCTTCCCTTTCCAATTTTAAGCACTTCTTTGGTTAACCAAGAACAACTTTTGCTGAAGTCTCTTCAAAAAAAGGGTACCAGTTTCAGAGAGATCAGTGAAGCTCCCAATGCTGTGACAGGCACAAGGCAGGAAGTTAGAAATTACTTTGCTCATGGCAATGAGATGTCTGTAGAGCAGCCTGTCCAGTTCACTCCAGCAGAATTATAACCACTTTGGTACAAAGCAATTATTTATTTCATCTTTACTGTAGGAGGAATGATTTTTAACTGAGCCCAAACCCACTTGCATTCAAGTGGATTGCTAATTAAGCTACAAATGTCTCCTGATGGCAGCAATTATTTCTAGTAACCTTAATAAGCTTGTTACATTCCTTAGTTATTGTTATGAAAAGTTATATGAAAAACTCTGCCTAATTCTACAGAGCTCCTGGGGGAATTACTTCTTGATCTGTTCTGGTTTGATTAAAGAGAATGATTGTTTCCTTTCTTAGCAGTACTTCTCAAGCTCTTTGTGGCTCATTTCCCTTGTCTTTTGTTGGCACTTTTAACAAATCTGACCAAATTTTTCACACAGGTCTTCTTTTCTAAATATTTCTATCTGGTTTCGCTCTCCCTAAATTGTCCAGTGCCTTTGCTTGGTTTTTTGCATACTTCTTTTTCTCTTTTCCAGTGACTAATTCTGTGTGGAACATACACTTTACTTACAACAGGGACTCAGTGCCTATAAGAACTCTGTGGGGTTTTGAGGTTGTTTTTACAGTTTGTTGCAGATATAAGAAATCCATGTCCTTATGCTGGAACTTGAGGAAAAGCCTCCTTCCAGTGCACAGAAAATAAGGATCTCCTTGAAATGCTAAATGGAATTAACAGAATAAACTGAGTAAGGCAACTAGGCACAGCTTTCCATGTCCTTTCCTCTCTCCTGTGCCTTTTTATCCAAAATCCATGCACACTATACAACAAGCAATATTATCCAGGGAATACAGAACTTCATTCCATTTCAAACCAAAGGATCACTTTTTTTTTTTAATCTGTATTTATTGTGTTTATACTCCCACTCTATTCCTCCTGAAGTCTCCTACCATAGGCAAGAGGTGCACAGAAAGTATGTCCGTGGTTATGACTACTTCTCATGGCTTAGTTACCAATTTCAGGAGCATCAAAGTTCATAGGAACATGTGAACTTTCCTTCAGAATCACAAGCAATTACGATTAAACTTGAGTCAAACAGATTCCTGCCCCACACAACACATCATGGAAAGCAGCCAAAGACTCCAGGTGCTAGTTCCTGATCAAGCAATTAAAACACCACAGTTCAGAGAAGCATTAAGTGACGATCCCATTCTTCTGACACCAAAACCTAAGGAAGGCTTAGGACCACCTTCCACACGAGCAATTAGAGCAGGTAAATGTAGCAGCTTTTGAGTTTCCCAACCAGTCCCTAACCACCTTCTAACCCAAACACATGTGAAAGCGTGGCTGGCAGGGTAACTTTCAACAAAGCTTATTTTGCAGGAACTGGTGATTTACTGAAACAAACCTTTTGCGGAAATGCACTGTTTCTGCTAAAATATTTCAAGCCCTGGGATGGCATTTCTGGATGAAACCGGCAACATAAAGGAGCTGGTCTGATAACTCAGCAATGTGGTCAGACTGGCAGGGCCAGATCTTAGGTCTGAGAACTCAGATCACCGAGTAGCTTTGCATGCAGGCTGTGAACTATTTTGCAGTGCCTCTTCTGCTCTGCCTTTGAATAAAAAAAACCAAGAAAAGCTTTAATTTCTTATTGTCAAACAGAGCTCTTGGCTTCCAGTCACTCTGTGAGCAAAGGGCAAGAGGAAATTAAGTAGCAAAAAGTAAGGAACTTGCTCAAGCTCGCAGAATCCTCAGTATAGTGTCTGGACCCCGGTGGTCTCCAGTCTGACCTCCCATGAGGAGGACTGCCACCTCCACTACAGCAGGGCACATGTGGCTTCATTCAGCCACGTCATGAACATCAAGCAGAGATCTGTCCACCTGTTGAGGTACCTGTTCTCCTGCAGTGTCACCCTCCAAGGGACATCATTCTTCCTCATGTTCAACCTCCCATGTGGCAATCCATGACCACTGCCACTTGCCATAATGCCTGTGGCCACCACAACACAGAATCTGGTTCTGCCGTCTCTATGGCTCTTCTTGAAGCAGTTGCACAAGACAGCCACTGGATCCGCCTTCACTCTCTCTTCAGGCTTGACAAGTGCCCTTGTGCCAAGGACATCTCTGAACCTGAGGGATGCCTCCCCCTCCTTCTGATGTGCAGACACACTCTGCCATGAAGAAGAAAAGGCTCTACAGGAAGGGTAAGCAGAGACATCTTGCATGATGGACTGAGTCCTGGCATGGGTGGCAGCACTTCCTCAGCTACTTTTCCCACTAGAGAGTTTCAGTCTCCTAACACGAGCCAGCACAATACCATTCTGTTTCGGGGAGTGGTGTGAACTCTGCTCTCAAAGAAACATTTCTTTCAGTTCAAGCTTTGGCATTTTAAACAAGTGCAATTAAATGCACTGAAAATGCTATTGCAACATGAAGGCTAAAAATAAAAACACAAAATGCCAGGAGTCACTCACAAGGAAAGTTCCTGGAAGAAATGCCCACTCACCCACACTGCACAAGCATAACATTGTCCAAGTGACAGCTTGCATTGTGAAGCCAGATAAACAAGCCACAATTCAGCCTTTTTTCTACTGCCAGAAGTCTGCACTCACAAACAACTGTATCAGCACTAGAAGTGGCACCATTTGGAAACTCTCTGATCTGCATCAACAGGTAGGTCCCCAGTTACCGTTTGGTACAGATGCAATTACTTATGGGTGTAAGTTTGTACCTACAAATGCTAAACCACTCCTAGTTTATGCCACAGAACGTAAACTTCAGAAGAAACATGTGCAGTACAGGTTCATGGATGCTCCTAAGAACTAATACTGTCCTTATTCATGAAAAAAATTTGAATCTTAAATTTATAGCCTTCACCTGACAATAACAGCATCCTGAATATGCTGTGCTTTTTAAAATGCACTGAATGCTCAGACTTCAGTAAAAAAAATTTATTTTCAATATAAAAGTGCCAAAATATTCACCAACATTGTAATCTATTCAGCAACCAGCTTACTCTAGTAATCAAAATTGCAAGCATCTTTATTCACATTTTTAAATCAAATTCCTTTCACACGTTTCCACAATAACCCGAGTCCCTTGAAAGTGGGAAATTTGCATTTCGATTGGCTGCTGTAGTCCATATGTCCAAGTTCATGTAGGCACGGAAAGGGTTAAACCTCGGATAGTATTCCTGCTTACACATAACTGCCTGGTTCTCCACATGGGTTGAGTGTTGAGTCGTGGCACTGACGGGGCAGCAGCTTTCATAAACATCACTCTGAGGTGCCCAGATGGAACCAAAAAGTCCAGACATTGGAGACAAGCTTCGGGTGCTTGAGAGGTAGGGCTGCAGAGCAAGATAAAACCAGCATGGGAAACTGCAACATGGACCATTTGCCAAGAAAATCTGGAAATGCTAAGTACTAAACGGGAGGAAGCAGCATTTATTCAGAAAACTTAAGAAATCCACAAGTAGAAAATTACACAGAAGTTTACAAAGAAATATGGATGCCAGAAATATTACAGCAGCATTATTTTGTGTGTGTGTGTGTCTGTGTGTGTGTGTGTGTTTAAAGGCCCCTCACTGAATGAAGCCATATGAGCTCCTCCCTGCATGGCAGATATTACTCTAACAACAATACACTATTCAGTTCTGGTCAGACTTTTAAGGAAAGCAGAGGAGAAATGGAAGACACACAAAGATCACCATGCATACTTTGAGAGTTGGATGCCTAGAAATGACAAGAAAAAGGCTGAAGTATGTGCCAGTCCAGAAAGACTGTGCATACTGGGAGCAGAAAGGGATATTCAGTGTGAAAAATGAGACTATAATTGGGAGCTAGGGAATTTAGTTAGAAAATTTTGAAAGCTTATAAAGAACCTCCTGGAGGGCAAGATGTGTTAGTCTGCAAGGAAGTCTCTCAGCAAAGGTCATGGAAGTCTTGGGACTTTTAAAACTGAATGAAACATTGAACTGTATTGTGGAGAAAAGCTCGCCAGGGAAATGAACTGAATTATCTAATGTATTTTCCAATCTCTACCTTCTGTGTTTCCTGGCATTCCTGAATAAAATATGAAATAAAGCCATGTTTATTTTAGGAAAAACTCTTCTACCAGTTTTTTAACACTGAAGAATTTTCATTTTTACAGTTGAAAATATTTCTTGCTTTATTTGGTTAGTTTTATTCAAGATAAACCTACAGTAAATGAAAAAAATCAAAATTCTAAAATAGAGGATTTTGAAATATGAGCAGAAGAGAAGGTGGTTACAATTAAAGACCACCTTGAACTGAAGTTACTACACTGCACTATGGGATGACATACACATGGCTAGTCTGGAGTGTAACAGATCAAAGTCAGGATTCTGAAATCTGCACAAATCCAGCTTAAATCACTTGGATTTCCTAGCAAAAAAAAAAAAACCCTGCCAAAGTCACTGAGAGCAGCTGTCCATTCAGCTCTTCAATTTTCAAATCTCTCGGGGTTTTGCTGTCAGCAATTTTTGGGTTTTACCCTTAACTGGACACATTGATTTTGATTTTAAAAAGTCTCAGTAGACTACAAAAGCCAAAATGTTTTTCGATATGTAAGCTGATTGTAGCCAATTTTCAGGCAAAGGATCACCTTAAAATTTTGCAGACAAGGTCGGTAACATCCTTGACAAACAGCTGGGAAAAGCCTGGGCTACCAACGCCAGCATTAAATACATACATCAGGCTACTTAAAAGATAAATGAAGAACATGTGAGCAACAGGTAGGGACAAGACAGCAATACACCAGGACAGCTTTGAAGGAGCAAGTGAAGGCAGCGCCTCACAGTGACAATACTCACTGTGGAGTTGACGTAACTGGCAGGCTCCCAGGCAGGTGGCATGTTGGGAGGAGCGTTCCAGGTGGAGGGACAGTTCTGGTCAATGAAGGCTGTATTCTGCACTGCTGCAGTACCTGGGAAGCCACTGGGGTAGTTCATGTTTTCTGCAATTTATAAAATCAGGAAGACAAACTAAGGCTTTTACAATATAAACACTACTAACATTTCTGTGGAGGAACATTGAATCTTCTCAAGAGTGAGCCAGGCTGGGACTGACCTAATCCTTCCGTGACTTCAGGCAATGTCAGGGTAGCACAGCAGCAAAGAGTATCAGTTTCTGTCAACAGGACTACCACTCTGTATTAGGGACCCACTAACAAATTGATATCAGGAGGACAGGATAAAGACTTGGCAATCCCTCTGCTGGAGAACAGAGCCTTTATGAGACAGAACATGCATGGCAGAACCTACCCAGGCCTCACCGCCAACATGTCTGAGCTCTAAGCACCTGAGGGATCACCGTGCTGCCTGGGATGCTGCAGTCTGACCTTTAATTATTACTTAGGTAGGTAATGCTAAAGAATTCTAGATTGCTGCCAGTCTGCTTCCCAAGCCAAGAAACTCTAGCCTGGAAAGATAATTGGTCACAAGAGGCCTTGTATTTCACACACTGGAAGGCAGAAGCCTGCCAGAGGGGAAACAAAGAAAATTGTGCAAAAAGATATGTGTAATACTGTAGACACAAGCATTTCTCTCTATTCCCTCTGAGAGTCCTGCATGCTGCCTTTTCAGGCTCAATAACTCTATACAAAGGCCAATCTTCTCATCCACCACATGCAGTCATTGTTTAGTACTATAGAGCACTCAGCCGGAAAACGTAAAGTCCACTTAAGCAATGAACACTCGTGTGTGTATAGACCAGCTCAGCCTTTTGTTCTATAAAAGGTGAGAGTAAAATAACCATGCTCTGTGATAATTCATAAGCTTTATTTCATCTTACCTTCCGGGAAAGCACCATACTCATTCATCTCTAGCGGACAATACATGTTGGAAAATTGGCTGTCACAAGCTGCATTCCAGTCAATGAAGCTGTCCCAAGAAAAAGAAAAATCTGCTGTCAGAAACGATTTGCAGAACTTCTGAAAATTATTTAGAAATATTTATTTAATGTAAAGCTGTTGGATGCAAAATGCCTGTAACTGATAGTGAGGCTTTTCACATTCCACTTGTCAATTTTGCCAGTATCTCCTCTGTGCCACCACCTAATCACAGCAATCTCTCTCTCAGAATTCTTTCTCCTCTGGAAAAATGAACAACTTGTAATGACGCTACCAGAGTCCTGAAATGACTAACTGGGTTCAACTTTTTCCCTTATAAAATGAAAATAATTGTACTTCTTTCCCACAATCATGGGTAATGTGATTTGAGGTAGAAGACATAACACATTCTCAAGCATTCGAATGCTTGAGAATAGCAATTAAGATGGAGATTTCTATTTCCTGTTTTCCCAACCACATGTGCTAAAGTCCTGTTAAGCAGTACGTTTTCTAAGCTACATACTGATTTGTAGGGATTATACCCCTTTAATTAAAATAATTTCAGAATTTCAAGAAGATTTTTTCCAAAGTAATTCCTGAAGACATGTCAGTAGTAAAACAGGCTCTGCTACACAGCAAGTTTGCAGTAATCCAAGTCTGGATCCAGTCTGCACAAGTAGGCATATAAATTCAGGATTTCACATGAAGCTGCCCTACTATTTTACTATTCAGCCAAGCAGCTATCCTAAGTTATTGCTACTAAATATCAATAAATAACTGTATGGATGTGCATGTATTTTTGTATATAAAGTCCCGATCTAATTGGGTGTATGAAAACAAAGTCACAGAATGGCTCAGGTGGGAAGGGACCACAGTGGGTCATCTGGTCCAGCTTCCCTGCTCAAACAGGGTCATTTCAGAGCACATGGCACAGGATTGTGTCCAGACAGTTCTTCAGTATGTCCAGTGAGGGAGACTTCACAACCTCTCTGGACCATCCATTCCAGTGCTCAGTCACCTGCACAGTAAAGAAGTTCTTCCTCATGTTCAGGTGGAACTTCCTGGGCATCAGTTTCTGCCCACTGCCTCTTGTCCTATTGCTTGGCACCACTGAGCAGAGCCTGGCTCCATCCTCTAACACCCTCCCCTCAGATATTGACAGACATTCATGAGGTCCCCTCTCAGTTGTCTCTTCTCGAGACTGAACAGGCCCAGCTCCCTCAGCCTTTCCTTGTAAGAGAGATGCTCCAGACCCTTGACCAACTTTGTAGCTCTTTGCTGGATGTGCTCCAGGAGCTCCCTATCTCTGTTGCACTGACTGTGGAGTCCAGAACTGGACACAGCACTCCAGCTGTGGCTGTACCAGGGCTGAGCAGAGGGGCAGGATCACCTCCCTTGCCCTGCTGGTAATGCTCTTCCTAATTCACCCCAGGACCCCCAGGTCCTTCTCCTGTCATTTTGAATGACAGGATACAACTTCAAGAACTGGCCATATTTCACTGCTATGTTGTGGCAGAGTAGTTTGGTGGCTCACTAGTTTGTGGCACATCTTTCATTAGTAAAATTTGCTGTGTGAGCAGTGTAAAATACAAGAATTAATCAAGTTCATTATTACGAGATGATCAACCCAAACATACACAGAGCCTGAAACATACCAACATGTATCCCTAAACCACCTTTATACTGGAATATTTGTCTTTTTATAACAATGTCTGTTCATGCCATTTAACACAAGTACATAACACACCATGTGGCATACAGAAACTTTGCATTTAGCAAGAGGGCAACAAATTTCAAAGCCAGGCCCTGTGCCTGAAAAAGGAGTGAAAGGAATTAATAGCTTTCCAAAAAGTAAACTTGAAAGAAGTTCTAGAATATCTATGTATGAACAGGAACAGCAGTGAATTTGTCTTAGTAAAATTAATCATGATGTACTCATGGAAGAACATGAACAATTAGAACTAAGATTGAAGTGGCAGAAAGACTTATTTTAACTATCATCTGCCTTACAAATATTATGAGTCAAGTACAGTCCTCTGCATTATAGAAACCTGAACAATGCATTATCTGTACCTTTTACATAAAACATAACTTGCCTGTTGTGGACAGAGGGGGTTTCTTGGATCATGCATGGTATATTATTCTCAAGGTTGTAGTTTAAGCTGTTTGTCACGCAGACTGGCTGGGCAGGCCACAAGTCTCCTGCTGGGTAAAGACCTAAAAAAGGAAAGGGGAATGAAATGCAGAGCAACAGGAAGGAGACTCCACAGACTCTGTCGCACTTCTACTTTATTCTCAGATCCCCAATAAGGACTGTCTGCTAGAGAAAAAAATCCGAGAAAAAATCCAGAGTTACTAAGCAATTTTTTCTTTTTTGTGATGAAGGCCCGTCTTTAAACACATCTCAAAATTTCTATTTTTTAAAGAAGATATATATAAGACTTGAACTAAGAAACTGGAATTCAAGAAAACGGCAAAAAATTCCTGCTGAGGTTCCTTAAGTGTTCAGCTGCCCGTGCCAAGGTGGCACACTTCCACACAGCAGGACAGACAGCAGGAATGCAATCCCCATTGGCCTCCTTGTCCCCACCCCTCAGTCAGTAACCACTCTGAAGTCCAACTACACAAATACAGCAGGAACGGGGTCAGGTTTCTAACAGACTGGAGCCATTCCCAACCAGAAAATTTGTGAACTCATTAAATGCTGTATTTAGCCCCTAGGGGAGATGGACTTAGTGCCCTGACTGCCCAGAGATACTTGGTTCCTATCAAGTCTATGAGAACTGGAAGCTGGAGCAAGGAAAAAATCCGAATTAGCAATTTCCGTAAGACAATGGTTGCAAAGTTGTCTCTATTTCACATGATACATATTAATATTGCTACCATGGAGAAAGGTTAATCAGCATTTGTATCCTATCAGACACAGGTTAAACCTACACCAGAAGGGCAGGGAGTGCTGTTGCCCAAAGAACCACGTATCCTAACCAGCTTTCAAACTCCACCTCTGCATGTAGGATGATGCCTTTATGAATCCCACTCAAAAAGCTAAAATTACTTCCCTCTGAGATACAAACAATGAAAACTCAGTAATTTTAACAGCACTACACAACCTCATTCATTATTGCTTTCAAAGAGAGCAAGTCCCTACAGTGGAAATTTAGAGAGAAAAATAGTCATGTTTGATTTGATGCCAAGCTTCACTAAACACAGCAAGATCAGTGCTCTTGATCTCCAAACTGCACTGCTTCTGGACATTAATCTGCGCAATGCAAGAAGATGAAAAAAAGAAAGAATACCTAGAACACGAGTTGAAAGCTAAATGCTGTCTTCACACAGAGAAGATGCAGCAAAAATCATCAAGGTTATAAGCAAAAGCTGTCAAGGTTTTAAGCCTTCACTTGCTAACTTTGCACCTAACTTGCTAAGAAGCGGGTCAAGTTCTAGTAATGATGTGTCTATCAAGTTGGTACATGCAAGTGTTATTAGCAACATCACTAAAACTGCTTGACAAAGTGTGAAAAATCCAGCTTCAGTTGTTAATACTGACCTTTATTTTTGTCAGGATCTGCAGCTATGTCAGTGAAATTGGGACATAAGGTTTCAGGATATTGGGGGATGCTGTTCATGTCTCTGCTGAATGAAAAGAAAATTTAATTTCTTAAGTCTCATAATCCAAACTATCTTAAAGGAAATATACAGAGATGTAAAAAATATTCTAATGACCATCGTAATTACTATTGCTTTCCCACTGTCCTGATTTTTCTCATTTCTGAATTACCACTATGCCATTTTTTAAGGTTTTTTCCCAATTAAAAGCCAGCAACTTATCACACATGCAAAATGAATAAAATTAATACACCTAAATTACCCCATTTTTATTATCCAAGTATCAACCTATTGCAAATTAATTCAATATCTCTTCTCTAAAACTGGAAAACAAGCTATAGTTCATGAAGATCAGTAGGACCTCTCATAATGTTTAAATAACTTTCAGGTAAGTTTACTGTTATGTCCATGAAGACACATAGAGACACATGAGCATGAATTTGATATTCACCAAACCCATCAAAGAAACTAGTCAAAATGAATAAAAAGAAACATTTTCAAGCACCAGAATCCCAAAGGAAAAGGATTGGATTATTTCTCCTAGTGAAAACAGACTGATGCATGAGAAGTGAAATGAGGATTCATAGTAATAAAAATTGTAGATGCTATCGCTACTACAGTAAAGAGGGAGAAAAGAATGTGGGGGAGGGGGGAATCAATTTTCATGCTGTATATCCTAGGAGAACATTATTCCCAACAAAAGAAAAGCATCAACTTGAAAGTCTTACTCCCACCTTTTTTAAAAAACCATTACTACTTTAATACAACTAAGCAGTAATGGAAATGTAGTAAGTTGCTGCGATCTGGAAGAAGTGAGAGTGAAAAACCAATTACCATCTATTTTCCATTTGGAAGCTTTTATTGTACTTATGCAGCATTATCAATTTTGCTTGTATCTTTTCATGTACTGAAGAAGATTCTTCTTCCAACTAGTATGTACAATCAGACAATCACAAAAAATTACAAGGTAACAGGTAGGTATTATTTATCAAACTGAGACAAGACTTCAAGTTGGTGTTGTTTCTTTAATGCCTTACAGGTATAGATTCAATTTTTTTACCTGGTATTGCAGATGTTATGAGACAGATTTAGAGTGATAGGAGTTTCAGATGGAAAATCATTTTGTGAAATATTCTCTCCTAAAGAAAAGAATGACTGTGAAAATCAAAGATCCTTAAAAAAAGAAGTATGCACAGAATATACATACACACAAATAGAATCATCAATGGTGTTAATCAAATTTTCTCTCACACTGGATTATCACTAACTGCATCAATTTCAAAGCATGCTACCTAGGTCCATAGTCTTAAAATGTATTTTATGATTTAGAAGTGATTACCACAGTCTTAATGGAGAGGTTCCTTATTACTATCAAATTAAGTCTGAATTTAGAATCACTTATTTTTCTTTGTTTTTTAGAGGCATTATAATTTGAGCAAACAGAAAAGTCATTTACACACACGATTTATTATCTATTAGATCACAGGTTCAGATACATCACAGGCTATCATTTAGTAATATAAAGTTTTATACATACACAAATATACATCAAAGTTTCTGCATATTTTTAAATAATTCAAGCCATCTTTTTGCAGGTACCCAAAGCTGGGTTTGCTGGTGTCACTTCAGCACTTGAAAATTTACTTCTAGTGCCACATCACTCTGGATAATTATGGCAGTGACTTTCAACTACTTTAACAATATTCAGGCATTCAAGAATTGCAGTAATGAACCACAGATCACATTTCTCATACTAGTGAAGTGGCTCAGGTCTCCTGGCTACTTATGCCTCAAATACACCTATACAAACCCAGCATCCTCAGATCTGAACGGCTTTCACACATTCCTAATTTGTGCATTACTTAAAATAGTTTAAACATTTTAAAAAAATAACGTGATGAAACAAATCCAAAGGTGGAAACTGCTTTGGCTAGTGACTCTCAGTTCTCCCATCTTTCCATGACAACTAATTGTGCATATTCCTCAGTGCCTGACAGTCATCTTCATCTCCACAAAATGTGCGGTACTTCTTGTCAAGTACAAAGTTCTTTAAATCTCTCCTTGTGTGCCTAAGAGGTACTCTACAAAAGACAAGTTATGTGCCCCATGCCATGGTAGGCCTTTCCATTCAGCAGGAAGGCTAAAACTCTGCCCACTACTGTGAAGGGGTGCTGTTTGCAAAACTTACTGGATGCAAGAAAATGCCTGGTAGTAATCATTGGCTTTTTATCTCCATCTGAACTGCTGGTACTGCTCCAGCTACCCCAGCTCCCACGACTTGCACGAACACTTCCTGATGAACTTCCACAATCTGAGCTTGAATCAGAACAAAACTTCTCCAAACACTTCTTTCTGGACCGCTGATAAGAGTTTTCTAAAGAAGATGGGAAAAAAAAAAACGCAATCAAAAAACCAATGCAACATTTAAGAAAGTCTTGTCAGGGAATAGTCATCTGAAAAATAAATTTACATGGATTCTCTGAATTTACTGATGAGAAAGAAAATAATATTTACTGATAGCTTCAGTAACTAGACCCTAACAAAAGGAGCTTCCGACCTACATGATATCCCAGTAAAATGAATGCAAGTGAGGAGACAGTGCAGCTACAGGCAACAGGTTGAAAGAGGAAGTGCATACTGTCCTTTGAAATAGAGAGTTAATACTTTAAACATGAAATATATCCTGCTTCTATGAACATGCATACTAATAGCAATGACAAAAAAGGTTGCAATCAATGAATTCATAAGTGATAGATTCTCTTATTATCTCATCAGAGGTGCAAAGGACAATCCTACAGAAATTGGTATCTTTTTTCAGATTTCCTCTTCCCTAAAGTCAGGGAAAACAGATGATTAAAATCCTGATGGAAAGGCAGGAAGCAGGTACCCAAGCTAGTGGTGTTTTTTAAAAATGATACAGTTGCTTCAGTTAATACCAGCCTTCTTTCGAACACAAAAGCAGACTGTCAGTCTGTCTTTCCTTCACCAAGCACTGATGGGTCATTGCTTCAGCATGATTCATTTTCTGTTTCACACCACCAACCAAGCCCATGGAGAAGCACGCAGAGCCCTTCAGAAGTGAGCAGGTATTATTTCAGGCACTGCATCATGCCAGTCCTGTCATCTTTGTGTCAGGGTTCAAAACGGAGAAAAGCACAGGTCTCTCAAGTAAGGAATACAGTTCTACTACCACAAAATCCCCGTTGTGTTTCTTTCCCCATTTAAGACAATTAAGATTACATACCTGTTTCTCCCTGTATGGACAAGCTCCCAGCTTTTTGGTCTGCTTTACAATTTTCCCCATTACTCTGAGGACACCAGGCTCTCATTCCAATATTCGCTCTCAGATCCGGCCTTTCAAATTCACTGCACATATGCTTCAACTCACTCTGCTCAGGGACCCTGACAGAACCACACCCAAAAAAACATGTTTGCATTTTACATTTCATTGCATTTTTCCTTTTCAGGCATTAAACACTCAACTCACACAGCTATCAAGGCAAAGTGCAGGGGAGGCAACAGGTTTGGGAGTCTTATTCCCCAGCTTTTCAGAAACCTAAAAAACCTTTCCCAAAATGCAATATCTTACCACACAGGCTACAACTTCTCAGAGGGAGAGGCAAAACAACATGTGCATATTTAACTCAATTCTCTAATGCACTTGCAGAAGGCAATCAGATGTTGCAGTGATAAGCACAGTCTAGCAGTGTTCATTTCACTGGTATAATTATAACTAGAGTAAAATCACAATCTGAAGCAATCTTAAATTTTTGCTAGTAAAACTGAAGTGAAATGTCTGCATCCAATATCGTAATCAGAGAGTATTAAGGAAAAATGATTAAAAGTCAGCAGTCAGATTTCTGCAGAAAGGGAACGGTTCCATGTTAACTCAGAAAGTAGCAACTGCTGAATTGGTTCAAGGAACAAACACTGAACAGTATTTCACTGCTGGTTTTTTATCCTTCCTACGTACAAAGGTGTGCATCCAGCAAAGATTTACACATGTACTGACTTCCCACAAAATGAATAGAAATTTGTGTACGATGAGTTATAACAGCCCTTTCAGATTTACAATCTCTTTTTAAAGTCCACTGACCTCAACAGAACCACTTGCAATAAAAATTAAGTCTGTGAAGGCTTTGTAGGATTGTGACCTTAATTCAAAGGGCTGGGGGAGGGGAAGGAGTAGGATTTTTTCCTCAGAAGTGTTTCTATTCTAACAGCAGTTTGTAACTAGTATTTTTTAATAATCCAAACAATTTAACATATATTAAAAATTATTTAAACATCATTTACAACTGATTTTAAAATGTATTAAAACAATCCTCATGGGGAAAAAAAAAAGTAACTTTCCACAGTGCTCATTCAATATTCTTTAGAACCTAGTGCTGCTCTAGTCTTTTTAATTAATTACAACAAAAATGCAAGCCGCTGTCTCCCTTCTACACATTTCTCTTCCAAAATTGGTAGAGGACAACATTCTCCCAGTTACTCAATATAAATATAGCAGATGACTCTCCTGAAGGTGGAATCATTTCAACAATTTCATTTTCCTTTTTTTACTGAAGAGAATACACGAATGGAACTTCTCCACACAATACACAATGGGAAGGAAGCTAACCACCCAAACTTCAGAGACAGCACATTCCAGGCTCTAACAGAGAGCTACCACTGCTATGCAGAATGGGGTGCTTCTATATACATGCAGATTAAAAAATTGAATATTTTAAATTTTTTTTTTTTTTTGGCCGGTGATACTTAGTACTGCACATTCCTAAAAATAAATGCTCAGGCCAAGATTGAAGTGATACTTAGTACTGCACATTCCTAAAAATAAATGCTCAGGCCAGGATTGAAGTGTCTTTATTTACATAGATAAAGCAATCCTGCCTAACATACTGTGCAAACTCTGTGGAAACATTACAGCAACTCTGTGTTTCTTCATGATTTGGTGAGGCAATACATACCTTGTAGATATATTTACATTCCTCTTCTTATTCTTTCTAGATGTTCTATTTCTATTCCAATTCATATTTGGTACATTCCCTTCCTTTTTCTCCTGAGGTTTCTTCTTCCTATACGCACCTTCTTGCTAAAGGCAAAAATACAAGCTGAGACAATATGTACATTATAACATGAACTTAACTTAGTCAATGAACTCCATTGGATTTTTCTAGCTAAATTTCTCTGGACAAAATGACCCGACCCAAATGCATAGTTACTTCATGATTTAGTGTCTTTCCATAGCACATTCTCTTTCCAGCACCATCAATTTAACCAGCTTTTCCAAGACTCTGTCCATCAAGACAACAAGAGATGATAAGAGACAAATTTTTGAATTCCCAAACTTAGCATTTTCCCCTTCACGGCATCTAGCTCTGACTTTCAGGGAAATAAAAAAATGGAGGGAGAAAAAGTAAAGCAGTCAATAAAATTCCCAATGTGCTAAAAAAAAAAACATCTGCCAGATTTATGATCAGCTTGTGTGCAAGTTCAGCAGCAATAAATCCTCCCTTTCCTCAGCAGCTGGGGGTGTGGGGGAAGCATTCATTTGAATTACAACTGAGGAAACTATGGAGTAAGTTACCAACAAATACTAGTCATTCCAAAAAATGCAAGAAGCAAACTGAGCACCATCAGCCACACATGGAAAAAAGTTTGTAACAGTTCCCAAAGCAAGACTAGACTGTGTCTTTTTCTGACATATTCCCCAAGCAATGTAAGCAATTCTTCCTTACACCTTTTTGCCACAGGATTTTTATCCAGTAGACATAACACAAACATAATCCAGATTCTCAGGTTTACTAATTGCGTGATGCTGTTCTTTTAGTGTTTTATGCTGCCTGCAACAAAGGTACAGTCTGATGTGTTTATCATACTCAGAAACCAGGGGTGAAGAATGATCCTTCTCAACAACTTCCCAGTCTTTTAAGGGACTTCCGCCTGCTGTACTCTCAAATGTAAGTTTCTGATGCAAAGCCCTGGGTTTGGAGATCAGGTCTGCAAATGAAGGCTGATATGCCCACCTCCCCTCCAGAGAACGTTCCCACATCATTAGTGTGGCTGACAGCTGGCATTAGATTCCAGTATGCTTGTGCCTGCTCTGATAGTAACAATCTCTGGCTGTGATGCGGCTCTTTTGATTTCTACCCAAACTGCTCATCATTCCATAAAGCAGCATTAATCCACAATGGATGTGGGACAGCACATCTGCATACTTCCTCATCCATCTGATGTACAGTATTTCAGATCTGTGACTCTACATCACAGTCCCTACATACACATATGTACCTATATGTGTATATATATGCACATAAACTATAAAAAGTTAATTTTAAATTTGAAAAGCAGAAAGATCACAATACAAACCTCAGAAGAAGTAATCTCCTCTTTTGCACAGCACGGAGTCTCCTCCTTAGGTCCCTTATTAATCTTTTTCTCCGTGGAAGGCTTTAGGTTGATCTGCTTTTTTAAAGTCTCGCAGTTTTCTGTTTCATTCCTGAGAGGCACTTGCTGGCTATTCCCTACAATTAAACAGTAACAACAGTTTGCTTGGGAAGAGAGGGGGCTCCCAGTCATAACCACATACCCTTCTTTAAAAATAGACTTCTGTTGCTTTCCAAAACACTAGGAGACTAACCTCTAGGCTGATGATACTGAAAGTTTCAAAATCAAAAGCTAATGCTGCGTAAAAATTCTTACAGCAGTTGCAAAACGTAGCTTTGTGTTGGTTCATGCTCATGAGCACACCACTGCCAGTGCATGCATAGACTACCCAAGTCCTGCTCATCTCATCTGAATTTGAGCTATTTGGGGCTCAGCCATGAGTCTGTAAGGTAGAGTCTGAAGCTAGAGAACACTGGGCTAAAAAAAAAAACAGAAAAAACTCCTGCAAGCTGACCAGGGAGAAAGGATAGCCTTTACTTGGTTCTTCACACCTGTGAAGTGCCCTCTGCTTTCAGTATGAAGACAAAGGGAAGTCATCCTTTCTTTAGGGTGGGTTCCACATTAAACGTTCTTTTACTTGAGAGGCTTGTGAGGAAGAATTAGTTTGATCTAATGTTCAAAAGAAGAAAGCTTCGAGAGGAAGCCTGCCTTGACAACTAGCTGAGTGCCCAGTTGAGTCACATTGCTCTGCCTGGGCCCTGCCAGGACAGGACAGAACTAACTTCGCCTCTGCTGGGTTCCAGGTATCTCAGAGACCTGCAGTACATCCACAGTGATCTGCTACCGAGGCTCTCAGCTGCTCTGCATGAGAAATGTCATCACTTACTGAACTGAACTGGCCTTCTCAACTGGGAAAGGCACTCCCAAACATTTTTACAGTTTCCTACCAACCAACTACAACATCCCAGCTCTGAGTCAGACACTGTCCCCTCTGGGGCAGGCAGCCATGAGGACTGCAGAAGGAGCACACGTGAATGAAACACCAGGCAAGGGAGACTGCCAGAGCTCTAAAGAACGCTCTGGTGCTCTCCAGCATACAAACATGTGAGTACCCGAGGTCTTGAACTCCCTGTTTGCACAAAACTAGGTCTGTAACTATAATCAAGATACAAACACTGCCACATGGTACTTTTTAGGCTTAACATATCCTACTAAACATCTTGAAACAGAAATACTTGCTACCTGATAGTGCAGAACACCACAACTGCTAATAGACAACAAAGGAGATTACCTTTAGTGCTTTACTACTGAATACACTGAATGATCTCCTAATTCAAAGCAAAGAATAAACAACACTGCATTTTAGGAGCACATGAAGACTCTCAAAATACCTTGTAAGAATGAGTGAAACTATCCTGCCTTCACCTGAGTGCGCACACTTGTACCTGCTTTAGTTCACACACAAGAACACAACAGGAAGCAGTGAGTCCATGGTGATAACTACACAGGACAGCAGGGCCTGAAATCCCTCTCTGATGGCTCACTCACTAAATAAACTCTGTCCCAGCTACAGCAAATGACAGTTTTCACCATTCAACTACTTTGCCAAGTGCCTCCATAAAGCTTCCAGAAGATATATTCTTCTATCCTGCTCTTGATTCCTCCCAGGTGTTCTCTTGATGTTTTTAAAATTTTGAACTGTGAAGCTAAGAGGTAACACTTCCCAGGCAGCTTAGTCCCACAATTTCAAAAAAGAAAAACAAGATAAAAAATATAGCTATGCAATTACTAAGAGAAACACTGATCTGCCAATTCCTACAAAATATAAGTTCACATTATTCTGAGGTCAGGTTTTTGTTATTTTAGGTGGTTTTATCAAAGGAGTTCTGAATATCTGCTTCTGAATGTGCTTGCTTGGTGACTCAAGCACCATATTTTCAGTAGACCTGAAAATAGAAAACTGGGATCCTTCTGAGTATCTGACAAGAGCAATTTGTGTCTTATATGCAGATCTATGACATCAATTATTTTAACAGTTAAAATGCCATAGCACAAGCTTGAAATCTGTAATCCAAGCAAATGTATGATTTATGAAACAACTTTAAATGCAAGCTGCTTCCTTAGGAATGTAAACAGACAAATCACAGTGAACATATAAGAAACACCACATCCCCTCATCCCACGCAAAAGACAAACTCCTGATCATAGTGAATTCATCAGAAGATTTCACTTAGTAATTTAGACTGATAGAATCTGAGAAAAAATTACCACTAATTTTTCTAGAAATTTCTTGCAGTTCTGGCTGTTGTTGAGGTGAATTTCTGGACAAGTGACTTTCAGGTAGCTTCTTGGACATCTTCACAGAACAGAACTCCTGTTCTTTGAGCTCAGCTAGATTTTCTGAAGTTTTAAGGTTAGTTTCCTTAGGAAACATACATGTTTGAAGATCTTCCTTCAGATCACACTCTGAAGAAGTATTTTTAATGAGAACTGTATTTTTCAGTGTACTTTCTTCTTTACCCAGAAAGTCTTCTGGAAGAGTTAAATTCTTGTTAACGTTTATGCCATTTGCATATTTCAGAGTTACCCAGTTCTCACTGACAACATCAGTGCAAATGTCCTCTTTTGGTGCCGAGATTTGGCTCTCTGCAATCTGGTTCTGCTTCTCATCAGCAGCTGCAATGGCACTGCCAGCTGCTGTGTTTGGTTTCTGCTTACTGTAGTAAACTGAGCATTTGTGTTTCTTCTGAGAGTGGCTGTAGGTCGCAGGACTTCTCTTTGCCGCACTCTGACTTCGGCTGGAAGAAGTGCCTACAGACAGGAAGCCCTTCCCTTTACCTTTATCTGAGGAACTATAGGAATCCATAAATGTCTTGCAGCTTCCCCTGGAGAAAAAAAAAAAGTAATTTGGGATTTATCTTTACAAAGCCATCATGAATTGCTTTATGAGATATTGTTGTAAGAAAAGAAAGGTGGGCATATTCACAAGGCATGAAATTGCTTTAGGTCTTCAATTTACCATACCAGCTAAGCACATTCTGATTTCAGTGGGAGTTGAGCAAGTCTCTAAGTATTTGCTCAGACTTCCAACACACTTACATGCTTCACTGAGTAAGCGCCTAACTGACCACTCAAGAGGGTCAGATATGAGAACCATCAACGTATTTCCCATTTTTTCTGTGGTTGCCACACATGGTGCATCCTTTACTTTCACCACACAATCTTTACCTTATGTACTATTGTCAATATGCAAGATTAATAAACTCTTGAATGCCTCCATTCCTCCTGGGTTGAGATGGAAGTTCTCTGAAAGAGGCTGCTTGGAACTGTCTCCTTTAAATCAGCCCACAGCAATATCAGAATACAGACAGAAAGCACCACTCCAAAACAAACAGGGTAGGAAAGAAGAAAAAAAAGTATTTTTACTTGTAGGAATCAGAGCTGATTACGTCAACAGAGTTGCTGTTCTGCTGTGGTGACGCACTAGGATTTGGTCTCTGTCTTGATTTCATGAACTCTGCTAGAATATACTGGGCTTGCTGGAAGGCTATCAGAATCACTCCAAGCAGGGACAAACTGCCAAAGAAAACAACAGATACTGGTGTTTACAACTTTCAGGAATACTCAGTGAAACAGTTAAAAAGTTACTAACAAGACACTTTTAAATATTTTGTTAATAAATTCTAAGTAAAAAGACAAGAAACTCAAAATACGGCTTTAAAAATGATAGTTGTAATAGTCTTTTCTTTTCCTTTTTTTTCCTTATATCCCTTACTAGTTATTAGCTCTATAAAATAACTTAGTCATGAACTTTACAAAGAAAATAATAGAACAGAGAAAACATTCATTCTAAAAAAGATAAACCTTGATTTGAAGATAATTTAGACATAAGTCTCACTACAACACAATTATATCATATCATAATATGATACCCATCAGCCTTCTATTCATTCATGATAGTCACTGTCATTATTTTGGTATTTATTTAGCACCGTCTCTTTCTTTTTCTAGAGAAAATGCTGGCATAAAATGAGCTACAAATGCCACCATACTTCTGAACTAGAAATGTAGATGCAAAATATTCTCTCCATAGTGTATTAATTGCACCAAACATATATGGATCAAAACAAAAATCTTTCTAATTCGTCAAACCACCTCCTCAACCATGCAGTGTAAATTTTGTTAGCAGGAAAGCAGAATGAAAAACGTCTGGTTTTTCAGATGCCTATAGTCTCTTTCTGTTGCATCTAGAACTGGGCAATGTGGTCCCTGCTGTTGTTTCATTTGTGCTCTGACTGTCTCCAGTGTCCAAACCGTGCAAACAGCACCACGGTGTGCATGGGCACCTCAGTCAGGGATGCATCAGCACCAGTGTTATCAACACGACATTCACATGCCCTGCATCTTGTAGGAGCTCAGGGGTGCTGTGAGGAAAGCCTCACCTTACGAAGAGGACAGTGAGCCTCCAGAAAGACTCTTCCCAGCTGGGTCCTGGCACCACATCCGCACACAGCGGTAACAGGTGGTGAGGGAGAGTCACGTTGAGCGTGAAGTGGAACTCCAAATCAGCAGCAGTCACCAGTGTGAGCTCACGAATTACCCATGAAGATGTAAAGTCAGGAGTGAATCTGTCAGGAAAAACAGAGATGGTGTTACTTTTTCATTGTTGGGCTGAATTTAGTTTTCTGAAGTCACACTGATACCAAAAATACTAATACTACTAATAATAATGTTTAATAGTATGAAAACAAGTTTAATAATATTTGCTAATAATTTAATAGTGTTCTTAAAATTACTAAAATATTGACGGATTATTATTATGGATTATTAATTTATTAACCTAAGAGTCTAATAATATAATTTAATTATATATGATTATAATATGATTTAATAATGTTTTTTAAAGCACAGTTAAATAAAGTGTCCACTGTCTACTTAAACTGTTCAGGTGGCATTAGCACCTAACAGAGGCTAAGCCTTTCAGGTCATCTTAAATCAGCAAAATATGTGGGTTTATTGCGACTCTTTGCAATATTCTTATTACGGTAACTTGTTTTCCTTTTCTCAAGGAGATGCACATGATCCACTCAGGTTAATCAACAAAAGCACAGCTGTCCAGCATACAGCCAGTATGATTTCAGAAAGGGCCAGGTACTAGGGTACAAAGCTGGTAAGATACGGAAAGCAGAAGAAACACCAGATTTGTCTCTTCTTCCACTTCCCTGACCCATCTCATTATTCTACGTGATTGCTAGAAGGTATGACTTGCCTTTCCAATCAGTAGAGGTGAAATTTGTTGTATAGGAAACCTCAGTTACTTTAATACAGTAATATTAACTTTATTTTTGCTTAAGTCACAGTATCTTTCACTCAAAAATAGTTTAAAAAGAATCAGTTTTAGAGTACGTGTGATGTTGGGAAAACATGACTAGATTGTGGTCAGGCTACTTGGAACAAGTTTAGAGAATAACAAGCAAATAAAACATTGTGGCAACTCTTTTGCTTTAATTTATTACTTCATAATGCACTGATAAAAGCCGGTATGCTGCTTTTTAAAAATAATGGGTCATATAAAGAACCAGTATTGTATTATCCGTTTGTTAGTGTTATCCTGAGGGAAATGCTTACTAAATTTCCATTCAAAATTTTGTGTGTGGTATGCTATTGGAGTGTCTGTTCCTGAAATTAATTATTTCAAATTTCCACTTCAGTTATTTTGTCAGCAAATTTGTCAGTGCTTACACAATGCTGATCTCTCGTGATGAGTTCTGAGCCAGGAAAAATTCCTGACAGTCTAACACTTCAAATCCATATCCTTGGCAACTGTAACCATTGATCTTCATTGATGAAATTGTTATAGGAAGAGGCCCAATATTCTCTACTTTGAAGTTCTTCGTAATGGATAGAATTTGCTTGCTGTCTTTCAGTTCTTAAAGGAAAAAAAGAGAGCAATTATTTCACAGTGCATAAAAATTATTTTCTTGCATTCATAAATAAATGGCTATTTTTACTTACAATCGATTTTAAAAAAAAAATACCTAAGTGACCAAGATTTAATACAGACTGTTTTGCAGTAATTTATTTCTAAAACTTTTAACTATTTTCAGTCAGCGTTTTGAAAAAACAGAATCTACACTCCTCAAGGCCAAGCTCTTCGGCTTTTACCACTCTGTTTATGTAACATTAATGTTCTGTATCAGTACCAGTGCAGAGCAAAGCAGCCAGCTGCACAACCAGAGACCTGTGCCTCCTTACTCACGTCGTCTGCAGTCCATTAGTGTAGCTTCTGGCACCTTGAATCGAAGGGATCCTCCTGCCCCAGGGAGTCTTCCCCCTACTTTAAGCAATTCTTTGGCTCCAAAGCCTTCTACACTGACCACATCCAGAACGGTTAGGTTGTTTCTGCCACAATACAAAAATCAAGCAATCAGCCGCTAAAGCACAAACTAAGTTTGCAAAATCATGGCTTTGGTCTCTAGATGCCAAACCAAGACAACAGTGTTCCAGTAACAGAATCAGTGGCCAAACCTGGACAGATTTCCCCTAAACAGAGACAGGATCACTCCAGAACCAGCCACTAGTGAATTTCACACAGTGAAGGAGCAAGTTTAGCGACCACTGCTACTGGATAACAACTGTGCCACCTAGTAAAAATTGTTCCTTCTTCCATAAACTCTTTTTTCCTACAAAGATAACCAATGTTTGGCTGCACATAAGACTTACTGGACAAATAACTCCTATCATTATGGAGTCAAGTTGAAAACAGCAAAGTCACACAAAATATGTTTCTCTCTCAACTCAAAACTGCCTCAGTACAGTCACATGCATTTTATAATCTTCTGACAACATATCAAAAAAATTAATGGCTGAGACATAAGGCACAAACACACTTTAAGCAATTTTGATTAAATGAGAGGTATTCTGACTTTCAAATTTTGACCATTTGTCTATGTGCCAGGACTTTAAAAATTCATTTTTACATTTTCACATTACTTACAACTAAAACTTGGCTTACCTGATTAAAATAAGGGAAGCTACTCTTTTGTAGTCAAGAGGTGTAAAAATGACACCAACTTTTCTGGTTTCCAGTGGCTGTAAACTTAACCAAAGCATCTCAGAACTGCATTTCTTGCTGATGAGGTCCTCTTGATGTGCATTCTGTTAAACAAAAAATGCACTTCTCACTCACAGAAAACATATGTGTTTAAAGATGTCAATAAAGAAAGCACTGTATCACTACTTAGCACCACACAGGATATTTTTGGCAAGGTGCAGAAACTGCTAACTAACTTGTTACACCAAAGTCTTTCCTTTTGACAACATAAAACAGCAGATAAGATTGTTTATTTGAGCAAAAGTTCGTATTACTGCACTTATTACGAGAAATGTATTACTTCATTATTTAAAACAGCTTTTATTTGCTCAGATGGAAAAGAAATTATACAGTGCCTTTCATATTCAAGGAATCCTGAAACACTTCACAACACAAGAACTGACAGTGTACTGATTGCACAGGGAATGTGGCAACCATTATACCCTCAGCGTATGACTTAAAACTTGATTGAAGTGAGAAAGGGACTGTTGGCAAACATGCTGATCATTTGAGTCACTGGAAAGAAGCCAAAGTTAATTCTCTACAATATTAATTGAAAACCAGAACTACCAGAAGGTCACTTAGTCTGGAAATAATGTAAATTTTTGTTTGGTTCTTTTTTTGATACCATTGTTTATTCCTTCTGCCTTTAAAAAATGAAAATAGCCCTAAAACTTGCTCTTCCAGAACTTCGGAAAGGCGTGATCAGATACCTATAGCAGTCAAAAACCCCATAAACATTCCAAAATGGGCTCTTGCTTGGTTGTTTCTCAATTCATAGGTGTTGTACTAACAGCTTTTCTGATCTTTTTCAGTTCAAAATGTTTTTATTCTTAGTCTATTTTATGAAAAGTAACACACAAAAACTATCAGAACCTGCATTTAATAGTCAGTATTTATAAAAGCAAGCCATGTATGGCATTCTCAAACTTCACCATGTCACTCCCTACAAAGACACCCATGCACTCAAACACGAGCCTAACAATTCACTGCACATAAACTGACTAGGAAAATGATGACAAATGCAAAAATTTAAGTATTAACAACTACTGATTTGCTTAACAAGCCAAGATCTGTCTCATATGTGCTGAATACCTATCTAACCATGCATGTTCCCCACAGCTCTTCGAATCGAATGAAAAACATGCATTGCACCCACTGATGTGAATATCTACAGCTATTTTTCCATTTGGTAAAGAGTATGGTGTGTGGGACTGTGGAAACTCACTCCTACTCCTATGCTACCTTCCCTTTCTCAGCGTGTGCCTACAGGCTAGGATTTATGAACTGCTGTCTCCTCTCCTTTACAACAACTCTTACAACTGTTGCCAGAAAGGAAAGGTCAGCTTTGATTAGCGTAGCAATCATACTCTTTTCTTTTTACAAGGTACAAATATTTCATTAAGATCTTAAAGCAGAAACATGTATCTACACAGGACATTAAAGATGAAGCTGCAGCATGCCCAAAGAGCAAGGAAAATACATTAATTCTGGGGTTTTGCACAAACCAGAAGTCTTAAGAAGAAATTCTCCAGGTATTCTGGATAGTACTCTGGCCACCAGAACACACCAACATCCCTGATACAGCGTTTTCTCTGTTTCTGCCATCCATGACACAACACCTCTGGGTTTAAGCACAGCTCAGCACTGGTGTGACGCAGTCAAGTGTTACCACACTCCTGCAAAAACTAGGTAATGGGAACCAGAGAGAATCATGACATTCCAAAACTGAATTCGGGAGTTGCAATGGCATGAGGCTGAGATGTAGAAATCCCGCCTCCCCCTCCCATGAACTATGCAACACTATTTCCCTCTGCTGAGAAGATGACCAGCCAGCTCCTGACATCACCAACCCAACAGCACAACACTTCATGGTCAGCCTGGAGCTGAGGGTGAAGTCCCAACAACACATACACACACATTTGCAGGCATGCATGCACTTCCTCCCTACAGCTTTACTCAAAACAGACTCATCAAATGCTGAAAATAATTAACTGCAAAGACACAAACCTGACAAAGAATCAAGAAAACACCGTGAAACTGCTTTAAATCGCACTTGGGAACAACCCAGAAGTAGCATAGCTAGAAAAAGCTTTCTCTAGTGTGTCAGACCACTTCTACCAAAATTAGCCATCTTACCCTGTGAGAACATTCATCCATTAGCCTGAATTCGGTGGTTGTGAAATTAATAGCTTGCACGTTTATGCCGAACCTAAATAAACCAAAACAAAAAGTTAAGCACTTGAAACCCAGCCTGTCAGAACTGCATTGACTTATTTTTATATGCTGGCATCTATTCTTAAATAAGGACTGCTTTTACAATTGCGTTTTGGCAGATGTGAACTATGGTGGAAATGTGGGTCTGCACTTCAACAGAATACGCTGCAAATCAGTTTTATGTGGATCCCACACATTTGGAACACGGACAAATGGCTGGGCATTTTGGGTCTGTCAGTGTAGAATATTGTAAAAGATCACAATCAAGAAACAGAATTTCTAAGCCACACAAACACAAATTCCCCAAAGCTTTTTCTGCTCACCTAACTGTTAAGAAATAATCATTATTAAATCTCATATAATTTATTCAAATATCCCTCTTTCTGCTCATGATTTGTTTGGGATAAATTCCTATTTTCTATCACATAATTTATGAATCAAATTCACTTAAAGCAATTGATTTTTTTGCCTAAGTGCAAATTATAAGCATTTAACATTAAGGTATTAAAAACTGACATAAGAAAATCAACAAGTGAAATGTAGATTATAGAGGACTAATGGACCTCCAGCCACTGAATTGAAAACTCACTTGTCACAACTGTCTATGACATTAGCTTAAAAAGAACCAGTTAATGGATGTGATTTCTGGTAAACTTAGAAGATCTGCAGAAATGAAAGTGTGCAAATACAGAGAAAATGTAATTGCAAAACACTAGAAAGAGTCTATGTGGAAATCATATTTAGTATGCAAACAGATGCAGTTATTAATGTGCATATATATACACAGGCATATATATGCACATGCATGTACCTATGTAAAGAAATGAGGTTAAGGAAGCAATTACACAGGGATTGGGACCCCAAATAAGCAAGTTACACCTAAGCACAGGAGTAATCCCACTGTCTCTAACCACATAGTCCTACCAACTGTAACATTTTTTCAAACTTAAATGTGACAGCCAGGGCTTATTTTGGCAAACTTCAGCTCACCTCACCAGATCCCTTTATTGTTCATCTAATTCCTCTCTAGATTTCTCATTAGGTCATCTCAATTCTAAAACAGAAAGTCTAAAACAATGCAGAAACATTTACTTAGCTGACCCTAAACATTTATGGTGAGGCTCCTCCCTCTGGACCTGCATTTTTCTTCCTGGTTCCTGTTTCCTCTTCAACCAGGGTTTTTACCTAAGAAAAGGCTAAGAAGAAAACTTTTCCAGGTGGGATGGTGCAGATACCTTCTTTTCACTGATCTGTCTACAGACTCTATAGATACCAAGTAGCAGTGTGAGGAGATGCACAACCCCAACTCACTTGGGCAGCTTGCACTAAGCCTCAGATCCTAGAAGATGACCAACTGTAACTTACATCTGTCAGACACAAACTTGCTTAAAACATGTTCAATTTGTGTTTTATCAATGATGAGGTACACGACAAAGGCATGCACCATACAGGGAGCTGCCCTGAACATGGCTGTATCTTCCAAAATGGATCAGAACATAATCCCCACCTAAACTACACTTGAAAAACTAAAAAAACCCCAGATATGTAACAACCAAAAGGCACAGCAAATAAGATCTTTTAAAAGGGAAAACAGTATCCTGAGATAGTTATTACCATTTGTTCAGCAGACTCAATGAAGCTTGGGGATCAGGGTAGTAAGAAAGAGGCAGAAGCTGCAACG
This sequence comes from Pachycephala philippinensis, assembly GCA_013397055.1. Taxonomy (NCBI): domain Eukaryota; kingdom Metazoa; phylum Chordata; class Aves; order Passeriformes; genus Pachycephala; species Pachycephala philippinensis. The sequence goes on from VWZT01012068.1 coordinate 356,792, forward strand.
TAACTGGGAAGGATGAAGGGTTTCTTAGTACGAAATATTTTACCTAAATAGTTTGGAGGGGAAAAGAAAGAGTTAAAAACTACATATTTGAGAACTGGTTGGTAAAATAATTCAGCACTGGTAATATGATCTGCATTTTCAAGGGACTTCAATCTGGCTTCTGTCTTAATGCAGTATAATCACACATGCACAAGACTGCATGGAACAGCAGGACATGTCACCACAATGTCATAATTTGCAAAATCAGCTAAGTGTGCATTTCAAACCACGTGTACAAAAATACAGACCACCCCCGCTCCCCAAACAACCCTTTCATTCGGATTTTGATTTATGCAGGCAGACGTGAACAAAGCTCTTGCACAGAAGAAAGTGAAGTTAGTGAGGTGCCACCCTTTCTTAGAGAAGCCTGAATGCAAGCAGGTTATAAAAATTACTGTAATGACTAACAATTATACTGGACAAATGGAATATTAAGGTAATTCACAATACGTGCATATGAAAACTATTTCCATATGACTGGTTCTGGCCCAAGTTAGGTTAGTAGAGACCTAAATCTGACAAAAAAGAAAGAAGTATTTGTCAGTGTGGCTGGAAGATACATTGCTCTGCAAGTGTTGTATCTCTCAAATGTTTTACACACTTCTGTTACACAAGGCAGTGGCATGAGGAAGGCCATCCTGTAACCACATGCATCACTAATGACAACACACCGTATCCCTAGTCCCATGTTCAATTATTTTACCACAAGCATGTAAATTATACAATGAATGCAACAAAAGTTTTAACAACTACAAAAAATTGTTCGTTAAGACCTACACTGCTTTACTCCTCTCCTTGTACTGTAATATTACAGCTAGGAAGCTAGAAAACTTATCAAAGAGCCAAAGGGATACAAATTTAGTGTTTTAAATTAGATCAAAACACTAATTCACAAGTAGTACAAAAATGCTAAGCAGCACCAAATATTAACCACAGACCTTGTTATTTAAATAAGCTAAACATACATCAACTCAGAAAAAAGCATAGGAACAACCATCCTCACCATACTACTTTTAACAGCTGTGGCACTGAAGTTGAGGGTAAGGCCAGGCTCTGTAGTCAACCGTGGCAAGAAAAAGGCAAAGGATTCCTCTTCAGAGTTCTTCTGCTGAATAAAGCGAGACGGTCCTAAAATACTTCTCTTGCTTTATTGGCAAGAGCAGAAAACTCAGTTAGTTTTTTTTTCCTTTTTTTTTTCTTTCAAACAAGGAATAACAATAACAACAAGATGATTTGCCAGGACCTATAATTGCATCAACTAATCTTTCCTTGAAAATGGTCTCTACAAAATAAAGTCCATAAAGCTGCACCCCAGTAGCAGAGAGTCAGCATAACTTCTGTGTATGTAGGCCAGGAACTAAAAACCTTGGAAACCATTCAAAGACCCTAATCCTGAGAAGATTGCTAGGCAACCTGTTGATGAAGGATTCATGCAACTCCATAAATGCTCTGGTAAAACATGCTTAGACTGCTTCCATGCCAGGTAGCCCTGGTGAAATGACTATAGTCAGAATATTATTTACATTCTAGGCTAAAAAGCTTACTTATGGCTGGCAGTGCCTTGAAACGAACACTGGGAGTGTCTGGGGTGCTCTGAAACTCCACATGCTTCAAGAGAACTAACTTAACTGTTAAGAAAATGGTCCAAAATGTTTTGTTCTAATTAAGAATACTTCAGAACAGAAATATTCTTTCTTACAACACTGTACTGGCTTGAATTAAGAACCTCGACAGATTTTGTACAGACCTGCATGCTTCCCCACGTCTTATTTTTTGCCATCTTTCATAAAGGTCACTTGCAAGCTCGGAATCCACGTCCCAGGCAGAACGGTCCAGAGAGAGACTCTTCTGCCAAAGCAGATTTGCTAAAAGGATAATAGATTTTTCAGATTTTACAGAGATAATATTTGCTCCTTCCATCCATCTACTTCTGAACATGAGTAATCAGTATCTGCAAAGGGTCCAGACCCAAAGCAAAAAAGGCAACTCACTTTTCCCCTTCAAAGTGAGAATATGCAAGGGTATAGATATTATTTTCCATACCAGATTTGCTTAAAGAAATACATCTGCAAAACCAAAGTAACTGTACACGCAAACAAGAGTATGGGTATTGCACAGGCTTTTTATGCTCTAGTAAGCCCTTTTTTACTGCTGCTATTTCTAATAGATGCCATTGAAGAGTAACCATGTTATCAGTAGCCTATGCAGTACTCTCCACTGATGGCAGTAGAGTATCAAGATAATATTCTACACAGTGGTACGAAAATATAGTAGCACCACAGAGCAGCAAGCAAAACAATTCCCACAGTTTGGCTGAAACAGTCTTTTCATTTTAGCTTCTTTTCTAGATGCTGATAATTTTCTCAAATTCTTCTTAAGATAAATTGCAAGGCTTTACATCAGTCTAAAGATTAATGACTTTTAGAAAATTACTCATTGGTTTGAGCATTTTCACACAGCGGAAAGTAGTTAGAAAAGCAAACTTCTTTGGAAAGAAAACAAAAATTACTTATTTTGAAAGTGCATGTACTTTATTTTACAATCCTTAAAGTTTAAAGTAATGAATTGAGATTGGCAATTATTGGAATAATCCAACTACAATTTCATTAGGTCAGTATTTCCAGGCTCATGCCTTACACATTTCTGTTTAACAAATTCTAGTATCCTAAAGCAGAAGGCAGAATACCTGTATGTAAAGATCTCATTATGTGTATTATTATAATGAAAATGAAGTAAGCAACAAGGATTTGGTTTTATCAGCCACATACCTTTATATAGATTTAAAAAAAAAAAATACAAAAAAGCAAACACTTGCTTCTAAGATATGTACCTAAGCAAGCATGTGTACCAGTAATTGTTCAAGTCACATGTTTCTGCATGTCACCTCAATTCTCCTTTTCACATTTGACTGACTACTACTGTCTTCCTCATATCCTCACACAAAAGTACATTTCAGGAAACGTCATCTTGAAAACACTTCCAGGAGAGCACTGAAACATTTAAAGCCTATGGTACCAGCTGCCTTCTGAAACTCCCTACTGCACAGAGATTATAAACCACTGTTCTATATCAGCTTTCAACAAATTCAACATTCCTTAGGCAGTATTATGCCACGTAATACCTATCACTGTATTTGGGTAAATGGCAGCCAGGTACCTAAAACAGCTCCCAGCATTACAGTATCGGGAGATAGATTCCTCAGTTCCAGAAAAAATGAGACCCCTTCTTTCTGTTTCACGTGATACAGTGTTAAGGATGCTGTTTCATGAGCCTGATAAACCATCTTTTGCAGAAATTTTTGGAATTATCGCTGTGAGAAGGAGATAAAGAGAAGGCCTTCAAATTTAACTCTGGATACAGGCAGATATTGGTCAAATTTTTTTTTCGTCAAAGAATTCCCAGGATCTGGGCCCAGGTTATGCACATTTTCTAATAACTTTGAGTTAGTGGACAGTTCTACCATTCTACCACAACATCTCTCAAGAAAATGTGTATGAGGAAAGAAAAGGGCAATACATCACCAATGAGAACTCATCAGAGAGTCTTAAATACTAAAATAAAAAAGTTTTAATATAGAACAATAGCTTAGCATGTGCTATGGAATTAGATGTCTGAAATACTGCACCATGTACTCAGTACCCTCAGCCATTTTTATACTCCCAGAAAAGTAGATGTTTTTTAAAAAAATGTAAAACTAAGTACTTGTATGAAGAATCTCAATATTCTCATTACAAGTCCTGCTATATAAAATTAATTTTCTACAATAAAACTACTGTCAGATGCCAAAAAAAGCCTAAGATGAGCCTACCTGAATCAGACTTTCCCAAGTAGCACTGAATATCACAGTGGGCAATTGCTTCAAAATTAAGATCTCCCTGCTGGAAAAACAAAACAAAAATATGACAAAACAAGAGAATAAATTTCAGTTTCTCAGTGCGTAATTTTGTAGAGTCAAATAAGAGAATTAAGGCCTAGAATTAAGATATTTAAGTGGTGAGAGAACTATAATTCCATCGCTGTTCAACTTTGGGGACAACTTCTCAAGCTCCAGAATGGTTTAACAGAGTGGTCTGGTACTGAGCTTTTCTTTGAGGACTAAGGAGCGCATTTCTGGCTTGAGAGAGACACTGCTGTAGTTGTGTTTGCAGTGCCTAACAACAATCCAACACACACAACTGAACACAATACCTTGGACATAGTCGAATATATCTGCAGAGGTATTTCAAACATCACTCCCACGTTTGTGGACAAACAGATACTAGAGAGCACATTCGTTACAGTGTCTTTCACACTGAGCTTCAAAGAAAATACATTCCAGCAGCCTGGAGGTAGAGTCAGAGGTTCAGCGAAGTTCAGAATCTAAAAAGAATCAAATGACAGCTGAATTAAAATTGGTACAGCATTTTCTGGTGCAGGTGGTACCTTGAAGAATGAAAACTTTCTCATCCTTCATGTTTTTGCTGTTACTACATGGTCATATGTGCCCAGACCCAATCCATACAGTGCACACATGCAAATCTCTGTATCAAAATATAAAAAGAGCCATTTAGATGCATACATCATGTGCTTATTCATAAACCAGATTTGCCTGATTTGAATGAAGCAGTTGTACCAGTAAATTATCAGCTTCAAAGCTCATCTATGCACTAAAGACTTCCACTATGAAGAAATGCTGAATCCTAGAGAGCACAAACACACACGCAACAATTCTGAGAAGAGAGCAATAGTCTATAATTTGATGCATCTGTAGCTGCAACTCAAATGAAAGAACAGTTGTTAATAAAACAATACATAACTAAGCTGGACAGTGAATAATGCCTCTTGAGACAGTACCCTAATAGTTACAGATGCACATATACCTTTATTTTCACCTGATTCCAACCAGCTCTGAGAACACCGAGTTCTTCAAACAACCTATTCTGTATGTCAAAGGTCCATATCTTTAAAGCAAAGACAAAACACTGTACAAAGAAGAAATAAAGCTTACCTTTACTATGTTCTTTGTTTCTCTGGCTATGAAGACTTCATTCACTTCAATGCTGAAGTAAAAATTATTTGTAAACCATATGGACCAATATCCTGAAGTATTACGATGTGGTTCTATATGAAACAATGCTGCTGAAGGATCTACATCAAAATACCTATAAGTAAATACAGAAAAAATATAAATACACCTGCTATTGTCCTTGAGTACAACAAGTGGTCCATACAAGAGAAGATACCGTAGCATTCTTGCATAATGAGGCTCTTCTAAGTTTGTATACAGAAGAACAAAATTATTTATTTGGGAGTAATTACATATGAGAGTAAAAATACACAAGAACCATGTGAAAGAGGCAGGCAAAATATCTATCCTCTTGTTATGCTATAGTACAACACTGCCTACTGCTTTGTGATACAGTAGGCTGGATGAAACTGGCAAAAGACGACTGAAGAAAGAAAAGGCTTCACATTTTTTCTAAAACTATCCAGCTTCTGCGTTGCATTAACAAGGATGCTGGAAATTTTATCATACACTAAGCAACATTTATATGGTATGAGCTGCTAAGGCGTGTGTTTTTGCTGGCTCCTGAAATTCTTCTTGGGATAAAACACAGAACTATTGCTTGAAATGTGACAGGTCCATTTTGGCAAATGACATAGCAACAATAGGAAGAAGCCTCTTCACTGACCTTGGAATCACAGACCGACAAAGGAAGTTAACTTCATCTCTTAAAAGTAAGGTACCGTATTTTCGTTATAATATCAGTGAACATTAACGAACAAAAATCTGCTGTCAACCTACCCTTCCATCACAGGACAGAAAAGACAGGCTTTGAGTGTTGTAGTGCCTTTCAAAAGATTGTTCTTGTTGTTGTCAGAATAAAGACTTTCACTGTCACAGGATGCAGCTGGGAAAGAGCAGAAACACAGAATACATCAGCCAGAAGCATATCCAAAATGATTTCATGTGAAGATTTGCAAGAACACTAAAAAGGGAACCTTTGCTGGTGCAATCCTCACACAGGTGAGTAAAGCACCTAATTGTTTGAGTCCTGATTTTCAGAGGTTTCAAACCTTGCCTTAAGAAGTATTCATGAATGCTAAACACCTTCCAAAAATACACACACGATAAGGCTGTGAAGAGCAACCTGACCAATTTTAACCATGTGTCATTGGCACAGCACTCTTACTAATCAGAGCACACTGTCTCCTTTCAATAACAGAAAAACTACTCTGAAAAAAAGAATCTCCTAACATAACAGTCCCTTCTTTCTTCTTATTCACCCATGTTTTCCCTAGGAAAAACATGTCTCAATGTCATTATGAAAGCAGCCTGTTTCATAAATGTCTGAAGTCTGTACACTGCAGTCTAGTGGTCAGAATTGGAAACAGGCTGGAGTCAGGAATGCTTAAATGCCTATCTCTGCTCTTCCACAAACACGTCTGGTCTCAGGCAAACCTCTTCAATGGTCCTGCCAAGAAATGTCATAGAAAATGACCACCCAAGCACAATAGCCTTTTAGAAAACATATTGAAACAGAAAAAACCCATAAAAGGATGTTGAAAAAGCATGTTCAATAATTATGCTTATTGTAAAATCAGCTAACATTTTAGCAAATGTTTTTTCCCCCTTTTTCAAGCATGTATAGCTTAGAGCCTTCGACCAGCATAAGACGAACCGCATACACACAAAAATGGTGGAAACAATTAGCAAAAACAATTCATCCTCTTTCTCAATAAAGTCCAGACAAGTTGATTTTGAGATCTTTCAGGGTCTGTGCTGAAAAAACTACCCTTTTTTCAGCAATCAAATCCTGTTTAATCATTTTATCTCTAAATATATGCAACCTGTACCTTCACAAGAAATAGAAGCAACTTTTGTGAAGTTAGTAGATGATGACGGTAGCAGTACTGGCTCAAATTCCACAGGTGATGTGTCTTTTTTTGACAACTGCTGTATTTCCTGCATGAAGACAAAAGAAATTATTTCTGTAGCAGTACTACCATTATTAGTGTTGCAGCGCCTGTATTAGTCTATCTTCTTGTCAAATTTGCAAGCCACCATCTGCCATTTTCTCAAATCTTCTAAATCAACACACGAATTTTTATTCAAGTTAACAGCTCTTATGTTTTGAAAAAAATTCATCACTGAACTACAACATGTCATCTCAAGGATCTATTAGACATTTAGGCACACTTTAAAAATTTAGAAGTGTGACAATTGCCACCAGCATAATCAATCTGTTATTAGAGAAAGCTAATTCCCCAATCAAATTCACCACCCTAAATTGTGACTTCCTGAAGCCCACGATTACCTGTATATGCACAAGGCTGTTTCCAGAATGCATGATATACACGTCTACTGATGAATGACCTGTCCAAAAGAATGAACACCAAGGTAAGTTCACCAAGGACAGAAACACTCTTGTTTTGTCAGACACTCATATAAGAAGAAATCTCAGTTTAAATTTTAACATCTTTGTGTGACAGATACCCTTGTGAAAAGGAAGAATTATTCCCGTCTTGAGCTGGCAAACATTTGAGAGAGGAGTAAAAATCCACTCAACAAGATTTTTGGCCACAAACATGCAGGCAAGCTTTAACAAGCAATCCTCCTTATCCCCTATATCCTAGATAGAGCACAACTCCCCTGTTTCCCAGGGGCAGGGAAACAGGAGTTAACTGCTGAAAAGAAGAACAGCTAGTGATGGAAGTAACTTTCTACAGGCCAGTCTATCAGTAGCAGGAGAGAGTCCAGTAAGAACTGTTCTGTATCACACACAGCCGAACAAGATCCTGCCTCGCCTGCTTTAAAATGCAAGCATTCCCAGGAGATAATGTGAAGCCAGATTCAGTGCTTTGGGCTCAAATCAGGAATGGTCCTATCACCCAGCAGGTAGCAAACTATTGCCTAAAGCAACAGGAGGCAGGGGTAACACAGCTTTCACCTGCTGATAAGGCAGTACAGCTTTGTTGAGGAAACACCCCTGGTCACTGGCAAAGCTGTGTTCTTGTGCACAGGACAGTAGGAAGATGTAGAGGACCAAAAGAAGAGCAGCAGGACAGAATAACTTGCGTTTTTGCCCTTGCTCACGCTTGAATTAAATCAGTGTATGCAGGCTGACATGAAAGGACATTCTCCCACCTGACCAGGCACGATTTCTAATAATGTATGTGCTTTGCTTAGCTGCTTGAAAGCAAGACTGCAAGTGCCAGCTTCCATAAGAGGGTTCAAGGTGTTGCTTATGAGCTCCACATACCCCACAGCTGTTTAAAGCACATACTTCTCTTCAGCCTTTGCAGCTGGTTAGTTCCCCTGTGCAGGCCCTGCCTACTTGCTGTCCCACTCTAGGTGCTAACCTCCCACCAACAGCCAATCCAAAAGGCTTATAGGACCAACCTCTAGCACAGAGAGGGCTTATAATTGCACTGTATTTAACAGAAAACAGCCCTAAAAGCATACTTCTAGTACTTCAACCATCTAAAGTGTTAACAGTGAGCACCCCTGACAGAACAGATGGGAACAATTTTCTACCAGCATCAGAATAAATGTACATCCACAACTCAATATAACAAAGCCCTGGCATCTCACTGGCAGGGAAACTAGGTTTACAGTGGGTATTTCAGTTTCAGCTCTGTGAAACATCACATCACAGAACAGGCACAAGGGAAACAGCACATATTATAGATACTGTTTTGTGTATATTGTATCTATTGTTTTGTGAGTAGATTTTGAACTGCATTTCTCAAAAGACAAAAAGATCATGTTCTTTTCCAACAAGTATGTTGAAAAATATTATTTTAATCTGGATTCTTAAGCAGTTTCTTGTTCTCCAATCAGAAAGGAAAACTGCCAGAAATGTCTAAAAAAAGCTACTCTAACAGACTGCAAGGCTCTATAAATAATTTTAAATCCCCTGGATTTAGAGGATTTGCAGCATAAAGAAACTGCAAGGAGTTGATTGTTTTGCCTGTGGAATTCTAGCTTACAAGAACACATGAAGTGCACATCTGTATTACCTCATTACCCTACTTTCCATAACGGCCACTATCCCCAGCACTGTATAAACCATTCTGCCTTCACAATCCCATTATGGTCAATTTAATTAATGGGAAACCAGAAATGCAGCTGTAGAATTCAAAGGACCATGTCATCTTTCCCTACTATTTAAGCAGATGCATAAGCATGGGGGCTAAAGAATTAACGAGATCTAGTTTACAGCTTTACAACTGTTACCTTTATGAAGAAAACTCTGCTTATAACTCTGCCCTACACAAATTCTCTGCAAGCTGCATTTAACTGAACTTACTTGGTTCCCCTTACTTGTGAAATTAAGCCATCACTGAATTCAATTCAATTTAGGATATCAAATTACAAATTATGTATAAAACCAAGTTGAATCACACTTAACAGGCAGATTTAGGACTTACCTGAGGTCTTTGTTCTTTCCATTGCTACATAAACTACAAAAAGATTCTCCAGTAAGTATTGTCTGTGCTCCACAAAATCTTGCTGGGCATTTTCGACTCTTACTGTTAAGCTCATTTCTAGCAGCATTGGGTCATCGGACATAAAACAGCAACTCTGGAGCGAGACAAAGGGATATGGTGTGTGTGTGATGGGGGACAGAACAGAAAAACTTCATTACACTAAGGTAACTTTGAGAAATTAATCAAAGGTATTATCTAACAGACAAGGTTTCCAGCACTAAAGTGCTGGCAAAACAGAAGTAATTAGGACCTTTGCTAAAATCTCAGCAGAAAACAAACACAGTGCAGGTACAGAGAGCACAGCAAAAACAAAGACAAAAACAACTAAAAAAGACACTGAACCTTGAGAGAATGCAAATTTATAAACTGTCTTAGTCAGTCTCACCTCAGGGACTGCAAAACAATTTCCTTTGTTAAATCCTCTGCCTTCAATAAAATGTGCCATAAACAGACTGATGCATGTGTCTTAATGGTAGGAAGACAGTTCATGTTCACTGGTCTGTTTATAGTTAATTTTTCCAAATCCTGTGTTTTTGTCTCCATTTCTCACTGAAGTAATTTTAAAAAAACAAACATACATGTACAATTCTTAATAGAAAACACTGTTGTCTGGCTAGAATACTTCAGAAAAATACAAATAGGATCTTATTTCCATCTGTAAGTAGTGGCTGCTGTTAACACAGCTAAGTCATAGCAACTACAAAGACACGGACACCATTTCGCAAAAAAAATTAAAGCCAACAAAGCAAAACAGAACTAGACAATCAACAGTGAACAACATAAACTGGTCCTGCATCAAACCATTTTCTTATGCCAAAAAACTGTATTCAACAGAGCCCTTGTGTGCAATATAAAAGGTCGCTAAACTCCGGCTCCAATGCCCTACAGGAGGAGTAATTTGCTCAGGATGGAGGAGGAGGAGGAGGAGAAAACTGGCACATGAAGTGTTCTCAGAAGTGCAGCAAAACACTTCCAGCTAATCTCAAGTGCTGCAGGGAAGTACAGCAGGAGCGGGGAAGCGCCTGAGGATGGGATGCCAGCTCACACAGCATCAAAGAGACCCTCAGCACTTGAAATGGCTGCCAGGAGCAGGAGAGGAGGCTGCCATGGAGACTGGAGCACAGGCATGGCATGCCCTTGCGAAGCTCAGATCCAAGGGTGGACAGCCGCACTCCTGGCAGCCTCCGGCGCTCAGGTGCACCTCAGAGCACTGTGCACTGCAAGAACCGAACGTGGAAGCGAAGCAGCACAGGAATGCTGCCCTGTGCAACCCACAGGAACACAGCTATGGAGCCTGGGCCTCATCGCTCCTGGGGAAAGCAGCGCCATGGGCCACAGCGCGGGTCTGTGTCTGACCCAACACCACACCCACAGAGTGACCAGTGGGCAGCACCCACCCGCCAGGTAAGGACGCTCGAGGAGAGACAGGAAGAGAACTCGGATGGCACTGCCCAGGACAAGGAGATAACCTACTGTTCTGAAGGCTCGGTGCTTTTGGAGGGCGAGTCCCTGCTAACACTCGTCCCTCCTCAGCTCTGCCCAGCCGCCCTCACAGCCCCCTAGAACACAGCCCAGGCTTCAGCCTCTCAGCTCACTGATCACTCCTCTCTGTGAACCAGACACTTCTGAAAAGTTTCTGCAGAAAACAAATCACAGAAATCTCATCTAAGTAGTACAACACCTACCCAGCAGAATACTTAGCCTGTTGGACTGGTTTTGGTTTGGTTTTTTGGAGGTTTATGGGGTGGTGGGTATCTTTTTTCGTCTCCTTCTCTCCTAAAGATTTTAGTGTGATATGTGTGACATTTAATTTACATCCGAGAATACAGTTTTATAAAAGCACAATTCCCCTTTAAACTGAGACACTGAAAACTGCATTGTTGCTAAAACTTCTTAAGCTCTGGAAAGTGTCCCTTCTAAGCTTGGCTTAAAATAAGAAGACTTACACAGATATAAAATAATAATAAAACATACCTTAACTAGCTGATATGTGTCATTAGGTAAACTGCATTCAAGGTGAACCCGTAATAGACTGGCATTCATAGTTTCTGTCTGCAAGGAAGAAAAGTGAAGAAAACATCAAACACATTGCTTCAAATGTTATATAAATTCAATTCACATATCATAATTTATAAAGATAATAGGACTGCTTCCTCACATACATAACACAGCAATGCAAGGAATTTTTTTAATTAATACAATTACTCTGTACAGTAGTCCAGCAGTCTCCAGATCTCAGGACTCCATCAATATCTACCTACTTATCAAACTATCATTACACATGATTATTAAATATTTATACAGCATCAGCAGGAGAACTCTTACAAATTTTCTTATGCCAAAAAACTGTATTCAACAGAGCCCTTGTGTGCAATACAAAAGCTTATTTCCTTGTTTTCTGTGTATTTTCTCTGCTGATTGGATACTGAAATACAGTATCTAGGCCAAGAACATAATGCTTCTTGGACATGGTCTGATACATAGGCTTCATGCCAAAATGGACAGACAGAAAATACTTGTTTTGCCTTTTTATTGACTAGAATGGGAAAAGAAAAGAAAATAAAAGATGACATTGACTGTGCCAGCTTGTAAAGCACTCATAAATCTAATGGGGCAACAGCACTGACAAAGCCAAGTATAGTTCATGAAAGCTATCTAGAAATCTGCACTGCCAAATTACTTGCACAAACTGCACAGCCAGTATATCTTGATTCTAAATTAAATTGCAAAAAAGAAAAAAGCCAGAATTAGAATGGCAGACCTGTCACTCTGTAAGTGCCTTACTTACAGCCAAAGTTCATGCTAATTTTGAGGCTCATGTGGAATCCCTGCTCTCTGTTTCTCTTGCAATACTGAAAGATCTGAGTAGGGTATCTGCAGGTTCAGGTTTTTGAAAGTGTTCATGAAACTGACTTTAAACAATTTCAAAAATTTGATGCTGAAAAGCAAAACTGTGAAGAAACTTTTGAAGGCATCTAGCACCCTATTTAATACCTCTCTAAGACAGGAAAAAGAGGACAGGCAGGGGCACATGAGTAGAGAGATTTAGCACATGCGTGGCATTTCACACGGTCCAATTTTATAACAGCACTGCCAAAAGGTAGCCAGTATCTGCATTCCCAATTCGACAGGACTTCGTACCAAAATGACTGAGGCTTCACACAAGAGGGCGATGTAGCTCCTGCAAAGGTGGTTAGTGGCAACCCAAACTCTGTTTCTGGGGGACTCAAACCACTGCAAAGTCCTTTCTTACACGTTTTTGTCCTTATCAAATTGCGAGAGCAGAAGAAAACCCATTTGATTTCAAAACATGCACCATTTCCCAGCCTCTCACAGCCATGGCTGCTGGTGGAGTTTTAAAAAGACAGTGAGATTACAACTTTGGGGGTCATTTTCTGATCAGATAAAACTTGATGCTTAGACTTCCCTTCTCAGCACTTCTTGAAAGAACACCAGGCTTTCATGGTCCTAAAGAGGATTTGTTAGCCCTTTTTCAATGCCACTGTAGTTTAAAGTAATTTAAGACCCCACATCCGTATTAAAAATTATCAGCTACATCGTATTTTTCCAGCCTTTGTTTTTCTTGACCTGGCATAGATTAAAATGGGAACTGTTCTCACCTTAAAATTGAAGCTTCCAACGTACGAGGGCGGGGGGGAAATGCTACTGGGGTGTAGTTGATGCTGATCTGTTTTCTAGGGGAAATGTTTATTTCTTTGTGAAGCTATTTGCAGAAAAGGAAAAGGGCTTGCATTTCTCTAAGGCAGACAATAAATGCATAACTGCCGTGCCAAATATCTTACAGCACTGGCAGGATGGCGAGGGCTCTGAGTTAACCCTAAAGTAAAGATAATGCATCTGAGAAGAGAACACTGTCAGAAGCAGAGTTTCCAATCAGGCAAACCCAGGACCATCTCCCAGCAGTGCAAGCACTCAGTTTATACTGTAAATATCACTGCTAATGAATCAGAGCAGAGAGCTGAGTTATGCAGCAAATGTTTGTACCAGAGGCAAATTGCAAAGGAGAGGCACAGCAGGGAAAACTCAGAAAGAGCTCTGCAAAGCAGTACAACCATTGCCACTTAATTACCTGGTGCCTCTATTTTGTATCAGGTATGCAGGCATACATACTTGAATGTACACACACACTCAGCACCCACAAATCCTATATGAACTGAACAAAGACAACTGATAGAAGCCACACAAATTAAATTCTTGACAGCTTTTTCAAGTTCTCAAGTTTAAATTTTAAAGCAATAGAGGCCTCTTTCAATAAAACCCTAAAAACCTGAACCATCCATCTCCAAGGAGCCCCACTCCTGACAAAGGGCTAGGATTCTCACTGGGGGACAGTAGAGTTGGCCATTATTTAGAAAACAATTCAACCATCAATGATGTCTCAATCACACATGGCTCTCTAAAAGATTTTCAGATATATTCTTGCATCATTACCAGGACTGTAGAGTTCAAATCACTTCCTGGAGTTTGGCTACAGTATCATTAAAAAATGAACAACACTGAACAAGCCTCCTCTTCTTCCTGTAGGCTGATCCCTCAAAGTTCCTGTCCTGGACAGTCCCTGGCCCTAAAGTGTTATTTCCACTCTGAATGGTGTTAATAAGCTGACCCTGTAATAATGATTCAGCAGAGCTCCATCAGTTTTTTGCAGGCAGTTATCAGGATAGCACACCAAGAAAGCTCTACTGCCTTCCTTCCTTCCCTCTCCACACCAAAGCACCACACTTGGACACGTTCGCTTCTCCGATCCTCTGCCCACCAGTGCAAACCATGGCTTAAGGAGTGTTACATTCCTGTCAGTACTTGCAGTATTTCCCAAGTCGTCAGTTCATAAACTTTGAACTCCTCTGGGAAGTCAGCAAAGCAATATCTGTGTCTCCTATGATAAGACCCTCCACTGCATGCCACTCCTCCACTGACATTTCCACCATCCTGAACACAGCGAGGCAGCGATGTAGCTGCCCTGTTAGTGCTGTCCAAACACTAAACAATGCCAAAAACCAGGCAACTATAGCGAAGGCTACACCCAGAAGCTGGGTAAACAAAGATGACCTATATGGGCTCCACCATCTGTTACGGCTTAGTGGTAACTAGCCACTGCTGAACTGCCACGTGGACGTACTGCGAATTCACAGTGTGGGACACAGCTCTTCCTTCCTCCCAACGAGTGAGCCATGAGCCCAGGAGTCCTGGGATCCAGGATGACAGGCCAATCCCAAACCCTCCAAATGCTGAAACTTTGAAAAGGGTAACAGAGAGATGGAGAAATTCAACAGCAAAAAAGGCAAGTTTGCCTTTTCTTTTTCTTATTAAGCACAAAAGTTTCTGCTTAAAAACATGGGGGAATGAAGGAGAAAAAAGAAAGGCCTTTGTGCTTTGCCCATTAAAATATAAAAACAACCCACAAAATCCACGGAAGTTCCTTTTCCACAAAAAATTCAAATACAAACCTGTTGCATATTGTATTTCCAATGGAAACACTACTGTGGAGGTAAACTTACATCTATAATATCCAACACAAATAACCCTACAATGGCACAATTTTACCCATATCCCTTATTTACAATTCTGGCCTTGACCTTTAAAACAAATTTTTACAAATTGAATAAGCTACAAAAGGGGTGGTCAATTTGGTGAAGTAATGGACAGCCCGTTACTAAAGATGAGCGTGCACTATTCAGCTTGGCCAAGTGAAAGCTGAAAGTTCTGATGCCAGCTACAAATGCTTCTGAGTATAAGCGTCAGAAGCAGGAAGAGTTACATAAATTAAATGTGCATCTTAATATATAAACTGGCCACAAAGCAACTTAAATTAGAAGTCAGGTATAGGTTTCCAATCATCAAAGTAGTAAGAGTAAGTATTTGGGGTAACAAGGCCTCCAGCAATTCTGATAAGTCACTTTACCTAGCACATGATGGGACTAAATGATGTCAAAGCTTTTCTGGCCTTGTTGACCAAGGATGTCAGTATTAGTGAACATTTTAAACACAACCACTTTTAAAACAGGAGACAAGAGAGGCAAAAAAGAGACACACAGCATGCAGCT
The DNA here is from genome assembly GCA_013397055.1 of Pachycephala philippinensis. Lineage (NCBI taxonomy): Eukaryota > Metazoa > Chordata > Aves > Passeriformes > Pachycephala > Pachycephala philippinensis. Next base: position 372,370 of record VWZT01012068.1, read on the forward strand.
CTCTGTCTGAGGTTTCCAAGCAGTATCAGTGGACTTCAGAGGTAAGGACACCTTCAGTGTATCGAACTAGACACTGTTGCCCAAGTTTAGAACTCAATTATTCCAAGGTAAAAAGAGATGTGCAAATGAGGTTTATGCTACCTTGAATTTACCCTGGTATTTTATGTCAGTTAAAAATAAACAGGGGAAAAGAAATGTGCACAGCTAAGTGAGTATGACTGGTTTGTTTTAAATGCCTTTTCACTGTGAGACTCCATCTATGTGTAATAGTTACGTATCCTTCGGTCTGCCCATGTGTAGTTACTCACTCAAACCTCACCAACCTCTCTTCCTTCTACATGTTCCGAGCTTAAAATATAAACTGGACCAAACAGAATGATGCCATTTTTTTATGGGATCTGGATCAGAATATAAGGAAGGTGAATTAAAGAAGGCACTTCTGGAGAGAACAGCTAGCCATAGAGAAACATTCTTCTAAAGGGAACCCAAACTCAAACCATAAACTCCTCTCCAGTATTTAGATCTTGTCTATCATCTTCAGCAGCTGGGGAGCCTATCCCACTGCTGCAGCATTTCTGCCCAAATTGATAACGTGCAGTGAAGAGTGCTTCCTCAATTACAGCACAGAAGAATTACACTCAGAGATTGGAGAACTGAGTCAACACCTTCTCCCACCTCATGTCCTGCAACAAGACTCGTGCCAGATGGTACCATGCTACACTGCTGAACATGACCTCAAACTTGTACTCCATGCAAATAAAGCATAGGATAATGTTTGTCACTCTACAGTAAGGAAAATGTCAAATGTTCCCCAAAGGTTCTCTACTCAGGAAGTCAGACTGAACTGTGAAAAAGCACATACGCAACTTTAAGATACTACCTGACAACAACCCATTGAGCTAGATGCAAAGATGCAGATATAAACAGCATCAAAAAAAAACCTTCTCAGTTCCACCTCTTGCACCCCAAATTACAAAACCTGAAAATTTTTGCTTCCTTTCCAAGAGTCTGTCTTTGTACATCCACAAGCAAGCACAACCATGTGACTACAGGGAAGAGACTGGCATGGAGGAACAGAAAGGGAGAGAAGGAAATTGTGCATTATCCTTGCATAGAGGTAAGACTGACCTAACATATACATAGCAGACTGAAAAATACAATCTGTGCTGGTAGTTTTTCTCAGATAGAACAGAAGGCATCAAAAAGGCAATTAACGCAGCTTACATTTAGATAAAGTATTAAATTTTGTTACATGCTAAGATATTCTAAGTACATTTTTGGAAAAACAATGTCTGGGTATAATACAACAAGAAATCTGAAAGATCAATTTTTCAAATTAGTTATTCACTTGAAAGGTTCTGTATGGACTGGAAGACTATGAAAATACCTGCAACTGCAACCAAATGACAGAAATCATTAAAGCTTCTTTCAACTCAAATATTTATTCCTCATAAATTCAGCTTGCTGTGTTCTCCAGAGCTCCTTGTCAAAATGAGGTAAGCAAAGCTGGTATGTTCAGCACTGATAGGGGCAGGAGGGGATGCTGCAGCCTGACTCCCAGCTCCCATTCTCATCCACGCAGCATGCCACGCTTTTTAACTGTGGCAAACTCTTGGTGCAGCCCTGCTGTGAATTCACACGGGGAGCTGGCCAGAAGTAAAAAACAGGACAAACCAATACAGCTTCCCACCCTTCTCAATCTAATGGTATAAAGTTGCATTTTTTGTTAAGGACAGACCAATTCTCCAGTTCAGTCAGAGCCTCACAAATAGTTTTGCCAGCACAATTTAGAGGGCACTCCACCACAAGAGCACGAAGAAGAACAAGTGTGAATAGTTTAAATGCCAAAGACTGTCTCATTAAAGCAGCTGATCACAGTAATCCTCTATCTTGCAATCTCTCTCCTGCAGTCACTGGATTTTTTGCTAATGTTCCTTGCATCCCAACAACCTGAGGTCAAAGATCTTTTGTGGTTAAGCAGATTTAGGTTTCATCTCCCCTTGAAATGTATACTGTACCAGTGTGTGTGATGCCTGGATGTTCTGAATGTGTGGAAGCAGTAAGTAGGCATTTGCTAGCTGCACTTTAGGTTCTTCTGGAGAAGACATCAGAGCTCCTGTTCCAAAAACCTGGTATTAAAAAAAAAGTCATTACATCAACACCTAGAATTTCAGTTATAACAGCAACTTCCAAAACTGTTTTGCTAATAACAACAATCTTCCCAAGAAACAGATCAGTTTTTTACGTTAGATTCTTTTAAAGGATAATAAACATAAAGTTGCAATGTAGAAAGTAATCACACACATAAATGGCACTTTAGAATCGCCACTCATTCAGGCACTATTACAAAGACAAAACAAAACACTCACCAGCAGAGCATTCGGTGATCTCAAAAAGAAATTCTCTAAATTCTCCTACCATTCTTCAGACAATTACAATACATGTCTCACCATTTGGGAGTGCAGTAATTTCTGGGAAAACTTACTAGTCCCATTGAATACTGAATTCAATGACTTTGCCTTAAAAACTGAGTAAAATATTTTCTCATTATTTTGGTTTTTAAAGATTGCAGTTTCCAGAACACTGTAAGATTTGTAATTTGGATGGTTCTACTGCATTTATATTTTGCTCCACCAATATTAGTTTATGACAATAACTGGGGGGTGTGGAGCCAGGAGGCAGGGGATCACTAGAGGCTAAGAAAGATTACCTGGGGCTTTTCACTTGTATGCAAAGATTTATTATTTTTTAATAGGAAAACTCCACATCTTTTTAACTAAGAGGATAAAAAAATGCATTTTATGTTCACGGAAGATCTCTGACTACAGATAGAAAATACCAGAACGAAGGGAATATGCCTTTCTTTTTTAATGCAGTTATTTATAAAGCACATTTTACTATAATGGTACCCTGACTCCATTTGGATGATTCTTCTGTACATACTCTTGCATAAATGCATTAGAAACATCAAATATTTCAAGGCTTTGGGGCTCTCAAGAGCACTGTAACTGTGCATCAAACACTCAAGTCATTCCTCCTTTTGAAACTCTTAAACCTAATGTGAGCTGAAACATGGGCAGCTACTTCCTCTGTCTCAGGTGGCTGGTGAAAACGTCCATGAAAACCAGTCTGCTACCGACTTTTGCAGCAGTCCAACAGGAAACAAACTGATTTTGAGGTGGACCTGACAACTGCTTCCCTGCAACTTGTTGATAAAAGGCTGAGCTGACTGGGCAATAAATGAAGGGGTCAGGAGTGAGCACAGGGAGGGGAGAGATGTCAAAAAGAAAAGGTAATCACTCTATAATGCACTTTTTCCTCATCCTTTATGAAATGTTCCTGCCAAATGTGGCATTACCTCTAATAAATACTACATAAATGCAACATTTGTATTAAAACCCCATGTATTTCAACTGAACTTACCTAAGCTTCTACATAAGGAGCTTTGTTTTCCAGCACAGTATCAAAGTATAGGAATGAAATAGTGTGATGATTGATTAAAGCTGCCACTCTTTTTAAATCATTAAATTCAGAGTTAAGATTTTTCTTTGTCAAAATAATAAAAGCCAAGAATTTGGAATATATCATGTCCCTTATAAAATTATTAAAAAGCTAAAGACATGCTTGAATTCTTCAGCTAGTCAGAAAACAGACAGCTTTAATGCACAACCATTACCTTGACTTTCATATTTTAAGGGCCTAAACCTCTCACCCTGTGCTACATCCCCAACGTGTTTACATAAAATCCTGCAGAGTAGTTGAAAACCACCTAAAATATTTCCTAATGGGTTTTTTCCCAACAAATGCATTCCAGCACAGTGCAGTCTAGACTGCACTAATATATGAAACCAATGAGACCATGATCTTTTAAGTATACACATACAAATACACTTGGTTTTACTACCACAAGTAGCCCCACTAACAGCAGTAATTTTAGCCATATACAGGTATGTGATCATGACACTAGCATGATCTGGTAAAAGGGATGAACTGTTAACATGACCCCACCTGATCTGTATCGGGAATTCAATGAACTTTCAAAGTCCCTAAAACTAGGAAAATCATTTCTTAAAACACAAGTAAATCCAAAATCCAAGCTAAAAGTAAGAGTAGTTCCCTGATATGAAAAATAAGAGTAGTTACCTGATATGAAAGTACTCCATGAGATGAGGTATTCATAAATAATGAGCTTTCAATACTGCCTTCTTCTGTTGGCAGGAAGAGTACTCTAAAAGACATCTTTCCCATCGCTGGAATCACCTGCAGAGACCACAAAGAAGCTTGCTTGCTTGGTGCCAGTGATCACACATTCACCATTCAGTCACAGGGCCCAGGGGACACTTCCACATTTGCATCCCTGTCTGTAGATCCCACTAAGCAGAACCTCAGCGCTGAGAAGTTTCATCTGTGCACAACTCTCAACTCTTACTACAAATATCTGAGACCACACAGCAGCTTGCCAAGTTATGGCTGGAGTTTCTCAGCTAGCATGGGGCCTCATCAGTCAAGGCTTCTTTTTGCAAAAGATCTTAACCATGCAGCACTGTTAGCCTCTGCATGCCCAAAAACACTTCCCCACACAGAGATAGATGGCCATTGCAAAGTGAATCAATACCCGTGATACACAGGCAAATCAGTCAAAGCTGAACTTAGGCAACACTGTTAGTAACCAGATAGTCTGGCTGGAAGAACAATGACGTTTATGTCTGCACAGTAATGCCCATTCAGCTTTAGCAAAAGCAAAAATCAGATAAAAACAAAAAACATAATAAAACCCCTTTGCACATCAGCGGAGGATAAAAACTGGGCTTCATCCAACTGAGGTCACAGCAATTCATTCTTAACATGCATTATATTGTTGCACATTGTTAAAAAAATCAGAGTTAAAATAATGATCTTAGATCATAAAGGCAATTATGCCCATAATTGCAATACAAAATACATAAAACATTTCACTGCAGGTTTTTTCTGACGAATGTGCAAGGCCATTCAAAAGACTGAGAATTCATGGCTGTGAAACACCCACATGCCTGTGGATTACTGCATAATGCTGCTTAGAGCAGAATGAGATTTAAACAGCCTCTCTAACACTGAAAAATTCTTCTCTTGCTGTTACTGTCAAACACATTTCCTACTGTAGTTTTTGGATGTCTTCTCCCAAACAAGTCTAAGTAGAAGTGAACCAAAAAAACACTAGCACAACAGAAAAAGAGTTGGAGGTCCTACAAAAAAGCACAAAAACACAGAATGAAGAGCTTATGCCAAAGGAAGCACGAAGGCTTGGCACTTGGCCATTACATAGTTTCCAAAAGTACATCAACACTCACCCGGCTATGAGCAGGAGACACATGAAACTGTCTAGTAGCTGTAAACACTGAATTGACTACAACATCTCTATCTCTACTAGGGTTGTAGGCATGCAGCATTTTAGCTCTGGGTAACCCCAGTAACCTAAAGCAGGGAAAAAGAAAAAAGAGAATTATTCATTTCATAAGCACAGGCAATGCACGAAAGAAGAAACACAAATCACCCTGAGACATGCTGATCTGCAACAATTACCTAGCCGTAATTAATCTTTGGAAACACTCCAAACAAATTTTGCCTGTAGTACACAAAGGCAAATATGCAACACTGGGATGTGAGGTACACTTAGCCAAAACTCATTGGAGTAACTAGGAGTTAAAGCAAAAAATAACCCTTACAAAGCACAAAGTTTTGAATAAAAAGGTTTAAATAACTGATTGTTTCGTCAGCTAAAGCAATGATTCTCTTAAGGCTTTTGCTTTAGTTAGTACATTCTAAACCCCAACATCTTAGACATTCCTCCAGTGCACCCTCTGAAATACTCCTTTAACTCAAAAGGGGACTGTGGTTCTTTTTGATTACTGATAGATCAAAGACTGATTATCACTTAAGAACAGTTTTTTAAGTTTTCTTAACAGAGTACTGAGAAAAATCTCATTTATTCTACCAGTATGTTTTGCTTGGGACTCTCTGGATTTTGTTTTCAGAATTTGAAGGAAACAACAACCTCTTGCTCCTCTAGAAAGGCAATCTTTCAAAAAATGAACAGCCAGCATGAAGCAATTATTTGACATCCACACAGAATCACCTGAAATGTATATCCAGAATGCATTACATTCCCTATTAGCTTCTCCTCCTTCTCAGAACTATGTTGATTTTAATTTACAAAACACTGCAAGGCAGGAAATGCACTTCCAGCTCTGTGGCAATTATTTACTACTACCCTGTTCTTCAGAGGATGGCATGATCCCAGCTAATGCTTTTTACCCAAATGGAGCCCAGTACAGCTGTTCCTCCACACTTCGTTATTAACTGAAATAACAATAATGTAAGATACTCACTGCATTCCAAAATGCAGAACTGATGGGTGAAAATGTAAGGCCTTCCCATTTGGAGGCATCTTTGCTGAGAAGCTGAAAAGAAGGGAAAAGAAGCCATGATTAATATATAGTGGGCATGATGCTACAATCTGCAGGGAAGGAAGATACATTACAGGCGCGTAACTCTTTATATTCTGAACCTCCCCTCCTTGCACAGCTCTCCCCAGTCATGCTGGCACACCTGTTTATGGGGCTGTGCAGTAAACTACAGAGGGAAAACAGCTGGGAAGAGTCCTGAGGAATGAAAACTTTGTCAGCACGGAGCAGATCCCCAGTCTCACCAATGAGACATCTATACAAGCACTGGTACAGGCACACCTGAGAGATGCAGAGGAAGAGGACTAAATAGCAGCTTGGGCAAAAGCAGACATCAAAAGAAGATGTATAGAGCTTGTACAGCTCTGGCTTTAATGAAAAAGCCAGTTCATTTCTTCTTTGCAAAAGAGAGTAAGAAATACTGTGAAGCACATACATCATCATCATCATCTTTCCTTTGCCCTACAAAAATTCACAATAAAGTTCCCATCAGTTCTAACACATTTTTAGCTTATTTCAACATTACTCAAGACCCTGTAACATAGAAATTCCAGGATGTCTTCACCATTTTCTCAATTAAAACTTGTCCTCCGCAAGTCCCAATGATCACAGTGGTAAAAAAGAAGCCCAGCACCTCTTCATTTTATATGCATACCCAGTGCTACTCTGTTAAAAGCTTTCCGAGAAGCAGTCTGCACATTGAATAGCCAGAACCAGTTTCACCTTTACTGCACGATGCTAATAAGCATCCTAGCAAGGATGAGTCCGAGAAGGGAGAGATGGACTGTGGTCTCATTAGTTATCCAGCTTATTTGTGGTAGTACAGTCAATTGGTTCCCAATTTAAAAATGTAGTTCTGTAACATTACACCTGTAACATAATCCTGCTGTTATATTCCAAAGCAACAGGCATCATAATTTATTACCAGTCAGGACAAATAATGTTTATTATTATGAAAACCCACAACTTTCATGAAAACATAGAATCATAGAAGGGAGAAAACTCCCTCACTAATGTGGCAGGCGGAATGCAATATATCCAGGTAGCATTCCTGAGGAGCCGCTAGTGACAGTCTCCGTCCAACCACCTTGTCTCTGCAGCAGCCAGCTCTTGCTCCATTCGTAGAAACATTGCAGCAACCACCACCTTCTTCCCCTTCCAAAAACCAGCCTCAGGGACATACCCAGAAGGTAAGTCTGAGTACTGCTGTAAACACATACAAATTAAAATTACTACTACAGTAAAAGCCACAGACATTTGGGGAAGACAGGTTTCTTAAAGGCCCTCAGATCCTTTTATTGTATGCATACACATAAACAGGAGAATAAAAGTTAAGCCAGTGGTTTATGCACTACAGTAGGACTTTGAACTCCACCACTGCTTAAGTTTCTAGCATCTTACAGGTACTGCTGAAATACTTTTTGTCACCAGAAAAATCTGTGCTGAGAACAGCAAGAAGTTGAGTACCTCTCTCTGCCAATTCATGTAATTGGCAGTAGCTCTCCAAGACTTGCTAACCCTCCTTCTGAGGAACTCCAGCAGCATCAGCTTTTTTCCTCTCAACTCTCGCTCTTTGCAATAGGTACCAAATGCACCACTTGGGTGCGAATCCAGCTGTGGATGTAGGAGACTGCATTTCATTTGGTCTTGGTGAACAAGGCCACGCTGTAGCACTGGCTCTTAAAAATGCACTGTATTGCTCTTCAGCCAACCCCCTACTAGCCAAAAAATGGGAAAAGCCCTATGAGAGTAGCAGCAGGGGGATCCCAGGGGTGCCCTTTACTTCTTCTGGAGAAGGCAGCCTGGACCTTGGGTGGCTGAAGCCAAGACTCAGTTAATGACCTCTGCAGGCTCCAAGCTGGCTCCTGAGCACGGAGATAACTTTGGAGCATCCCTGCACACCGCTTGACCAGAACGGTCCCGTGATTACAAGACATCCAACTTCTGCTCTGCACCCCGCTAAAGCTGCCAAATCGCTTCAAGCTTCAGCCTGGCCCCGAAAGCAGAACAGCCACATTCCTATGGCACCATGCCCATCACCCAGCCCACTGTCCAGCTCCAGGGCGTCTGCACTGCTTATCAGTGGCCCCGAAGCAGTGCCAAAACATAACTTGAGAGCTGAGTTTCTTCAACAACAGAACTAGTGGAAAGAGAACTACCACTGTTTTGGGTTGGTTTCTTTTTTCCCTCAAGGGAAAAGATGACAGGTTGGAATAATGGGAATGGGCAGAAGAACATTCTGCTCATGACACTCGAACAACTAGGATGCACTTTGAAGTGCATCACTACACAGAGAAAGAAACAGGCCCATCTACATTAGAAGTGTACTTCCCCAGTTACTGTCTCTAAAAGGCAGCTGGAAGCTGGCAGAACACCATTCCGCATCCCCACGCTCCAAACACAATTCAGATCTCTGTGAGGGATCTGACACAGAAATAAACACCAAGGCAATTTATTGAGACATTTAAAATTTGAAGTCACTTTTAACAAAAAAAATTACTTTTTTTCCTCTAAGAACATCATCTCACCAGTAGATTCACCTCAAATTATGCCCAAAATTGCTCTTTTAGCTACAGATGACGTGTCAAAAAAAGTACGTGGATCCTTTCATGAGAATGTCACAGGCTTGGGAAAGACAGAAATATCTGCCTAAGAATGGAAGTCTTGAAACAACAAATGCAGAGAAACAGGCCTCTTCAAAACAGAAAAAGACTGGTTTCCAGCTACTCTCTCATTGCTTTTAAGATCTGCTAACATCCCATTAAGCATGCCATCTAACAAAGCTGAACCCCACGCTCCATGGCATCTCTCTTTTTTGTGGCAGACCAGTTGAACAACGTCTCCTGAATGACAGATTTTGATAGAGCAATTCAATTCCCATGTTACAGAGGACATTTTTAAGCACAAGTGAACTGGAGGGAAACAGGAGAAAGAAACCGAAGAGGGGAAGGAAATTCTTGGCAATTACTTTGAACACTCAGTATGCAAAAAAACCCCTAGTTTAAATGGTCCTGTTATCACTTTCAAGCCCAGCAATTCCATGCCCTTCCCCCTCTCCATCCACACCCTGAACCATCCATTTCCAGGAAGAAAGAGTAAGAGAAATTGAAACATTGAGGAGGTGAGGGAGGGCACCACATGGTCACCCAGAGCACCAGGAAGATTTGGGGACAGGTTCTGGCAGGAAAGGTGAGGGTGAGCCCATGAAACCTCCAGCTCATCACCCTCACTTGCAGAAAACACCCAGCAGAAAGACAAATCCTGAGTGTGCACACAACCATCAAGAATGCCTGCAGGGGAGAAAGGTGGATGTGGAGCTGAGAAAAGTGGGCTGGAGGGGAGGTGGGATAAGGAAGAGGAAGAGGGAAGAAGAGCAGGATGGAGGAATGCAAGCACCATTAATCGCTTGTGCAAGCACAGGAACACGTAACTCTAGGACAGCATTTTTAGGGGATTTTGTTGTTGTTTTTTAGAAGGTGCATGAGCTGTAAAATGTTAAGCTACCATATTCCCTCCACTAAGAAGCCCCAGAGGTGCTTGAACATGGAGAAGTTCCAGCCTTTTACAATGTTTCCTGCTTCAGGAAAGAACATTTTGGTGTCCTGTTGATGTGACACTAACGAAAGGAGATGCTAATACAGGAATGCTGAGAGTGCTGTTAAATACAGCATTGAAATTGTTATGACCTTGCTTCTTTCTAGTCTGTGATGTATTAAGTAAATATAGGTAAACAACCAGGTCAGTATTTACAGTACCAAACCCTAATATTATTATGCAACATATATTACAAACATTTGTTTGAAATAAGCAAAATCCTTGTATTTCCCCCAAAGTCTAACATCTTTTTTCACAGGAGATTTATTCATACTTCACTGATCAAAATCACAAGAGAAACATTTCTCCTAAAAATCCAAACAAAAGAGCAGATCTATTCTGAATAAATTGCTGGAGATTGCTTTGGGGTTTTTTGTTTGTTTTGCCTTTATTTTTTTTAAATGAAACTTTAAAACTGAGTAATTCATCTGACTATACACATAAAACACTCAATCTGCAGAATAAACTGCATCTGACCAGAAGTGAAGGACATTTCCTGGAAGGGAGCTTATCCCAATGTTGCTTTTTCTTCTATTAGCTCCTTTAAGTCTTCCTTGTATCTTTATTTATTCACTTGAATTGATTACTTCATACTATCTTAGCATGCATATTATCTGGTGATTCAGATAGCAACATCTGTAGCTGAAAATAATCACAAATGCTACTTGGTTCCCTTTCTTCTTCCTTTTTGCACGCTTTGTTCACAGCACATGCTGAAAAAGCAAGTCGGGGAAAGGCATTTTATTGTCAGGTCTTTTGCTTTATGGCTGCAGGGTTTTCTTGGAAGCAGCAGGCAAAAAGGATTGGATTCTTAAACATACAAGAGGCCTTTTTTGAGTGATTCTGTTTAGGCAGTACTGTTTTATTTTTCAGTATATTGATAAAAGTAAAATTTTACTTACGCTGAGCATTTTGGCACTTAGTACCACCAGTGCAGCAATGTTAATGAACCCACAAGATGAGGTTTTGAGATACGAAAGCGGGTATGTACTGTACAGGAAAGCACATTTTTTATGCAAACTGAAGTAGAGAAAAAGGAAATAAAACCTCTCATTTACTGACTAATTTTAGATTCATTCCTCTAGACTACACCTGATAAAGAAAAGGCAGAATGGAACATATACGAGAACAACCAAACCCAGATACTTTTAATCATTCTGATTACAGCTGATGCAAAGAAATTATTTTGACAAATGAAAACAGGTAATTAAGAGGTAATTGACATAGAAATAGAAAAAGCAGATTAATCAAAGTCTTATGCAGTGCTAATACGACTTATGCAGAGCTTTGGTTTGTCACGTGGTGAGTCCCTCTTTTCTCTCAAGTTCCCCTTTACCAAAGGAAGTAAAAGCACCAACCAGTAATAGGAACATTAAAAGTGCAGCTCCTGAAAGACACACAGTAGCTTTGAAAGAGATAATGAAATTGTTTGGAAATATAAAATTAAAACTTCAGTTTACTATCAAGGCAGCTCTGCCTAAACCAGGAATGGGAACAGTTTTAAATTATGATTTTTTTGTAACCTTAACTTCCTTCCTAGAGGCAGAAAGAGTCCTCAGAAACCAGGAAATTGTCCAGCTTGCAATAACCCTGCACCACTCAAGGGCAAGCTGTATGTGGTGTGTCCCTGTGGGGCTCTGGCACCTGGAGAAGAGCAGCTCCAGAGACTTACAGGACTTCTCCTGAAGCCCTGTACCCACCTGTGGCAACACATGAACAATTCAGTCTTTCTAAATTTATTTTACTTTTTAAAGAATAACCAACAGGTACAAGAACACAAATGTGAATTTTGAACACTGGAAATCTAGAAGTCCAAAGGCTCCCTTATTTTTAGCACAGCATTTTTTTAGGGAAGAGAGGGAGGACTGACTCACTGCTTCTGAATGCTTGGGATTTGTAACCCATCATTAGGAATTCACTTACATGCTTTACCAGAGAGCTGTGCTGCTTCTGGAAGAAATTTTTTACCGTGAGGGTGGTGAAGCACTGCAACAGGTTGCCCACCAGAAGTGTTCAAGGCCAGGTTGGATCGGTGCTCTGAGCAATCCAGTCCAGTGGAAATGTCCCTGCCACGGCAGGGGTATTTGAATTAGACTGAGGTCCCTTCTGACCTATTCTACAATTCTGGAAGAAGGATGGTTGCCTTTATTTCCTCTGAAGCACACTATGTATATCAAGGACTGAATCCTAGACTGTGGAAAGCAGGAAATGCCAAAACAGTGTTACCTATCAACTAACTTGTGCATGCATACCTGCTATTTTGCACATTTTGGCTACAAGAAAATAGGGAAGGGCAGCTAAACCAAAAGAAACCAGTGAAATGGATGAGACAGTCTCTCTAAAAACAAATCCCATAATTTATGGCCAAAGTCATAATTTAAGGAGGAAGACAGGTCTATCAACCTTTTTTTTTCTCTCTTTTTTATTTCTTAAACTACTGAAGTTGGCAAAGCAACATACAGCTAAGACCTGCACAGAAAAGTTTCAATGAGCTGGTAATTTATTTACAAAGGCAGTGAAATAAAGAGCTAGGTAAGCCTAGCTCAACGTGTAAAGCACAAGCCACTCTGTTACTTACAGTTGGTCCCTCGTGCATTGCTCTCCTCCAGCAGCTTGAGCAGCCTCCTCTGCTCCATTACTCCAGCCCTGATGCTTCCACAGCTACAGGTCACCTTCCTGGGCAACCTTCTCTCCTCTCACTGCCTGGGGTCCCCTTTCCTACCAAGTTCTGCAACAGCACTTACACAAACCATTTGCACAGTGGTTACCTAAGCCAGTGGTGCTTTAGTTTTATTCATTAAAAAACAACAACAAAATTGCAATGATCAAACTTAGAGTAGCTCACCCTATAGCACTTAAAGCCACATTTCTCAATGGGATGTAGATGGATGGACACAGATTATAAAAACCTGGCTTTTCTCTCTACCCTCACAACCAAACAGCCTCCTTGAAAAACAGCCAAAGCAGTTAGATGCAGACCACAATAAAAAATGAGATTAAGACTCGTGAAAAAATCTAGGGGAGATGATGATCAGTGAGGGACAAAGTGCTATAGTGAGCATCTTGGTGAAAAGGAAAGGCTTTCGTCCCCAGCTGCGCCTGTGGTTTGCATTTTAGTAGCAGGAGCAGCACAATGAAGCGTGTTTAAGAGCAGAACAGAATTACTCCCTCACATAAATCAGTCCCCAACTTCTGAAATAACTGAAATCTGTAGTAAATTAAGACATTAATTCACAATGACCTGAATTAATTTGAAATTATTTTCCGAAACCTCTTCTTTGAAATCCTTTACTCACCCGAATTTCAAGCAACAACCAACACTCCCTAGAGATGGTCCAGGGGGACCATGTACATTTTAGGCATCTTGGACAGACAGTAACTAAGTTATTTGTTTTGGATGACTGCACAGGGCCCACTAGTTCAAAGTGCACATCAAACATATTTTGGTCTGAAGCACCTCTACTGCTGCCAGCAAATCTCAAATATCCTGGCAGGCAGAACATCTACCTTCATTTTACTTTTGGCTTCATATAAGTCAACAATTGCCTTTTCATTATGCAATATTTCATGAGGTAAACTCTGATAACTGCTCTCAAATAAAACCTTTAGCGTGCCTTTCTCTTTTTTAAGCTTCTTTACAATTTATCTTTTTCAAAGAAATCAGCAATCTTCCATTACAATAAAAATCGCAGAAATACAATTTACTCTTTTCTTTTTTCAAGTTCTTCCCAAAACAAATTAAAAGAGCCACTTGCCCAATACAAACACACAGTTTTGGCTCCATCAGGAGCCTTGGTATTCTTGACGTTTTGTCTTTACCAGGTCCTGGACTTGTGGGTTTTAAGAATATACTGTGTTTCATATCCCTTTGAAGACTGCTTCTAGCCCATGAGTTTGCAAAATAACACTGAAAATCATGAAGGCAGCTCATGCTATTTTTTTTCCTTTTTAAACCTCAAAACGTTTTAGACGAATTCACTTTTTTGCATAATTTGCTTACCCTCTAGTTGCCAAACGCTCAAAAAAAACCCCTAAGAACATTTAAACTGCCTGCATAACACAGGTTTGTTCTTCAAAAACTGCCACTAAGATCACAAATAATTGCTGAGATGTTAATTTTTGCCTGTCTTACTCAATTAACCAGAATTAAGAAAGGCAGTCAACCCTGGCCTATTTAATACATGTACAGAAATGGCTGCTTTTGAAGAATGCTGCGCAACTCTCACATCTCAAAACACCTACAAGAGAAGCTATGAGAGAGACTCCACCTAAAAGATCAGGCCGTGTAGCCACACTCCTGCCCAGTGTCTCTGAACAGAAAATAAAACATTTTCAAGTGAGATGTGCTGCTCACAGCCTTTTTCAGACTCTTTGAAAACATGAACCCCAAAGAAAGGGTACACGGAGAAGTACCTAGAGAAAAGGCTTCCAGGGTGTCAGCACGCTGCCTTCCCTGGCTAAAAAAAAGCACTAATGCAAGCCTTGAGCTGAAATGCCATGTAATTTAAATGACTGTTCCCTACCCACAGTTTTCAAAGCCTTTTATTGAAAGCAGTCAAAATTCACAGCACAGCTCCCTGAAAGAGGCAGGATAAAAGAACCTCAAAAAACTCAGAAGATAAGCCACAAACCCACCTGCCTTGTACCTAAGAAGAACACAATTATTTTTACTTACTGCGTAGCAAAGCCTTTATTTCTGTCCTTGCAATGTCAAAACGACAGCAGAAAATTTTAGTGGGAAGGGCAGTTTTTAAGCACAGTCCTGTACTAACATAACTACAAATTAAACAAAACAAGAGGCAGGTACTTCAGAAGAAACAAATTCTATCACACCTGCCTCAACTAAGTTAATTCCCACCAAAGTAACAATGAACGTATTTGCTGTTCCTGCAGCATGTCTACAGAACCATTACCAGTAAAGAAGGAAGAGCTCCAAGTGAAAACAGACCTCACCTTTTTAACGCACCCATTGCAATTCTGTTTTTAACAGTTAAAGTAAAAATTCATTTCACCAAGCACACCCAATTTTACTCAAAAACTCCCCCTAAGCTGAAGGGCAAAGGGCCAACTTCTGTCAAGTCAGTAGCAACCCTTCCTCCTTCAAGTGTTTCACTTTCACATGCCAGGGAAACTAGTTTTCCTGCAGCTCTGAGAATCTGGCTCCCGCCTCGAGAAAAGCAGGACGCATTAACAGGAAGTACTGTGGGGCGGCAAAGCTCACAGCAATAGGAAGTTACATTCTTGTCAAATTTCATTGCACCCAACCATTTCCTTTTTCTACACCAGGCGCAGCCAAAAATTTCTATCTTGACACAAACCATTTTAAGTTACAGCAGCAGTTCAGCAAAATGCATGAAAGAGCTCTGTGGTCACTGATAAGCTTGACCTGCTTAATAATTAAGAGTGATAATCTTCCTACAGTAATTAAGAGTGATAATCTTCCTATGGGAGCTGCCTTTTGCTGTTTCTACATTAATCCAAGCCTTTTAGTTTCTTTTCATAATGAAAGAGTACAGGCCTGTAGGACAGCATGTATTTGCCTGCTGGAGTTCAACACCCCATAGGAAACCTTTACGCCGAACCCATTAAGTACTAAAACACCCACTGTTCTTCCCCCTGCCTTGCCCCTCCCCAGGAAAAGAGAAAAAAGAATGCTAACTAAAAAGGAAACTAAGCAAATACAAGAAAACTCAGACCTAGGACTTTAAAAAGTAGTAACTTCTGCTTTTAATTTATTCCCCCGGTCTGGACAGTGCACCTGATACCAGTTTCCCTGAAAAGAAGTTACAGAAAAGTCACTAAGATCACATCTCAAAGCTACAAAAAATACCCAGTAGTGGAAAACATCAATCTGGACTTTGCTTTTTTTTCTCTTTTGTGAAATTCAGCCCGAGTTTTTAAAAACAAAGTATAATCATTGAACATCAACCTTTAAGAATAGTAATTTACCTATTAGCATTCAATACCATGTC
This sequence comes from Pachycephala philippinensis, assembly GCA_013397055.1. Taxonomy (NCBI): domain Eukaryota; kingdom Metazoa; phylum Chordata; class Aves; order Passeriformes; genus Pachycephala; species Pachycephala philippinensis. Next base: position 388,376 of record VWZT01012068.1, read on the forward strand.
TTGTTTAAGCCAGTGTATGAAGACAGACAACCAAAAGGAGCTCAGTATGGAAAACCGTACAAGTTATCTCCACGGCATTTTTTGTTTGGTAGCCTCAAATGCTACAAATGCAAAAAAAGCAAATACTCCAATATACAGTTCCAGTGCATCGGCAGCAATTTATTCTACAAACTGATAAGATGCTGGGGAAGTCCCTCAAAAACTTAAAACCATGCACCACTTGCAAAATCCTTCTACCAAACATTTGCTTGAGTAATAGACCAAGACCAGCTTTCTCAGGGCTACGTTTCAGTTTTAGAAGGAGAAAAATTATTGCCACTGTTGATTTCCAAACTTATTAAAAACTTAATTATGTCCTCTAGCAGACGAAACTTCATAGAAGACTTTCTGAAGCATCTCCAAACTACCACAAATTTAAACTACATTAGTTTTCTAAAAAAATACATAATTTTTCATGGAATTGAAAAGTATTTTCACAAGCTGTTCTAGATGAATGTGAAAATATGACGCAAATAAAAATATAACGAGAAGAAGCAAGGCTACACTTTTCTAAAAGGTACTTTAAGCATGGTGCTGCAGGGGGAAGCTGCGGTCGCACAGTCATCCTACATACAGCAGGGAAACAAAGCTGTTCCCCCACACCCCAGGGGCCACTACCAATCTGCAGCATGAAAAGCTACAGTCACTAGCCAAATATCAACACTGAAAAAGTAGCTTCACCCCCAAACCACCACCACTATCTCACAGTAGCATCACTCTCTTCTTGTTTTCCACCCTTCCCAGCTGGGATGTCTTATATCCTCTTTAGTCCCCCTCCAAATGTTTTGGTGTCATTTGACAAAGCTTTCTGTTCTGGTGCAGTAATTCATTGAATCCATGCCATATGTGATGTGTGGTATTTTTTTTTTTAGACAGGACACAAAATACAGAACCTTATGAAGAACCTTTTAAAAACAGCATTAAAAACTTGCAGACTATTTTTATTGTTCACTGGCATTTTATTAACTGACAGCACTGTGCATTTTCATCTTCATCTCTATGCTTCAACAGCACAGTCATATAAATCTACTCTTAAACAAAGAGCTTTTCTCTTCTAGCTTGCCATACAAAACTCTGGTTATACTTCAAAGTACATCCCCTCCTGCAGGCAGAAAAAGAAAAGGGGAATCCTCCACAGCGTCAGATCATTTCCACTTTTTCACCTGAAGCCAGTAAACCCCCATGGTGACAGGACACCATGCAGACAGCCTGCAAAATTTCCCTGGCTGCCCCTTTTGAAAAGTGCAGCTTGCTGGGCTCTCCTGTCTTGTGTCACTCGTCACTCTGGGCTGTGGTGTGCAACATGGAAAGACAGCTCCATGACTTAGTGCTATTAATAAAAGCAAGCACGCTCACGGTGTATTTGTGACCTACTCCTAAGCACTACAGTGTATTTATAATTCAGTAGATTACGTTGTTAAAGGAAACACGTAGATACGAAAAAATTTATACCAGAAAATTCAAACTGGGAAAAACACGAAAAAATTGGCATTACCAGGATTAGTAGTTGCAGCACTTATCGCAGAAACCACCAGGTCCTTACAAAACATCTGGGATCTGTTGAAGCCAATACACAGCATATGCTCTCAGCCAATTTCTTCTGATGTACAAAATGCTGCTGCATTCTGCTATTATACAACTCAGAACCATATGAAATACACCCTGTTTCACAAGTTTATTAACAAAATGTCTGCCACCAAGAAACCTCAGGTATGCCATGGCTCTGAATTCCAGCAAGGGGCACCTAAAGTCCACAAGTTAATATTTGCTTCCTTCAGCAGGATAGCTGGTGAGGAAAATTAGCTGAAAAAACCAGCAGGAAGTCAGCTTTTGGTTATTTTATATCTGTTTAAAAAAGTACTTTCAATCAAGTATAACATTAAAACTCCACCTCCCCCAGACTCTTGCATTTTCTCCTTTATTTCAAAGCTAGGAAGCTAATCAGGGTTCACCAGCTTGAAATGTTCACCTGTGAAACCAAAGGCAAAAGCATCAGTAATGCTATTTTTAGTTTCTTGACAAGCCTCAAAGCAGGCATCTGCTTCTACTGCAATAAAGGATGCACTTTGCTTCTGCATGCCCCACATGGAGTTTCTCAAGCTGCCCACGAGAGGAAAAGCTCCTCCAGACAGGCCAAAGATCCCTCTGCAGCCCAAAGGTGTATTTAACTGGTCTATGGCCATACATCTCTTGACACTTCTTCCTCTGCAAGAGAAGCAAACTAATGCCATGGTCCTTCATGGGAACCTGCACAAAGGTCCCACTGAAGCCAGTGGGGCTTCTCATAGGCAGTGGGGCAGCTGGGGTGGACTGAGGAGCAGGACTGACACACAGCATTTTGCCCCTTCTTATGGGAGCATTTGGATACACGGATGGACATGCATCTGAACCAAGAGCAAGACATAAAGCTTGGCAAGTGCATCCAGCCTCTGAAGAGGCTTCTTCTGTCACTCCATGGCAATAATTTACGCTAAAAAATGAGCAACGAGGCTTTGGAAGACAGATCTTCAATCACGTCGAAATGGAAGATGTGGCTTTTGGCAGGAATATGGCAAAAACATAGAGGAAATAAAGAAGCTTAAGATGCTTCCCCAAACCATGGCCAGCTGTAGGTAACATGGATTTGCGGTTACCACAAAGTCACATTTTTGACACCTGATCTTACCTTTCCACAGCTTGCAAGCTTTCAGTGGACAGAGGAAAAATAAAGAAGATGTGAGTGTTCTAACAAAGTGTCATTGTCCCCAACCCAGTACGTGCACCCAGAATGACTTAACCTCCAAGTCAGGCATTGCGACAAAGTCACGGATGACATGTGACAACCTGAAGTTTTTCAAGTCCCAAACAGGCTTCCTCAGCTTGGGAACAAAAGCAAAGGTTTCCATCTTAAAATCTGGAAGCGTACACTCTATATGGCTGGGCACTGCCCTGCCCTCCCTGCACAGCAAACATTTCAGTAATTGTTCCAGGAACAACAAAACACAGCCCATCGCTTCAACGACCAGAAAGCATGAATAATTGTTTTTATTTACAAGGAGAGAAAAAAAAAATCCAAGCAAGACTGAAAGCATGGGGACCAGGGGAGGGGTGTGTGTTTGTTTTAAAGCGACTACCCACATCTGCAGGATCAGCCACATTATCCCAGCAACACTGAGAATGCTCACAAAGGCCAGAAATGTCCCCTTTTCAAAAGGGCAGCTTAAACGCTGCAGAAACTGGGTCAGCGACAGGCCACAGAAATACCTAAGCAGGCAGCAGGCACCTCGCGAGCTGTAGGCAGCAGGCTTGCAGCAAAGGCCTCCAATAAAAGACAGAACACACCAAGACAGATATCAGACAATAGCTATTGAAGAAAGGCAGTTAATAGCAACAAAGCACGTAAAGCACGGGTCAAGGAGTCGGTCAAGTACAGGCCCTTCAACTCTCTACCCTTCTTCAGTTGGCAGGAACAAAGATTTAGACACAAACCAGAGACGTACATGGCACACAGCACCAGCAGGCAGGCACAAAACAGAGCAGACATGTTAAAATCCACAATACAGTAAGGAACTGCAAAACTTATTCTACAATATTACAGGGCTGCTCACTCACTGAGGGCAGCGCAGTGCTTCTTGTTCTTCCAGTTTCATTTGAAAAAAAAAAAACAAGACAAAACAGGAATTACACAATTTTTGCTTATACATAGTTAGTATATTTATCATCTCTGTGTTCAGATCTTTACTGTTGTACATTTATTGACATGTAGACACCTTAATTTTAAAATGCCAACCCACAACTGCAATCGATAGGACAATATAATTCAGCACAAAATATATTTATGTAGGCAAAATCTAAGAGGTGACCTACAATGTCACTAGTTGAGTTCTGACTTGCTGACTGCATAATAGCTGACACCAACAGAGTGTGCAGCAGGACTGCTGCACACGCCTGCCAGCCAGAGTCAGGAGACTTGATTCTGTTTTGCACAGACGCTTAAAATCATTTGACGTGAACAGAGGTGGTGGTTACCCAAGGTGCAAGCAGTTACGAATCAGTCACTCCCTCCTTTCTCTCATTTCACTTCCCTTTTGCTGTTGTGTATCTTTCCCTTCATTACGATTGAAATCTGCAGTTGTCCCTTATCAGTTTTGCCAATCACTTGAAACAAGCAAGCTCTCATTTGTTCCCTACCTACCAGTATCTTTGTTCACTCTGTGCTTTTACTGGAGCACTTTTTTTGGCCTATTTTTTTCTGTTCACAATCTTCAGTAATTTTTTCACTTGTTACCATACTCTGCCCCAGCCCTCGCCTCTCCGGCAATTACACCCCAGCCTTCCCCGGCTGCCAAATTCTAGCCCAGACATGTTCAGCATCACATCCAAGCAGTTTCCAGTGCCATGTGCAACTTGCTGGCTGCCCAGCCCCTCTCCCCCCAGCCAGGCAACCATGCATGGATGGTGGCATCCTGTTTCAGTTGAGTTTTGCCTTACCCAACACACTGCTCTGAGCTTTGGTGTGAGGCATCAGCCTGAAGAGGAGAGCCCTGTGCATCCAAGCAGATGTGATCTGTAAGCAGCACTCCCAGAGAAAGGTCTGGTGGTTGCAGAGTGCCTTTTGTTTCTGTAGCAGGACGTTCCAGTGGGACCCAAGGCACAGCCACAGCCTCTGCCCCAGAACACGAACTGAGGCTGGGTGCCTCAAGTCTCTGAACTTACATGAAAACCTGAGCAGAGAGGGCAAGCCAGGCAAGTCAGAAATGCCAGAGGTTTGAAAAGGCTGCCACAACTTCACCTGCCACCTCGCTCCCTGCTCCAAGGGGAAGCTGCACGCAACATGGGAAGCAGCGGAGGCAGCAGAGATTTGGGCGGATGTGATCACTCCCTTACCCTGGGCTCTGAAATTAGAAACCCATCATTGCCCTTCCCTCCCAAGGACCGGGAAAAACAGGCTGCTTGCGAGGGCAATTTGAAGCAACTAAATTAAACTCCCTGACCATCCTCTGGTAAAACACCTTTCTCACTGCACAGGGAGCTGACGGTGACCAGTCTTCCTTTCAACATCTAAAGCTCTGTCCTGAAATTGCTCCTCCATCACCATCCAGGTACCCGGGGAAGGAGCTTCTCCATAGAAAAGACAAGATACTGGCAGTGGGAATGGATCCTGCCTGTCACCATGGGCCAGTTCCAGGTCACGGTGCAGGTGACCCTTGCCTGGCTGCTGTAGTTACAGCTCTTCTGTTGCTCCAAAACCCATTTTTTATCATGACTGGTGCAATATGACCACTCCCATACCCTCTACATTCACCTCACCTTCACGCAACAGATGAACAATGCACAAATGCCATGATGGCACTGTGAGTATGTGGGATACTTACAATCCTGCAAAATAGTCTCATGCCTCAGCAACATTACTGATTTTCCCACTTAGCTGCTACCTTGCTGTGCCCCCCCTCACATGCACAGCCCCTCAGGCTCTGGCTGGGACCAGTGTCTGATGAGCCCAGAGGGGATGGAAAGGGGAACAAATGGCACTCATTGCAACCTCACAGTGTAGTTTCTTGCGAGACAAACACTGCTGGGCGCCCAGCCAGACAGGGAACTTAACAAGGGGAAAGAAAACCACCCCTCCTCCTGCCACATCCCACAGCAAAACCCCGCTGCCCCTCCACCTAGAGATTTAACACAAGTGTAACCCCTGCACTGGGCAGCACTCATTTACAGTGATAGCATCACTACTCCAAAATGCTCAGGATTTGTGGCTATTTGTGGTGCAGGAGCTGACCTGCTACAGCATTACTTCAGCCAGGATCTGGTGCTCAATGCCCAGACTGCACCAAAACTCTGAGTGTCCAGCTCTGTGCATGGTGACAGTCACTTGTCAATAACTTTGGTAGAGTTCTAAGGTAAAAAGACAAACCTTTTATATTTCGATTTTGAACCCTTCTAATAATCCTAGTTAGACTGTCCCTACTTTTCAAGTAGAGAGCAAACAACTTCACACAATAATTTCTGTATTAACTAGTGCAAAGGCAACTGAATCTTTCAGGATGATACCTAGTACCTACAACTCTGAAATTTCATGCAATGTACATCTTCATACTCTAAGAAATAGTCAAGTAATTACTTTAAACTTTAAAATTACAGTTTTTATTCTCTAGCAAATGTAACCAACTTTTTTATTAATGAATCACTGCAATTTATCCTCCAAAAAAATTAAACAACTGTATTGTCAGATAATTCAGTAGAATTCAACCAGTTTTGCTTTTTATCATACAACTCTCTCAGGATTCAGCTGTGTTGTGCAATGACAACAGCTAACACTAAAGTGTAAGTGGAGATGATGGGTTTTAAACGAGGGAAATGTCCCCATAGACAACACCTGTTTATAAAAAAGCCAGCCTGGAACAGAGGCGTAATTGACAGCTTTTACATATTCCCACCCAGAAAAGCCTTGAGAACACGGTGCACCTTGGCATGCTGACACAAGCAGCAAGGAAGTCCGAGAGCCTAAAAAATCCGGTGCACGTGCAATTTCAATTGCTTGTGTAAACTGCACCTCTGGTCCAAGTGCACTACAGCCATGGAGTTAAAAGACAGCACAACATGCAGGAACCTCAAGACCTTGGAAGCCATTCAAAGGATCCTCCTCACAAATAATAAGAAAACAAGCACGCGTATGTTTTTTCTCTCTCCGGTGCTAAACACATCATACTGAGACTGACTGTTGGATCAGTGTGAAAGAAGTCTCCAAAGTCCCACTTTGTTCCAAGCATATTCCCAATAGCAGCACAACACACTGCTCCAACAAATGCCAGGAGATGGCAATAAAGTGCATACACACATATGTGCCCAATTTTGGTCTTACACATGGCTGCTGAACCTGTTTCTGTCCTCACTGATAAGACACAAATACCTGCAGCTGAAGGACTGCTAAGAGCTGCCTGATGTCACCAACCCCACATCCATGGAGGAACTCTTTGGAAATGCTCACAGGAAAAGAGTACCAGCAGGAAGCAGCACACCAGATGATCTTTTCTTTTCAATTTGATTTTGATAATAACCAGAAATCACAGAAATAATTGAAGCAGCTTCACAAGAAAGGTCAGACCTCAGTGCAACAACAAACTTAAAAGAAGTGTTAAGTAGTAGCATTTGGATTCACCGCTTGACAGCCACTCTCAGCTCTGAAAGAAGTGTGCAGGAGTCAACAGCAGCACTTGCAGTGACTCAAAGCCAGTGCCTAGAGCTCCTAGAAATCAGAGTCTATAACAATTCCCTTCTGGATCCTCTCCTGGGACCTGCAAAAGCTTTTCAATCAAGCCCCCCAGTAATTCAGGAGGGGAAACAGGTTGTAAGAACATGGCAGAATTCAGGGGTCACAAAGTACAACAAAAAACAGTAAAAAAAGAGAGATTATTAACTTTCTATTAAATCAGATATCAGCATTCACACGATTAAAAAAAGCTGGGAAATTCTCCTCAGGAGATAAATATAAATGTGCTACCAACAAGGCAGACAGTCATCATTTATCTCTATCTACTTTGTAAAGCTGAGACTGCCTGTTTAATTCAAAGTCAACTTTTTGTTTTGAAAGGTGCCTATATACATAACAACAGAATTATGCTTCATTCTCTCAAAGAAAATAAACAGGACCCAAAGAGAAACATTAAAATGATGAATAGCAATTAAAAAAAACTGGAAAGCAATAAGAAATTATTTATACATGCAAGAGTTAGCAAAAAGCTATGCCAGAACCTTTGGCTTAAGGTCACTTCTTTTTCATACACACACACACACACACACACACATATGCATATCATTCAGGCTTCTGAAAGTCTTCCCAAGCATTTTGATGTGTGTCAAATTATCATGCTATTGATATACAAGTGTCTCCAAAGGCCAAACCAGTTTCAAATCTTAGTACTGCAAAGGAAGCAATTTCTTTCATAATGCAAGCACAGCTATGTTACTGCTTTTGGCACCATCACACTGACCGAAAGAACAGTTTGAGGCTTAAAAAATACTGAGTTGTTTTCTGCATTTCTTTTATTTCCTTACGGAACATGCTGTTGCAAACAAACATTTTAAACAGAACTTTTTCTTTCTCATAAAATCCAACTCTGAAACACAACAAAACCACGAACCAGTCGACACAGCCCGTACTTTTGACAGCACTGAACAGGATACACCATCTTAACTTTCTCATTTTTATTTCCACGTCTTTACAGCTCCTTCATGTGTTTTCACAAAGTTTTAAAGCTGAAGTTGGCTTTTATCAGGCAGTAACTAAAAGCATTATTTTGCCCTTCAAATTTCTTGATTTTGCCATCTGCAGAGTTCTGGTATGCAGGTGGGTCAGATGGTAAACAACTAGCTACAGCTCACTGGGTACTGCAACAGTATCTTGAAGCAGACAAGGGAAGATGAGAACTTCAGTAAAAATAAGAACAGAGGCCGACTTCTCACCTTCCCCTCAGAAAATAATTTTCCTTCTTTTCCTCATAATTCTGAGCAAAAAAAGCTTCTTCACTGTCTTTGAGAAATGCCCGTGTTTATATAAAATCCAGTTGTTCTACAGAAAGTAAGGTCTGTTTTGAACACACACACAAAATATCCTGAGTTATCCTTGTCTAATTATATTTCCATCGCTATTTCTAAAAGTTACTAAGACACACGCACAAAAAAAAAAACAAAAAAAAAAAACCTCAGCTTTATTTGTACACCACTTTGGGGCCAGGAGATGGAGAAGAAGATAAGGTGACAATTAACACCGCCAGATTTGCCCTCTATCTTCCTTATCTCAGTTGGCAGCCTGGACATAACATAGAATGGTGGACCCCTGAGACAACAAGCAGACACCTAAATTATTTGTACCGATCACATGTTTCTCCCAGGTGATTAGCTTATTTGATGAAAGCAAACTCTTCTACAAATACAAAGCAAATATTTGCAGTGAGTACTCAGAACTCTGCAAAAGAGTTAATACACACTGTCGTCACATGCAAGTATAATATTTGATATATACTGTTCCCCTCCCTGAAGTGGACAGGGCCCTTCTGTCCTGATGAAGACGGGAGTTGGTCACTTTGCAATAACCACCAAAATTAAAAAGTCTCTTCCCAAAGCAGATACTGAAGAAAGTGGAAAAAGAATGAAGACAATGTAACAAAGATTTTTTTAAAACTCAAGTTTGAATTTATAACCAACACTGAACTACAAGTGGTGTTGATGTTGTTTTCCTGTTCATCTTTTTACTTATGTTACTACAGCAAACACCAAAACTACTGAAAAGGCTCCTTCACCTACTTGCCCACAAGCCATGCAGTCAGAGCCACTGCCAGGGCATGAGCACAGCTTTCCTAGAGCAGGTTTCCTTGTCAAATAAAAATACGTGAGTCATTAAAAGCTAGATTTGTGTCACCTTTGAGTATCTATGAAGATGAGAGCCAGGTAATAGCTGTGCCTATAGCTCTTTATTACACTGCATTAGAGAGATTTCAGGATGCTTTCTGCTCTGCTTACAATAATCAAACCAGAGTGCTGGGGTTGATCATTCAGAAGCAGACTCTACGCAAATTCCTAAAATTGAGATAACTTGTTTAGGCTTTTTTCTATTTTGTCACAATTTGCCAATCTGCAACAGCAGAAAAACTGTGAAGCTGAATTCTTACAGGGTGTCAATTTTCAGACTGCTGACACTGGTCTATGATTCCAGATGTCTATTGTTCAACAGCATAATGGTAAAATTAAAATTACTACAAATTAAGTCTTCTTATGGGCAATTAAGAAACAGCTATTATGGAGGTGAAAATAATTTATTAATAATAAATGCACAGACCAAAAGCTAAATCCTTTGTGGCCCGCTGCCCACAAATCAGAAGGATTAGCCTGAGCTTAACAGACATCTGAAATCCATTACTAGTGTATTAAAATGTAAAAGTAGAAGCGTAAGAAGAAAGTTCCTGTTCTGAACTACTTATATTACAGAAGCAGCAAGTACAGGCTAGGGGCACACAAAGTTTACAAATGGGCATGGACAAACATGCCATAGCAGCTGTTTACTTTTGCTTTTCTTTGTTTTTTTTCCCCTCTTCTCTAAACACACAAAATGTGTCCCAACATCCCCTTTTTCAAAACAAGGCAGGTTAGGTTTAACAAGAAAAATGCCATGTTCCCAAGCAGACCTGCACAGCCCTCGCAGCATGCGGCTGGCCTGGCACTGAAAGCTGGCCTTCCCCGTGTGTTTGCTGAATGACTACACCAACAGGCTGTGCCACAGGGTCTGTCTCCGCACAGCTCTGCAGCCGGCGCTGAAGCTAACACAACGGGAAATAAGACACCATATGCCCTTGTCCCACCTGCTCAGATCAGGCTTGTCCTAACTCTAAAGGGCACGCATTCTGGGTGGGCTCTGTCCCAAAGCATCGGCTATGGGGTGTTCAGCAAGAGCCAAAAAGAAAACAAAATCATGCACAACAAATGACCTACACGTGTGTGCACCGGCTTTCAGCTGTCCACTCAGTGCTGCCCCTGGGTGATTCACCACACCATCCACCCAAAACCCACGAGCTGTCTCCCAGGCTATCCATCATCCCAGGGCAAATGCTTCACCCCACTCCTACCCCACAGCCACTGACTTGAGGCATTAATTACTGCTAATACACAAGATGCTGTCCATCTCAGCCCCGCACTTCTGAGGGCTGACCTGCTCATCTATCTCACCAACAGTGAGTGGAACAGCAGATCTGGCTGGACTCCTCCCCAGCCCCTCCTGCACTGCAGGATAAGGGAGCAGAGTCAGCCCTGGCACAGGTACCACCACACAACCACCCACCCACCCCCACAGCAGACCGAAAGGGAGGGGCAGGAAGAGGCAGGTCTGAAGGACTGAAGAAAGAGCAAAAAGATGCCACAAAGTCCAGACCAGTGCCACACCAACATGGGTGGGCCTCCCTGGGAGCAACGTGAGACAAGCAGAACAGAGACAACATCCTGCAGGTGACACAGGGCACCCATCCCACACAGCGGGAGGTAGACACTGAGGGAGAACTTTGGTGCACATTTTCAGCTGATGCTGCCAGAGAGCACAGGGAAAGCAATCAGAGAATGATCACAAATAAATGTTAATCTGGCAATAAAGCAAAGAAATGCTTCTAAACCAGAGAACTTGTAGGGCTGCACAAGGCAGGGGACCGCACCAGGCAAGAGAGTGCAAGACAGCCTCTTCCTCTTGCAGTACAGAAACTACAGCTGGCATGGCCCAGACAGAAACTAACATAAAAAACTAGAGATGCCATAAAACAGTACACAAGAGATCTGCAGAAGATACAGAGAACAGAAAGTGAAGATATATTAACAGGAGAAAACAAAGAAAGAACTATATAGAGCACCAAAATGTAAAGCACAGTTTATTTGTTCTTTTAAAACAGGTCGTTACATGTGAGAAAGTTTCCCCAGTAGCACATATCCACAAACACCATTTCTTCATACACACTAATCCCTGTGCAAACAATGACCTCACAGCCCCAGCCTGCTATTTTTACCAGTATAGAAACTGGTGTTTCCATAGAAGCCCGTGTGGCTTTTCAAGGCACCATGAGCCATATGAATGCAGAAGTGCCAATTTGCAACTACCACACCAAGACTGCCTTCATTTCTCAAAGCCAAGCTGTCATCCATAGATGAGAAAGTCCATTTTAGGTAGCATATGAGCAGACACAGATCAAAGGGTCTCTGGTCCAACCACGAGCATCCTCCAGCCCAAGAGGGCTCACAAAAGTGAGAGAAATATACACATTCCAGCAGGGTTTGTTCAATGCAAACAGACAAGATTTTGATGATGAGTGGGACTGCAACAGCAAATCCAAGAGTAATTAAATATGGCCACACAGCACCTTTAAAATATTTCCATCAAGGTGAAGTAGGACCTATGCTACAGAAGTTTGACAGCTCTTTGCAAACAACTGCAAGACTGTCTCATTTGCCATTATCTCATGACCACAAGCCTACTCAGTTTGGTGTGAGACACTGTACAGCTGGCCTGGGCAACTGCTCTCATTTATGAAATGCCTGAAAACAATTTAGAAATAAAGAAACAAACAATAGCTGAAACATTTGTTAGCACGCAGCACCGCCATGCAATGTCCCAGGGAAAAAAAACAAAACACATTTTTTACCCCCTGTATCAGCAGGCAAGCAACATAATTTTGTAAAAGGACCGCTATTTTGGAAGAAGCAATGCACACAAGGGAAGAGCTGTCCCTAACAGCATCTAATACAAAGTTCAGCAAGGCAAAGTTCATCAGTGAATCAACTGCCACACAAAACAGAGATAAACAATTAAAGCAGCAGGAGTCCAGCCTGCCACCCTAGCTGTGCCTGGCAGAAACCTAAGGAAGGAGAGGAAGAGTAAAACTGATTATTTTGGAAGGAACTATCTGTTTCTTCACCTACAAGAGAACCTCCAATTTCACTGACCTCTTGCAATTCTCTTCCATAAGCTTCTTTTAGTCCAGTTTCACAATATCCTATGTTCCCTACAGGTGTTTCCTTAGGGATTTTCACCCAAGTGTAACAGGTGGGTATGTGCATCTCAATTCCCCTCCTTTACTTCTAAGCATTATGTAAATTTAATTTCTTTAGGCATCCAGTAAAATTTAAAATTAGTAGTCCCTTGGTGATCTAGTCCAAGTGGGAGTGGGCACAACAGCCATGACTTATCAATTAAAAAGAAAAGTCAGCCAATATTGAAGAAGGTTTTAGTGCTAACCACTAAAAACATAGTACATACTGTAGAAATTGCTATCTTATGCAAGTACATGAATGCAACTAAAAAGCTTTTTCCCAAGAAACTCAGCTTTTTCTTTTTTTTTTTAAATACACACATGGATTTCTGCTTCTTTTGTAAATCAAAAATTTTAAAAAACACTAAAAACTTAATAAAAGCAGCTTTTACTATTACAAGTTAAGACCAAGCATATATTCTACGAAAAGTCATCATGTAGTTAGACTTACTTTTGGGGTAAGTTTAATGACAATCTAAATGATCAGTGGTACTCCATACAAGTTTAGATTGAAAATACTAAGATGGTTCCTTTCAGACAGCTTAAGCATTCACTGACACTCCCAAAACTACTTTTCAGCTTTTGATTTTGAAACACTTTCTCAACGGATACCAGTTTGATTTTAATAAAAGATATTTAAAAATAAACACAACATACATAATTTTTTTTTAATATTCAGACATTTCTGCTGGCACAAAATCAATTTTTATTCACTTCAGTAAGAAAAAGCAGAAGGAAAAGGAAAATCTGGTCGATCCCAACCTATATTTCAATCTTTCTTTTCCTGCCTTAGCCACCATCCAAGCTAGTTATCTGGTACACAGGCTTACCACTAGTCCCATGCCACTATGGACTGTCAAATATTATGGCACTAAGACCACAGGCTTTTTGGAAGGATGAGTCACCTCTGAAGTGTCTTAATACTCCATCCAGAGCACCAGACCTCATTTGTGCCTGCTGACTAGAGACAAAGTTGTAGCCAGGGAGAAGTTGCAATGTACAGTCTCAACGCGAAGCCGGCTCGATCTCCCACTGCCAGCCCGGATTCTTCCTGAAGCAAACGTTGTAACTACATCTCTTAAGTACTCCCGAAACCCTCTGGTAATTCTGCAGCCTGTGCACCTTAACTGCTTTGCTCTCTCTCAGGTGACTAGTAAGCTACTCCCTCGCTGCCTCTACCTTCCATTTCTCCTCCACATCTGGAGCACTAATTCACAGACACAGCAAAAACAACAGGATTAGGAGTAATTCCACCAAGCAATCAGGAGAGGTCAAAGTGCTGGGCATCAGCTGTCACTCCCAGGCTGCACTGACACCCGAGCAGGAACCCACTGGGAGCTGATACCATCTACTGCCCCAAGCAGCTCCAGTCCACAGGGTCAAACGCTCTCCAGCCATCAAAGGCAAAGGTTCAACAGAAATGCCCCACTGAGCCAACTGCCTCACACTCGGAATTTTCCTAGCAGTTCATACCTATCTACTCAAAGCAAAATATGCCCTGCCATAGGCAAAGGCTGGAAAATGTCCTCTTCCTGGCTAATTTCATTCCATATTCCTAGTGCTTTACGGATTTCCCTTCTCATAGACTATCATTGTGCATCATATATTAAGAATACATGCTTCACATCTTGAGTACAGCAGTTTATTCTGGTGCAAATGTTCCTTAATGTGTCAGCTGCAGAACTGCATCCTCAAAGGCTTTCTCCAGAAGTCCCCAAAACCCAAGTACTAACAATGTCATATATGCAAAATTACTTTTTGTAGTCCAATGACTACTTCCTTGAAGTAGAGAGCTAAAAATTTTGATAGCATCATTTGTGCACATCACCTGACAGTACTGTCTCTATTTGTGCCAGACTTCTGCATTTCACAATCACAGAATATGCTGAGTTAGAAGGGACCCACAAGGATCCTCATGTCCAGTTCCTGGCCCTGCACAGGACACCACACCATGTGCCTGAGACAATTGTCCAAACACTTCTTGAGCTCTGTCAGGCTTCGTGCTGTGACCCCTTCCCTGGGGAGCCTGTTCCAGTGCCCAACCAGAAAAGGTGAAAAACCTTTTTTCTAATATCTAACCTAAACCTCCCGACAACTTCAGGCCATTCCCTTGGGTCCTGACTCATTATGCTGCTTTAGCAAGCACCTAAGCCTTCAGAATTTGGTATTGCCAGCTGTGGCAACCAAACTCACCGGGATGAACAGGTGGGGGGACAAAAAACCCCAAAAAACCCTCCAAACACAACAAAACCCTTTCTTGTCAACACCTGTCATTGACTGTTATGAAAGGCATCTTTCTACTGCTGACTTTCAAATGTAAGAAAAGGTTTTTAAGGAAACAGGAAGCTTTTTAATAGGCTAGTCCAAATACACACAACTTTAATTCTGTCAAAGTCTGTGGCCTGAAGCAGTATTCAAGTGTCTACTGTGCTGCATTTCTCATTTCAGAATCTGATCCAGAGAGACACAAAACAGCACGAGGCAACCTGTGGAAGCATCCAAGCAATCAGAATAGCAGGAATCATAGGGTGGAAATCGAGGAGTTGATAATGATCTTCTTCTCACTCAGGGCAGCTGCAAACCCATGAACCTACAAATCAACCACTGAATGGGAATTCACCTCTAAAATAGCTCTTCACAAGAATTGCTATTTTGACAATGTCTTTTACCTCCATGCAAATTTCTCTATTTGTTAAAGCTAAACCTAAGGCAGAAATTATAAGACCACATCCATAGCCCTTGTGCACTTGCCACAAGAACAACAGCAAACCAAGAAGACCACCCCAAAAGGAAGATCTTATGATGCACATGCACAGGAAGTCAGTTAAAAGACTATTAATACTTTACTGGTTTTGTTGTGTTTGGGTTTTTTTTCTTTAAGTAGGTTAGCAAGCTCCCAGGGGAGCGCGCTAACCTGGAATTAAAAACTGAATAAAACAATGTTTTAGAAAGAGACTTTCTCCTTTATGCCCCAAGATGATAAACTCTCTATACTTCCTTCATCTCTGAGGAAACTTCTGATTTCTCTATCTCCTTTAACTTCTGTTTATACCCCTACATTAAGGTGCTTTGCTTCTAGGGGCTTCACATCAAAATACAGTAGCTTCAGCTGATTTCCCCAGGGCATGCAGTCAGACAATGAGATGAAGATTCTGCAAGCTTCAGGTTTTGCTGCTACAGGAAAAGGAAATCCCCATGATTTCACCCTATAGTAATAAAAGCCAAGGGAATGAAAATTAATCTGGAAATAAACTAATACATTCTAGTCTTTCTAATGTACCTTTGCTGGGTCTTCGTCATAAAGCCTACACTGTAACATTCCTTCAGTAAGAGCACACACAGGGCTATGTATGTGTTTACATACAGCAGCAAACCAAAAGTGTAGAAGATGCACACAAGCCAGGATCTGTTTAGGCAAGTTTCCTGAAGCATTTCAGTATGACAATAGAAGGATGTTTCCACCATGCAAGTGAACCTTTACAAACTTTACTCCCAAAAAGCAAGTTCATTTTTGAAAATGAATAATTACTAGAAAAATCTTTAAGCATCTGAATGACCAAAAAAACCCCCAGTCAAATCACTTTTTCCTCTCCAAGTCTCAAGAACTAATTATTTTTCAATATTTTTATTATTGCCATAGTAGCCAATTACCCCATCCACCTCCAGAGAAAAATAGGCAAGTACAGATTTTTTTTTCCAACTAAATTACATCTCTCTGCCTACTAAAGAAAATCTCAGAAACAATCTTAAGCACAGCATTAGAGACTGCTGCCTTCTGACTACCTCTCTACAAAGAAAGCATGCAGGTAATAAAGTTACGCAGTAAAAATTCTGCATCCAAACCATAATAGCTCCCAGATGAAAAAAATCAGAAACTTCTGCATTTGTGCAGGGAAATGCAGCTTTCAATAGTATACCCCTCTTTTCACAAGAGGAGGCAGAAAAAAAAAATCCCCTCTGCAGGTAGGAATTGGGGCACTCAGGCAAGCACAAGTAATCAGCACCAGCTGTCAGCAGCCACAGTAATTCTCACATCCTGTTTCCATACCAGCTTTGTAATTCCCACGGAGATGAGGCACAGGAGCCTTAATGTGATGCTGGGTCCAGATGAGAAAGCTCCCAGTGGGGCAGAAAGGGGAAAAGCCATGTGAAGAAGCGTTGCAGTGCAGGGCAGAGCCATCATAACCATCCTGCTCCAGGCTTACTCCTTCTGCCAGCTCCCAGCAAGGCTTGTGTTTTATCAGATCTATTTGCTCTCAAACCTAAGCTAAGGGCAAAGACTGGAGATAAATGTGAAAAGCATTTCTGGCTAACTGCAGCCATCAGAAAACGGTGCTGTTACACATGTTTATTTTAAGTCTTGTGATCTTTCTGGCTGGCATGGCACTGAAAGCTGTAACCACATTAACACATACCAGAGGAAGGAAGTGTTTCACTGGTAGATGTCCAAGCATTTTAACCTGGACGCTCAGAGGAAACAAAACGTGTATTTAAAAAATAATCTGCAATGCTATTTACCCAACCCTTCAAAATACAGAAGGTCTGATATTAACAGAAACAGCAGAGTTGAGGCTACACTTCTGAAGAGCATTATTATTTATCTGATTTCAAGACATAAGGGCAGAATATTTATTGTTGCACAGCAACACATGAATAAACCTTTAGCTTTAAATCTCCTTTACCTCCTACCTGTCTTGGTACAAATTAACACTCCAAGACTACCTATATTTACAAATTTTGTAACGGAAAACTGTCCCCTGCCTTAAAGAAATCAATTACAAAATATACAACAAGACAGGATTTATAAACAGATCTTTTTTATGTGTGAAAGCAATGAGAAGCAGATTCATCTTAGAGACAGAATTAGGAGAAAGAGATGCAGGAAAGGTATTTTGTGCTTGCATACACTGAGCACAGGTTTTTTGGTTTTGCTAATAAATCAATATTAACATTAAGTTGAGAAAATTGTAAGCCACAAGTAATAAAAAACTATTTAACATGCAGGAGAAAAAAGTAATTTTTAGTAGTCTGCCCAATTACACTTTGGTATTTCCTAAAACAAAAACCAAAATGAGCTTCAATACTAGTTTCCATTTGAGGTTACCTTACCTTTGCTCTTGCGGATGCTCTTCCACATCCTCCTCCGAATCAGCCTGAGAAACAGAGAAAATACTGTGTGAGAACCTCAGAACTGCACCATACTACACTGGACATATGTACCACTTTTAACTCCTTCGCAGATGGATTCTCATAGGACTTGTTTGCAAAACAAATTCAGAAATCTAAAATTCCTACAACTCCTTTATGAGTCAAGTAAGGTGGTTGATGGACATCCCATTTGAGGTTTCGGCTCATCTTGCAAAGATGAGGGGTGACTTAACATGGCTACTCCGCTGCTTTTTCCCAAATGCTGACTGGACAGACTCATTTTCCATTTATGCAAATGCATCTACGCAAAATCTTCTCACACAGAATTTCGATCTAAAGCCATCAATTGCCCTCAAACTACAGGAAGACTATTTCCTCCACTTGCAAATTACCTGCCCCCATCAGTAAACTTCAATAGCCAGTACCTGAGGAAATAGGATGCAGAATGCCTTGAAATGCAGATCACCTGTCAATGCCAAAAGCAAAGGCAAAGTACCACATTCCAGCTGGCACAGTGAGGTCCCAAACCCAGATCTTATCACTGTTTAGCAGAGAGAGCAGAAACTCTGAACACATCATCTTAGCTCAGTTGCTGGACTCAGGTTATTTTCAAGACGTGCAGCTGAACTGTGTCAGCTTGCAGTTCACCACAAACCACTTTGAGCTGTCTACAGAAATGAACTCAAGTGTTGGTTCAATGAGCTCCCTGCAGGAAATCCATTTAAAACAAGGAGGTAGCTACTCTGAACTGGCCAAGATCTCCAGGAAAGCTTTAGGTACAACTCAAAATGAAGTGTGTTATGGCCACTCAACCCCTGCTGATGAAACCAGGGACAACTTTAGGGAGATTAACATTTTACAGGAAGAGGTCACAGTCATCCTGCCAGGAACAGTTGGTGAGTTTTCCCAGCCTCTGCAGGTGATGGTTCTACAAGACACGAACTATAGACCTTAGCAATGAAAAGGTAAGGGGAAAAAAATCTTTTAAAATTAAAAGACTGTACTTTCCACCACCCCTCCTACATGTTTCCCACATAAGCATGGAACAGGCCCCAAGCCACCAGCTTTGACTTTAGCTCCTATTTTCACCACATTCTGGAAAAAAAATATCACCTGTAAACACTAAACATCCTTCTACAGGCTTCAGATGCTTAAGCAGATCAGGCAGCCCTACCTGCCTACAGAATGGGACAGACAGCAGGATTTCTGAAGACCTGAGCTTCATGAAGTAAGGAAAAATCACAAACGTGCTATGGCAACAAATATGGTTAATGTTAACATTAATGCTAATAATTAACATTATTGTGCCTAGAATAATGACCTTATGGCTAATATTAACATAGATCTTGCCAAAAGCTACCAAATGCATCTGAAGTTCCATCTTTTGTCACAAGCAGCTCATACAAGAGAAGCAGCACAACCTCCACCATAACATAACCAAATCTGGAACGAGACCGACAGGGAAGGACAAGTTAATTTGAGGCCTTGACAGTCTTTGTATACGCCTGCCCAGAGGCTGGAGACACCGTGCTAATTGTCCAGGATCTGCAGTACATCACAAAGCTCTTCAGCACAGATCTACCTAGAGGTTCCAGCACCTAGCCCCCCTGAAGTTCTGGCCATCTCCTCTAGAGACCTTGCTGTTAGATTCCACCAGGATGGCAAAATACAAACCCATTATGTTTTTCAGCTTCTCCAAGCTCTTTCTGCACTTCTAGGACTTCAGTACAACACCAAGCAGAACTAGAGGACTCCTTATCCACCTTCTCCAGAAACAGCTCCTCTGCCACAGCCGGCTAGCAAGCTATCGTCATTTTAAATGGCTTAGTTCCTCCTTTAAATGGCTTAGCATCTGCCAGGCATCAGAAGCCTGGGTCTGTGTCATTACACTGTGCTCACCCTTAACACTAGCCACCTTGCCATTTCTCCTCTTCACTTTTCCCCAAGCAACAATGAAGCAAACTTCCCAATCTAAACTGCAGCCACAGCACATCTCAACTGTGCAAGGAAAAAAAAATAAATTAAAAATCACCCTCAACTCTGATCACACACAGACCTCCGTGTCCAGCTTTCTCCCTTCTTCACTCCTCTGTGTGCCACAGACTACACATACATGTAGGCTTACACTGAGGATTTACAAACATAAAAAAAACATACAAACAAAACAAACAAACAAAAAAAAGGAAAAACTAGCATTCTCAAACTACAGGACTATAGGGGAAAGAAAGGGAACACCTCCTGAAAGTTAAAATGCAGGTCCCAGCAGTCTATCCACGAAAAGAAAAAAAATCCCCTTCCTCCAAACCTTATCCTCAATATGGGGCAGGTGCTTATCTTGTGCTGGAAAGCCCTTGAAAGCACCCCTCTTGTGTCACACAAGTCTCAAGAACCTGGGCTGACAGCTACTGCATAATCTGCATGGCCAGTCAGCCCCAAGTCCTATCAGCACCATCCAGAAGCTCAGCTGGGAGTCTGGAGGAGCCTTTTAACAGCCCAAAGAGGAATACAATTCCCACCCCAAGTCTGTCTCAGACTTTCACACAAATTGTGTGTCTTCAGACAAACCCTGCTTTGAAGTAGGTGACTCTGTACATTTAATTTGTGCACAGCTGATGGGATGGTTAATGACACACTGCAGTGCCGCGTATCTCTGATGAATATATGTAAGATCAAGGTCTTCATCAGCTTTCGAAACCAGCAGAACAATTAACCTTATTAGCCCCTGAGCTGCACTGAAGAATAGAAATTGAAGACAAGTTGCTACTACCTGGGAGAAGAAAAAGAAAAAATCTTTCAGACCCAAGCAGAACCTTGTAAGTGAAAACCAGGCAGCAGCTCTGTGTTTGTCCAGTGTCTATAACAACCATGATACAGTAAATACTGCAGTATCTCTAAAATTCGAGCACCTGAAACACTGTCACAGTAAGGTGAAACAAGAAGTCACTGTAACCGTCTTAGTATCTGCAAGCAACTGAAACATTCACAAGGTGTTCCTCCAATGAAACATCTCGCTCATCTCCTACACGCAACACAGGAACAGTAGAAAACCCATCACATGACTCAAACACAGCACTGACACCAAATTAAAGTTTGGTATACACTGCCTTTGATGACTTACTGTCATTTTCAATTGTGATAACAAGAACTAAAACTTAACCTTCATTATGTCATTTTAAGGCAGTTCCTCCCTCTAAACTGAAGGGGCTGAAGGGAAAGCACTCTGCAGGTACCCAACCCGCATGCCCCTGCCTTCAGATGCTCCCAATAACCACCTACAAGGTTTCTGACAGACAGAAACATGCAACTATGACCCTCTGATACCTCTTTTAAGTGCTGTAGGCCATGAAAAACAATTGTCATTTGTGCTTCTTTCATACACTTGTGGAAACAGCTGGCCTGATACCCTTACTGTGCTTTTCCTTGTCCTCTCTCCTCTCCTTTTCAGCAAATATAAAACATAACTAACTGCCTTTCAGCTTTGCACTGAAGTGCTACAACCTGGCTGTTAATACTTGGAGCTTTTTCAGCCTTTGGTGGTGAATGGCTTGGGTGTCAAGTTTTATATAAAGGAGCTTTTCTCCCAAGCATTTTACTTAAGTAAGTATTAACAAGTTACAAACAAACATGCAAAACCACAAAAGTATAAGGGGTCTGAATAAAAACCACAACTGCTCTAATCAAGTCTCTCACACTCGAGGTTTTCCATGTCAAAAATCCTACTGATTTTCAAGGAAAAACCCAGCTGCCCATCCCAGGGACATTTGCTATTAAAGGGAGGCTAAGGGCAAGGAGAAGGAGAGCGAGGTCAGTGGGTGCTCTGTGGTTACCCCACACTTCACAACACCTTCACCAAGAAAGAACAAATGGGCACAAGGGAACACGGCCACCGCATCCGACTGGGAAAACCAGCTGGTCTCAGAGCTAAAAAGGGAATCCAGGAAGAAACATCGAAATGCTGGAGGAAGCAGCAGACCAGTGGAAGACAGTCAGCAGGCTAGATACAGCCAGCTTCCCCTCAGCCCCAGCGCACGAGCCCACGCACACCCTCACTGACTGCAACACTTCAGGCACCCTTCGGGCTCGGCCGCAGAGTAAGAGCAGTAGGTGAGCCATCCCCAAAGAGCTCTGCAGCCTTCAGAGGACGCCGAAATCAAAAGCTTGCAAGCACGAGGGGGGCTGAAAAAAGGAAAAGCACAAATACGTATAAGAGGGAAGCTGGGAGGGGGCAGGCGAGAAGCACAAACAATGAAAGGGAAGCAAGAGGAAACAGAAGGTAGAACAACCAAGCAGGGTGGAGGCATGGGGGCCCTGGGCGGCTGCGCTCCAGCATGCAAATTCATGCAGTTCACGTAGACAAAGCGATGCTGTGAAAGGCCTAGAAAGCAACTACAAATATTAAAACGCTTTGTTTCCCCTCCCTCACCCCTTAACGTGATGTCTTTATTCGCTACATGCTCCTGGAACAAAAGCATGTGCAGGCAACCGGATGGCTGAATGGGTTACCAATCCATCCAACTTTCATCCTCAAATTCTGCAGGCAGCAAGGAATGCTCAAAACTGCTCTGTCACAGGCAGGCAGCTGATGATGCATGGAAAATAAGATAATAGCGTAAAGCCATGACAGAAAGAGAAAAACATCCATCAGACAGCATTGGTAACCCGCCAGAAACAGGCTAAAGGGCTGGCAGACAGGGCAACCTAATCCATTTTCCTGCTGAGAGTGGTGGGAGGGAGGTGCTTTGGCAGAGGAATATGCCCAGTTCCTTCCCTGGATTTTTCACTTCTGCAGGTGAAATACCCATTGGTGCCACACTCCCTCCAAAAAGAAGCAGCAAAAACAAAATCAAGGGGCCACAACAATTCTGTTCCCAAAGTCTTCACCGAGACCCATCTTCAAATGCGAGAATGAAGCAACTCTTGGATATTCCCTACCAAACAACATTTATTATCCACTCAAGAACAAGAAAGTTCTTCCTCTTACTAGACCCTCACCATCACATCACCACTGCTCTGACACATGAACACTGAGCAACAACCTTCATCAAGGGTTTAACTGAGAAAGTCTATTCTTGCAAGAAAGAGAACATGGAAAACGTCCTTGTAGCAGCAGCAGGTCAGACCCTTTTTTTTAAGTGAAATGTGATCAACAAGCAATAAACCTCTTACAAGTTTCAGCATCTCTCTAACAAAGGGCAGTCAGATGTTAACAGATGTAGCAATTTTCCAGATCCCAGGAACTGATGCTTGCTTCTCCACTGATGCCCCTCACCAACCTGGAACAGTCACCCAGGAGGGCAACGATGCTGAAACGCCTTCAGGACTTCACAGACACTGCAGGGGATCGTGGCTGGATGGGCAACCCTCGACTCCCTGGGCAGCCAGGGAGGATGACCAGACCATGATCAGCCACTACAAACCAGTGCCACCACTCCATAAAAGAGGTGTTGAAAGGGTCCCTCACCACATCCGCAGAGACTAAGGGAAGCCTCCTTTCCTCCTCACCACAACAACTGGAAAGGGTGGTTTCAAATGTGACCACAGGGCCCAAGCCCAACAGGGGTTGGGTAAAGCCCAAGTCCACATGGAAACAGAAGACCAAGAAACACGGTTGGGCCTGTAACCAAATTTTGGTCTTAAAATCAGTTTGAGGAACCCAGGCCCTTCTGTTCAGCTTGAGTAGTCACTGATGCATTAGATGCTGCTGCGGTCCTCAAGCTCAGAGGGGAAAACCATGCAAACCAGTCAATGCACCACTAGTACTCAGAGACTGGGTCATCTGCCTTTTAACCTCTTAAATCAGCAAGCCTATTGCAATTTACCTCTCACTCTGTCACAACTGAAGCCAGAAGACTTGTTTCTTTCCTGCATACCTAACATAGCCTCTACAGAAATGATGGAGGAGCAGCAGCCTCAGCTGTGTCTTCTTTGCTGCAGACTCAGTAAGACCATATGCTCAGCTATGCCAAGTTCATGGGTCATTCATGCCTGGTTTTTCCCTAGCCAAGCTAAAGCTTATTTTTATGAAGGATGCTCAAGAACAAACCATTTTCCAAGAGGACCTAATCTCCTCAGGAAGTAAACATCACATCATCATCACTCAATTGCAGCTTTGCTATGAGAAGCAACTATAAACGACTACATTACACGGTTCTACATCTAATGCATCTTAATGTCTTCAATGTAAAGAACGCAGACGCAAAAGGCTGAGTTCCTCAAGCATCTCTGCACAGCGATTCTACACCTTCCCTTAGCTACTACCACATCCGCACCAGGCAGAATCTCAATAGCACAATAAATGTATCTTATAAAATTATCCGGACATACAATAGATAACACTTTCATAACACCACAGTACAAAATGCTGGGTCCTGGTAAGCAGCATCAATTGTCAGCTAGCTAAGAAACAGCACTTCAGCTATTTTTCCTTACATTAATGGGTGTCAGTGGCTGAGCACTAAACAGAGAATGATATATGGGCTTAAGACAAATAAATTACCCGCTTTTGCCCCTCATATAAGATGATGTCCCTAAGGACTGCTTCTTCCCGTTTATGAGCCTGGTGCCTTGAAGTCTAGAAGGCCCAGCTCAACATATGGCAGAGTCCGTCAGTGCGAGTTAAATGACTGCCTCAAATGCCATAAACTCCAGACCCCGCTTCCAGCGCCCCTCCTCGCTCACCGGCCCCGCCGGGCATTATACCATATTGGTTCCTCTCGGCAACACAGAATTTATCAAATCTTGTTAGTGCCAAACGGAAGCGGCTAAACAAAACAAAAAAAAATGCGCTAGAACGAGAAGAACAGCACCATAAATGATGTGTCATTTAAGGGGGGAAAAATGGCTTCACCTGAGCAGGCCTGAGATATAAATATATGCATATTCACGATAGGCACGTCTAGTGCGTTTCGAGCACAAACGCACTCGTTAAAAAGAAAAAAAAAAAAATACAGGGGAAAAAAAAAACCCCAAACAGAAAATAAATGAAGCCGAACAACCACGCCGCTGGCGCAGGCCGGGGGGGCCGCGGGGATGGGGCTGCGCCGTGACAGCAGCGGGCGAGGCCGCCCC
>VWZT01012068.1:413955-492237 GCA_013397055.1 Pachycephala philippinensis
GGGTGGTAGCGCGGAAGACAACCAAAGTCCCCCCGATCTGGTGGTCCTATTGCAGATCTCACAGAATCGTTAGGGCCGGAAGGGACCTCTGGACATCATCGAGTCCAACCCCCCTGCCAAGGCAGGGTCATCTAGAGTAGGTGACACAGGAACGTGTCCAGATGGGATTTGAAAGTTTCTAGAGAGGGGACTCCCCGATCTCCCTGGGCAGCTTGTTCCAGTGCTCTGCCTCCAATAAGGTTAATTTGCCTCAGTATTCCTTGACTGCTTGGCAGCGCTATATGTTGAGGGTCGCTGCTGCTGTTCGGATTCGTTTTGGTCTTAAGCAACTGTTCTGGTGCCTGTTGGGTCTCTCAGGGAATTACATGGTGTTTGTAGAACCGAAGTGTGGAACAGAGCCCAGAGATAGTTGTGAGGGTCACATGGTTTTAACATGTATCTCACATATCCTTCTAATAGCATTTTAAAGTGCTTTATTAAAAGTCCCTTTTGCTAAAAAAACCCAAAACCAACAAAAAAATCGCCCCTCAAATGCTTCAATTACGGAAAAAAACAGTTGTTAAACTAGTTCTGCAAACCTCGAGGAGAAAAATAAAGCAAATAGTCTGCTAACAAGGTTTGCACAGCCCCCAGATTGCATCTGGTTCTCTCCTTACCAGTCACACATAGTAACTCGCACAAACACTGGCAACATGGGACTTGGTCAGCAAAGGCTCATAAATAAAGCCAAACAAATGACAAAAACCATTTTTAGCCCTGAACTGAGACAACACGTAAGGACATTTGGGACCTTGGTCCCCAGTGGCAGTGGATCACCTTCACAATGCGCTTTCTGCTCAGCACTTGGAAAAGCTTCTCCCACCCAGAGGCCATTCAGGTTTGACTGGAGGTGCAGGTGGGTCTCTACAAAAGAAGTGCTGACTCCCTTCCTAAAGGAGAAGACTTCCACATTCCATGTTGCACAACAGCCAAAGTATAGCCAGCAATGCAGCCTTGTCTCCTGCCCACATCCTCCTCTTTCTTTGTTTCTTCTCTTCCCTCTTTTTCCTGCTCCCTAATGGTTAGATGGATCTTTTGTTTTCCACGGTGTCACCCTGTGTCTTTGATCTCATTGCATGGCTTTCGCACACATGGGCAGAGGAACACCATGGCACCCCTCCACCTGTTCCCCAGAGCACCCCAGGGCTTACAGAGAAACACAGCCTTTCAAAATAGGAATGGATGGATTTTCCTCTGTCGGCAAATGTGTCTATGCTTGGACAGGTACTTGAATACCTCCTTTGGAGAAAAAGAGTTACAATGGCATAAACTTTATATGACAACCCCACCCGGGGGCTGCATGGCACCATGAACATGCTGTGCATTCACTAGGGAACGGTTCTCATTACTTCTGCAACTGGTTCCAGCTGGAGTACCAGTTAGAGCTGTAGACCAAAATTATTTTAACTTATTAGCTTTTTCTTGACGAATTTTAAAAGCATCATGCCAACATGAGCTGATGATTTTTTGTCTGTCTAAAAGTCAACTGCATTTTTAGTGCCTGCAGGAAGGGGTCTGGCTGGACATAGGGAGGGGTTTAGAGGGAAACTCCTAGACAGTCTTGGTCTAGCTAAGCACGTTTAAAAATGTTAGGTGAGAGAGTTGGCCTGAGCTGCAGTCCAGGCTGGGACCAGACTCACCCAGGAAATGCTTCCCCCTTCCTCTGTCTAAAGCAAGGGGCATGTTCACAGCTTTGGAAAGGGCTGGGGAGCAGGGGAAGTGAGGCTTTCTACAATCGTGGTAGAGCCACTCCAACCAAACAGCGTAGCTGAACACTTTGCTTTCTGGAGGCTTTTTCAGATGCAAAGGGTAGGATTGGGAGGAAATCAGGGCCGCGATGCAGTTGTTGTGATCGCATGGGGAGATACATGTTGTGTAACAGACATCAGATGGGAGCAGGCAACCTAATTACATTGCTGCTCTTGTGCCTCTGTGCATCCCTTTACCAGCAAAATATGCCTGGCACTGTTCCTCATGTGTGAGATGAGATGAGAAGAGATGCACCTGATGCCATATACATGGAGATGCTCCTCAGGCAGCTCTAGGAATGTCACCAACCACTGAGAGCACAGGGGAGGGCAGGGCAGGGTGGGTGGGCAGAACAGGAGGGAAGCAGAGGGGGAAGCTTTTCCTCCCAGGTAAGGCTCCAAATGACTTCCGTAATCATGAGAATGGATATTTGGGCTCCTGCAGGCTGAAACACCTGCATCTCTTGGCCTCGGTTGCTCAGCGGGATACCCGAGAGCCCCGTGTCTGACAGCACCCATTGCCCCTTCTGCTCTCGGCCAGCTCGGCGGGTGCCGGCCCCAACTCGCCCGGGGAGGGTTTGCCTCGCTCCGCAGCCTGGCGGGGCTGAGCTGCTCCTCCTCGCCCTCAGCGCTGCCTGCAGTGAGCGGGCATGTGACACGCAGCCCTGCTCCCTGCTCCTTAGGCAGCTTGGGCATCCCTAGCACCACATCCCTCGCCGCCCGGTTGCGTGCACATCAGCGCCGCCAGCAGCAGCTTTCCAACTGCATCCGACCTACATTTTCCGCCTTCTCGCTGCCACAGCTCCATTTTATTTAGAGCAACCTTGCACCTCTAGTCTGACTGCAGACCCATGGGTGAGAAGGAGCTCGGTGTGAAAGGGGAAACAAAGGCTGCCGGGAAGTCCCTGCCGGCCCTCTTTGATGGGATACCATGGTACTTTTCTGTTCCTCAGAAATTAGTGACTAATCTGGAGTGAACAGATTCACCTACTCACCCAGAAAAGCAAACAACTGCTAAAATATTTAGATGAGGAACTTGTTGGATGATGCACTGGGAGGGCATGGTCCCGCTTGTGAATCTGGTGTGGTGGTGCAGCACCCCCTGCTATCTGCAAATGTGACAGTGCCCTTCAAAGCTCGCAGACCTATTGATGCTGCTGTTTTCCAGATAAAGATTTTTTTGAGGCTGTAGACGTACTCACTATTCATGCAAAAGAAATCCCTGTGCTGTCATACTTTAAAATCTTTGACTTGTTTTTTCAGTAGTAGGATGTGCTGCTGAAATATTTATTTTTACTGTTTGCCTTGCCCTTTAACTACAAGGAAAAGGAGCTGAGTTTTACCTACAGCAGTCTGGAGATACTGCTGTAAACTTCTGCAAATCATAAAGCACACAGAAATTAATCCAGCCCTAAATGCCATTACAAATCTCCATTACTTGCAGCATGGGAATAGCTACTTGCCTTTCAAAAAAGATGTGAGACTTTACTGAAACACTAGGCAAAATTAATTTCTGGGGGAACTGAGCCCAGCAGAAGTCTTTATAGTTGAAGTATGCAATCATATCATTTGCAGCCATGTATTGCACCGTGTGCAGTCAATGTTTAACATAAGCTGAGCATGTTTAGGTATTTCCATTAGGTGCAGTTTGAGAGAGTGTGCACTGAAGGTGACATATTTTTCTTTTAAAAGCCCCAGGGAAGTAGTCAGCTCACCCTGGAGTGTTACCTTCACCTTACCATCCCCAGCCAGGAAATCGGCAGTGACAAGCCCCACTGGCATGAGCTGAGCTACGCCCACCCTGGGGTCTGCGTCAGGCTCCAGTGGAGCTCAGGGCCTCTCCTCACCCTCCCCAGTGGCCTCCCTCCCTTGCCAAGTTCCTCTTTATCATCCCTGTGGCTACACATCCCCACACCCACTCCACACACCCGGGTCCAGCCTTATCAGCAAGTGCAGCAGTCCCCCCGATAAGGCTACAGATCCCAAAGAGAGATGGAGAGGTGATAACGCCTTGGCTTGGGTCATCTCCTCACCCAGCTAGCTCATTCCTCCCCAAAGGGGCAGCCTTTCCCCGAACACCCACTGCTGGGTGACCAGACAGATCACCGGGGGTTCAGTCCCACACAAGGAAGGCCAGGTCCTTCAAACCTGTGCCGTAGGACTATGCGCTCCCCAAAGACCAGCTCATGGATGAATGCACGGGGAGGGGGAAAAAAATTAGTGACAGAGGACCTGGCAGGGTACAGCCATAAATGTCCGCTTGGTTGCCCGTGTGACAGCTGAAGATAAGCAGCCCTCCCTTTTCTCCCTGGCATTCTCCCCGCTGCCTTGCTGAGCCAGCCAGCGTTCTGGGAGCAGGCACTCTCCCTCCATCTCAATGTTTGTGTAACTCCCAGCAGAGCCGGGGCCCCTCTGCATCATTAGAATAATAAAACAGTACGGGAACAAGAGTTTCTCTCTTCCTTCTGGTGACAATTACTGTCATGCGCTCCACCACTGCACGCTCCCCCCTGCTCCCCCATTCCTAGCAAAGATTCTTAGCGAAGATGGTGAGTGCAGCTCGAGCTGGGCTGAGCCTAATTCTTCTAAAGACTAATTCAGCCTGATAAGAGTGCCTGGGACAAAGCTTCCCCTGACAGCGTAATTAAAGAAGTACAAATTGTTTCTAAAACCACACGCTGGCAGAATTTTTACAATTAATGACCAGTTGTCACTGCTGGGGCTTGTCAGGGAGGAATCACTCTCAACGCGCCCGATCTGGGTCAGCAGCCCATCCATCGCCTCTTTGAGGACGGGAAAGCGAACAGGCAGTGGCACTGCCCCAATAAGCTGTTAATGACACCGTACGCATTACTGCGGATAACAAACATCTTGTTTCTAAGCAGAATTTTTGCCAGCTCGCTTTGACTTTCTAGGCTGTGATTAAACACAGACAGGAAAATAGGGTGCTTACCTGGCCTACTTTTTTTCATTTTGCCTCTTCTCATGCATTTTTGATTGAAAAAATCTGCACAGTAAAACAAGCATCTGTGTGATCACAGAAAAGGCTTGATGAATGTAGGACAATATTAAGTTATTTTAATGGTGCAACTTCTGAAATATTGGCAAGAAAAGTAGTATGGTTAAGTGATCGATTAAAAAAAAAGCTGCTTGCTCCGGAATCTCAAGTATACATAGAATATATATCTCCCAAACTCCTCTGTGTACTGAAGAAGAAAGGATAGTAAATATTTTTATTTTAAAAAGCAATGTTACCATTGCGGTATCAATCAAATGCTAGGTAATTAAAAAAATATGCTGACATGCTCTGTCCTTTCCTTGCCCTGCTCTGCCTACATTTTTTAGCACATACAGTGCATCCACTTGAAAGCGTGGTGGATCCTTGCACACAGCAGGATTTTGCAGTCTCCTGCGGGACCCACCATGTTACAATAGCGTTCAAAGCTTTATAAGCTTCATTTAGTTTCAGCAAGCCTGTTGGAGCATTGTCTGTGCTTAAAGAGGCATTTAAAACTAAAGCGAAGCTTTGAAAGCTTCAGAGACAATGATGCTGGACTCCCTAAACCCATGAGTTCACTGCACGGTTTGAAGTGATGGCATCATGTAGGAAACATGACACGCTGCTCTGAGAGCCTGGCAGTACCTAGGCACAAAAGCCAGGGGGGGAACACAAAATCTGGGGTGCACATCAAGTTTCTACCACTGAAGGTCACGCCTGGACCAAGGGGAAGGAAAGCATTGTAAATTTTTTCCTGCCTTTGAGATTTGTACCTATGCATATTTATTCTCTCATTCCAGAATGATTTCTAAGCCATTGCTATGTGTGTCTCTAAGCTGTTATGAATAAAAGAAAACAACAGCCAGAGCACACACAATAAAAACAAGATGGGATGCAGCAGCCATGCCTCCATGAGACATCCAGCTTTTGGTCTAAGTGGTTTGCACATCCCTGGACTGTGCAAAAGGCAGCATTTAATGCAGAACTACACTACCTACAAGCTAAGGGAAAGAGCAGTAAAACAGGCAGCAGTAAAACCGCGGTTTCCCGAACAGGCACTCATTTTTCAATGTACAACCCTGCTTGTCACCATTTCTAGGCAAGGGCATGCAATTTGTATAAACACAGTGAGAAACTGCATTGGTGACATCTCAAGGCGAGAGGAAAAGATCCTCTTGAGTCCCAAAAATAAGCATCCACCCCACCCATGGCACCTTGCTCAGGTGGTGAAGGTTACAGGTATTCTTGGGTTGCAGTGGCATGAAGTCCCTGCTCCTGCTTTGTCAGGCTTCCCTGGCAAAACCCCGGTGCTCTTGATCACCAGGGAATATGACAAGGAGAGGGAGACCCACACAAAAATAGCAATTATCCATGTAAAACAGCACCTTGTGGATCAAGTCAGGTACAGGATGCCCATAAGAGATTGAAAGGACAGTCTGTAGCAAACAGGTATAATAAATACCGGCTTTGTAAAAAGCCACGGTGCCTGAGCAGGTTTAGAAATAAAACAGTAAAACAGGATTTCACAGCATGACAAATGCTGTTCAGTAAAAGCTGGGCACACCTCAGCAGCACTTGGAGAGCCATGTTGTGTCTTGCAGGCTGCATCTCATTTGTAAGACCACAGTATGTCATTAGGGCACAGCTGCAGGCAAAGCTCGATGGGCTGGAAAAGGACATGGCGTGAGCCATGGCAGAGTTACCATGTGCTTCATTTTCAATTTTGATAGCTGTAGAAGGTTCTAATGGGGGTAAAATGTAGTCTTATTTAACATCAGCCTCAGCCCAGTAGAGCTGTTTTTCACTGCAACTGAAAATAATGAACATAAACTAGTTGGAGGCAGATAAAGGGCATAGGAAATTTGAGCTCAAAGGGCTGAAAACTGGTCAAAGTGTAAAGCAACCAGTATCAGTTTAGTACCACAGTATGTCATAAAAAAAGCATAGCTGTCAAGAATGCAGCACTTCCACATGTGTGCAGATGCTCTTGAGGAAGATGCACTGATGACATTGAAAAAACACAGCACAAAAGTAAAACACGTTTCAAAATACACCCAAATTGGAAACACTACTGTTAGAAGCTTACTAAAACACAGTAAAATATTGCTGTAGCTCTTTTTTTATGTCCTGAAGTGTTACTATAACAAAAATAAACATGCTGATGAAATGTAAAGGAACAGAAATGCCAAACTCCTGGAGAAGTGAATGGCAAATTTGCCAGAGCTGTGCTTCCAAAACTGGCTGTGCAGCCCAGGATCCAATGTTAATGGATCACAGATGTTCTCCTTTTACAAAAAGAAGTTGAATGTGTTTATTTCTTTCATGGTGCCGGCCAGAGGGCAGTTAGGGGAGCAATTGGAAACCTGTGAGTTGCAGTTACTTGATTGAATAATCTGTTTGAAAAAAAGATGTTGCTGTGCAAAGTTATCCTCCCCCCTCCGCCACCTCCCTGCCAGTTTTGACAGCACATAAGAGTTTCACTTCCATCCAAAACTGAGAGGGAAATTTAGGTAACCCAGAACAACGTAATGTGCACAGTCTGTGAAGTACCAGGGATTTTTCATGCCACAGCCCTAAGGCCACCTCTTTTTTACACCCGCAAAGAACCCAGGGGTCTGGTTGCCGCCCAGCTCGGTGCCAGGGCATCAGGATGACCATGCAGGTCAGGCTCTCCAACTGGGGCCAGGTTCCCTGCCCACTGTGTGAGAGTTGCCATGAGGAGGGAATCCCCTCTGGGCATGGCCTGGCTTCTCAGCTCACCTGTCTGCAGACAACTTGTGTGGCTGCAGCTACCAGTTTCTCACCAAGTGCTCTCCCCCAGTCCCTAGCTCTTTCCTCCTTCAGGGAAAAGAAAAGCCACAGTACAACAATGGAGAAAATAAATCCCTCCCTGAGGACAAGGAGTGCTATTACAAAGCCTTCCTGGCCACCCCAAAGCATTGGCATTTAACAGCACTCATATCAGGGCTGGTTTTAATGTGGGCCAGGGAGAAGCACTGCCTTGCACCGAGGCTGCATGGACAGCAGTGGCATGGGTGACAGGATACTTAGAGCAGTACAACTCAAACAACATGGGGAGAAGAAAGCTGATGGTTCCCATACTCAACCCACAGCATGAAGAGTCCTTTCTGGATACCTACACCACAGAGCAGTAAAATCCTAGGCAGGAGTTGAGTATCTCATGGCAGTCCTGCAATACAGGGTTCTGAAGTCTTCTCCAGGGGCCCAGCTCCATCACCACTGAAGTCGAATGTCATGTGTGAATGTGGGATACTTCTTCAGGGCTGGCAGGCATGGGTGCCCAGTTACAAACGAGCTTTCCTCCACGGGCACAAAACATACATGAACCCCCACCCTGCTGACCTGGAACTGAGTGGTACCCACAGACAGCTCAGCCAGGGGTGGGGAGGCAATGCCTCGGCCTGGGACAGAAGCCACATGGCCCCCCTCACCTGAAGTGGGCTGGTTGCTGAAGGCATCTCTGCAGAAGCCCTTGTCACGTGGCAGACCCCAGAGCACTACGGGGAGCAGGGCAGCCGAGGCTCTTTTGGGAAGGGCTGAAAGAGCAATTTTTTTTCTCTTATTCCTATAGCCAGGAATCAGCCTAGATATTTACAACTTTCGAATCCATTTTCAAATGCTGCTTAGAAAAGCGCTGCAGAAAAATCAGGTGATCTGGACATTTTGAAGGCTTATTTCCCAGAGAGCAATTTTAAGCTTGTTTATTTCTTTCCAGAGAACATCTGCAATTCCCTGAAACTGTAATTGCTATCATTGTCTTTCGAAAATGACACTTGTGCAGCCTCCTTCCAAATAATTGCAGGAACTTTCTGTTCATTAGGGGAGCATATTTTCAATGCACAGGTCATCACCTCACAGCACCTCTGCCCTTTCCCCAGGGATGTGCAAGCACTCAGCTGCTGAGCTGACATCCCAAGGGCTGTGGCCCTTTGCTCACCAGCTATTCCCAGTGGCATGGCACTCACAGCTGGACAGGAAGCAGTACAGCTCCAGCACAGTCTGGATGAGAAACCGTGCACATCATCAGCCACAGGAGCCGGGTGCCTCATTCTCTTCCTGCTGTGCCAAAAATGTACTCTGCCAGGTGCCTGAAGGCCATGCAGGGGTGCTTTTCCAAACCTATTGTATATGCTGAGTGACATTCAAATGAAATGCAACTATGGTGCTTCTCTACAGGCCTCAATAAAATATCAGACCTCTGAAAACAACACATCTGTCCTAGGAAATACATTTTGGTTATTGTAATGAATTCCATTTTTAGATCCAAAATCTGTTTAGTTTCCAGCAAGAAATCAGAAGATGGCTAACATGAAATACTTAGATTCTGCCATAACAGCTATCTGGTGGCTGAATGAATGCACAAGGATATAGATTTTCTTTAGGATACTGAAGACAGCCCTACAAATAGGTTACAAATAATATGTTGTGTTTCTGTGTAAGACTGTTACCCTTTTACCATTCAGAACTCCAGCTTTCCTCTCAGCTTTCTGAAGCATTATTCCTTATGCTGCTGACTGCACACTTGCACTTATATGTTTTCTTATTTTTTGGCTCAGTGGAGCAAGCAGTCAGCTTTTCCCTCATTCCTGAGGGATAGCAGGTTACAACGAATGTTGTTCTGCTATTATATACTTACCCAGTGGCGTATTAAAAATGCATATTTTCCATTTGATTTTCCTCCTTGCCAGAGTCAGGTTTAAGGCCACTTTTCTTCTCCCACTTGCTAAGGTACTGTTAACAAGATACTAGCTCATTCCCAGATGTAAAAAGGCAGGCAACAATACATGCCCTGTTTAACCCCAGCTGGGGATATAGTCCCTGCACCAGTTCATTTAAACTAAGGAAACTTACAGCATATCCCTGCAGCTAAACTACTTTTGAGTGTATTAATTTTTGGAGAAGTAGGAGAAAGATGTACATATGGAGGCTGCCTGGTGATGGGACAGCCTCCTGCAGCTGTGTGCACTCCTGCCCTGCCAATGCACAGCACATGCTCCCAGTGCAGGTCCCAGAGGGTCTCAAGTCCCGGCTGGTGGGTGCCATGTCCCCCCTCTGCCCTGCCCCTGGGCCACGTGGGAGCTGGCTGGCTAGTGAGAGGCCATGGATGAGCACTGCTGCAGAAGCTCTGGGGCACCTTGAGGGCCCTGTCACTCACAGTTTTGTTCCAACTTTGAGATCGATTCAGTTATTAAAATTGAGGAGCAAATTCAAAACAAATACAGCCAGAAACACAGTACAGGCTTGCTAGAGCTGTGGGCTGGAGCCTGTGGGACAGGGAATTTCCTTATCCACCACTAACATTGCTCGGTTTAGCAGTTTCATCTCAATCCCTGTAGAATAAAACCAGGATAGAATCCCATTGGATAGTTTGACTCCCCACAGGCGTTATCCAGCACTGCTCCAGCAGCCTGCACCACCACGCAGCTGCCCAGAGCCCCATACCTGACATGAGGAGAAGCCCAAATGCCACAGTGCCAACATCTGCCCATCTTTTCCCTTCGGGTGCTTCATGCTATGGAGGGGTGGTTCATCAACCCAACAGTCCCAGGTCAAGGTACTGCAAACCCATTTTCAAGGACATGGGGTAACCCTGGTACCTGGTTCTCAGTCTCCAAGCTCTTGAGGTCCAGGAGCACATACGTGTGCACTCATTAGTACAACAAAAAACCCAAAACCTTACCAACTGACTTTTTTTCTAGTTCACAATTAGGTTAAAGACTTTGAATAATTAAGCAGAACTGACACTAAGAATATTCTTTTCCAGATATGCTAGAAACTGGTAGTATAGGAATCTCAAGAGGCAATTTAAGCACTATCACAATTCCCTGAAACACTGAAAGGAGGGATGCAACTGTTTTTTCCTACAGCAAAAAAGGGTGAAAGGTTCAGCCTGAAAATACATTTGTGGTCTGGTAATTGCCATGTGTAAAGAGCATGAACTAGAGGATTACACAGACAGAGAGGGACAGTAAATCATATGGATGTAAAAGCATGTTACCACTCAAGCTAGAAATACTGCTTAAAGGAATTATACTGTCTGTTGGCTTATTTTATTTGCTCTTAATTGAGCATATAAAGAAACAGAACACTGCTCAATGCAGACTTCTGATTTGGGGCCTCACTGCTTGGATTTGTCTGTGGCTATACAATTATGGATGATCAAAATCAATTAAACGCATTCACTAAGTAATCACCTTAGCGACAGAAAATTAAAAACCAAAAGTCAAAAAAGTCATAGGAGGAAATGTTCTGAAATTATTTGTATATTTATATTCTAATATGACATACAATAGCAAGGACAGGCTGATATTTCTAAAAGGTCAATTTTTTGTGCAAGTAACCAGAAAAACATGAAGTAAGATGAAAAAAACAGAATCTTGTATTCCCCATGATTCACAGTCCCAAGAACCAGAGGTTAAGAGTTTGCATGGACATACTCTAACTCAACCCACAGAAGGACTCATATGTCTTCAGCTGGAGAGCTACGCTATCTTCTTTAGTTTTATCCAAATCTAAGTATTCCATTCCACCCATCTGGGAAAAACTCAAAAGATTTTCTTTATTATACTTAGCATGAAGAGCACATGAAAACAGAGAATGCTTGATGCAACTTTCTCAAGGAAAAGAGTACAAACTCACCCCTAAGTCTCCTGGGAAACACTCCCATTCCAATCAAGAAAACATGGGAAAAAGGAAAAAGCATAATGGATTAAACTTGGAATCTGGTTTGTTTCAGTTTCTGCTTTAAGTGGTTGAAGGTTATGTATCCATCTTTCAAAAGCATTAAGTGTGGATGAGACTGATTCTCAAACTGGAAAAGGACATGAGACTACTGTCAACTCCAAAAACAGTTATTAAAAAAGAAAAAATCTGCTTTACTGCTGACCTCTGTTGAGACCTCAGATCCTGTCCAATGTATTTTGGGCTCTAGAAACAGTAGTAAGCAAAATGATATTCATCTAGTTTGCATATTCCTGTTGTATTCAGAACCAGGCTCATTTGCTCCTGCAGTAAAGGATGATTTACAATCCTGCTGTCTTTAACAACAGAAAACTTAAGTGGAAAAAATCCCTCAAAAAATCTCCCTTATCTATTTTAATCCATCTAGTAGCAAAGAGACCTGAGACTAACTTAGGCAGATATTTAGGCTCCCAGTGATTTCAGTAGAACTTGGTCTCCTGAAAAGCTCTGAAGAGACACAGGTGCCCAAATGCCTCGCATGGCATTTAGCACAGCTGTACTCTGAACCCCCAGGGATGTCCAAGCAGATGTTGAAATACGCTCAATAACCTGCCTGGGGACCAGGAGCAAAAGATGCTGTATTGTGTTTAAAGCGTGCCAGGAAAACCTGAGAAACTGCACTGTGGGGTAAGATATTTCCCTACATTTGCAGGTAAGACAGAGGTATAAGTAAAATGTAATTAATTTCAAGAAAAAAAATTAACAATACTTGTTTATGGTGCTCATGGGAAGATATGTTCAGGCTGGTCCCTTCCATAGGCCAGGCTGCAATGCACCTGTACTTTAAGTGGCATTTGAAGCCACTTTTCCCACAAAAGCACATTTTCCACAAAAGCTTTTCAGTCTGGAACCCACCTGATGCTGCAGAGGCTACTTTTCCCCACAGCGGGCTAAAGCTGCCTCTCGCGTCTTGTTTTGACACCGACAGCTGTTTCTGCAGCAAGACATTACAACACACGCAGAGTTCAAGACTTGTTTGCTGAGTCTCTGCACCACTGACCTCTGAGCAATCACAAGTTTTCCTCAAGAGAAGCTCCACACTCTACCACAGATCACCAGGCTCTGCCTTGTTCTGGTTGAAAGGCATCCTGAGGCTGAGCTGTAAAAACAAGGCAGCAATAAAAAGGGAAAGGTGAGGTGCTCAAGATCCAGCAGCATCCTGCATTACAGCCTCCCAGACCCGCTGCAGACAGCACTCCAGCAAAGTTACTCTGTTTTTATAAAAATCAGGTGCAATTCAAGAAGCTTTAGCCAGAAGGTTAAGATGGAAGCCACTTGCCAAGGAATTCTGGAGCACAAGCGTCACAGATTTTTATCTCTGAAGCAAAATGTAATGATTTAAACTCCAAAGGCAGAAAGGAGTGAAGGAAATTGTCGGGGTGAAACCTTGAGCACGGTTGGTGGAGGTGAATGGAGATAAGAATCCCGATTCCCTAGAGGCAAACAGGGTTCAAGCAAAAAGGGAATTTTACTAGGCTGAGCAGAGGATGCCTAAAAAGGAAATTATTTTCCTCCTTTTCATCGACAGAAAGATTGTTCCAGTGACAGTTACCATGGAAACCGATTCTGAGAATAACAAGAAAGCATTTATGGTACAGAGCTTATTTTAAAGGATGGTGAACCAGCAGCATCCCATTTCCCTAACTGAACTGATAACCTGACCAGATGACCCACAGAACTGAAACAACACATTTTGAAGTGGCATGGAATGGCACTGCTAAATGGAACAGTCACAGCTTCCTACTGCTGTGTTTTTATGACCTTCAAAGCTATGGATATGGGGCTCAAAAGTTTCTCCCAGGACACAGCTTTAGCCAGGCTGGCTGGCACCACGTCTCTCAGCATGCGAAAGCCAGAGACAGGTGAGCACCTCTGCTCAAGCTAGTTCATTCAGGCTGGCATTTTCTTCTGTGTCATTCAGTTTTATTGTGAAGGAGGTGGTTTTTTTCCCCTGGCAGACTGAAAATTCAGTTGTCAAATGCAAGGGCACATGGGACTGACCAAATCTAGGAGGGCAGCACTGCTGCTGCCTTTACAGTCACAGATTTTGCTCTTTTCTGTGGCTGCTGCACAGACAGGAGAAACTGAGAAATACCTGCTACCCAAGGTAGTGGAGGGAGAAGGGACCCTTAGGGTCTCTCTCAACACCATGTTAAAATGTTGACTTCAGAGTAGAAGTCATGAGGCTGTTTTCTTCCACTCATCTTCAGTCTGCTTTGCATTTACTTTCCATTTTATTTTTGTTGCTTCTCCTTGCACTATGAAGGCTGAGGGATGGGAGGCTGGCCACAGACTTGAAAAGGGAAATACACAAACATGAGCTCTAAAATAAAGGGAATAATGTTCAACTGGCACCGCCACGAATCTTTTTCATGCAAAGCTATCAAGAGCTTTCCAGCTTCCCAGATAGGAGCTTTTCTCTGCACACAGGCAGCCAAGGAGCAGTATCTCTGCTGGCAGCCACCCGCAGCACTGCAAAACAACCTCGCTGCCCCAGCTCCCAGGCCAGCCTCTAACAGCTCAAAGCCAAGATAAGATGACACCTGTCAGGTGGAGCAAAGACAAGAGGCAAACCCCAGGCTTGATGAGAAAAATATATTCACTTAATCAGATCTAGATGCTTTCTGAAGGACTCAGAAACCAAGAAAGCTGTAAGGACTTCATTGCAGAAATGTTTCTTTTTCAAGAAGACAGAGCCTTCTGAGCAGAATCATTCTCTGCTGGCTTCTTGGCAAAACTTCTTTCATTTTGGTAAAAGCTAAGGCCACGTGTCCCACTATCACTGCTCTTGTTCGTACAAGAGGTGACAGAACTGTGCAATTAGCACTGGCATGGTGCATGAAACTAAAGCCTCTGAAATATGTTACCTTGAAAAAAATTACATGATGAAGCAGACAGCTTGACATCAAAGGGTTTCTTTCAGTAACTCCATAATACACCTGTAAGCCTGATCCTCTGACATTTTTATTTAATTGTAAATTATTGCTTACACTTGCATACTAGTTTATGATGTAAAAGCACCTATATTACAGTATGACTATTCACCACTCACTTGCCAAGCATTTGTTAGGGTAAATCTGTCAAAAATAAAGCTGTCTAGAAGAGCACAGAAGGGAACTGCTATCAAAGGTGGATCTAAGCATATATCTTACTTGTGCTTTTTAAGCAGTGAACCGTCCTCCCTCTGGCCCTAATTCAGGATGGAGACATACTAGGCACTAACAGTAACAGTAAAAAGGCAAAAAAATTTAGCAAAACCTCATTGCTATTGTTTTTTCTATCTGCTCCCTATCAAAAGCTGGATGATGCAGCTGGCAAGTTGGTATAGAAAATCAAGTCAGGAATCAATACTTTTCATTTATGGTTTTCTGATTTGGGAAGTTGGTTCAGACAATGCCCACTCTGTTGGCTCAAGACTGACAAGGCAAAAGTCTAAAAAGAACCAAAAAATTTGACATTAAATTCCCTTTTTTCATTTCCCCATGTTCCTATCTAGTTATCAGTCAAATCTGCATATCAGTAAAGGCTATTTAACAGAAAGTTTTCTCAGTTTCACTTAGTTTTCTCAGTAACTAGCATAAGCATTGAAGCAAAAATAAGAATGAAAACACACAACCCCAAAATGCAGATTTAAATCATGCCTACTTGAAAGAGTGAAGACTTATGTCCTA
Source organism: Pachycephala philippinensis (assembly GCA_013397055.1). Classification (NCBI taxonomy): domain Eukaryota; kingdom Metazoa; phylum Chordata; class Aves; order Passeriformes; genus Pachycephala; species Pachycephala philippinensis. Next base: position 429,174 of record VWZT01012068.1, read on the forward strand.
CCCATACATGCATGGTTCTCCTAGGTTTGTACAATCTTCTAATGATTTAAACAGTTAAATGACAAGGAAAAGGGCTCCTGGACTTTTTTGTTGTTGAATAAAAAGACAGCTTCAACAATGTAATATCCAATTTTGAACGTAAAACTTTGATTGAAATTTTGATTGTGAATCTATTTTCATTTTTACCACCTCCAATCTAAGGTCAGAACAGTAAACCAGCAGTTCTAGAACAGCTTAAATGGAAAGTAACGGAAAAAGCTGATGGATTCCAAAGATGGATTTGAAGCTGCTTTGTTCAATGTATCTGTTTGAAAAAAAAATTACTCATTCACTGAACCTCTGATGGTAGTTACACCAGAAATGGAACGCATCATCCAGGCTTCCTGCCTTTCACGAGATCATAGAGAGACTGGTGTTCTGGAGCACTTGGTTAATTTTCTTCAGTGTTATTTCTTACATATCCTTTTCAGACAGGTACAGCATCAATGGCCATGGGAACAACAAACAGGTCTGCTGCAGAGCCTTGATTTTTGATTTTTTAATCACTGATCTCAGGAGCTGACTGACTTTTAAAAACATAGTGAAGAGCATATTGCCTAGAATATATTTGAGGAGAAAAAAGAATCCACAGAAGAATACAGTTTATTATGATCATTAATTGTTGTCCATGCAAAAAAATTAATCAAAAAGCATTTCTGCCACTGGGAGTATGCCTTTGACCAAGTACAGAATAGCAAGGAAAAAAGTCTGATTCAACAGATAATTAATTTTTCTGAGAAACTGAAAACGAAGTATGAAAATTAGACTTTTATCTTCCTTGAAAAATCCTCCAGAATTCTAGGATCAGCCAGAGGCATTACTTTGCATGGCTAGTAATGATAATGTAAGAAAACATGATGTGATTCAACTTTTTTACTCTCCTTTTTTTTCTTAGCAGGAAGGGAAAGAGAGAAAACATGATCATTTTTCCCACTGTAGACTGCAAAAATGACAAAAAAGAGTTTTTCTTTTTTGCATCTCAACATAAAAATCCCATCTCCAGAATCCCAGTGAGGTGCAGCCTGAAGGAAGGTGACATGATCAAAGGTGTCCAGGAAAAGAGGGGGATCCCTGTAAGAGACAGTTTCAGTGTGCAGGTGGTAACTCAGGCCCTTTTTAATTCAAACACAGCTTCCACCACTGGCTTTCTCCAGAAGCCATAATTTTAAACAGCTTTTCCTTCTGAGCTTCAGCAGCAGCGCCGCTGAAGTTCATCATCTCATCTGAAACAAGGTGCCCCTTGGATGGGTTTACAGGATTTAATTTAGCACTGGTTGCCAGATCAGTAAGGTTTTTTTGAAACAAAAGGATGGAGTATATTTTAAAATTAAGTTTTTCATATGGAAAGGCTCATTGTTTCTCAGAATAACTTGGGTTTCCATCAAATACTGGAAACGGAAAACTGCCCAGCAGGTTTTGTTTGAAAACTGTTCTTTATAAATACTTCAGCAGGAACTTTTTCTTCGTAAGGAAAATTTTTTTAACTAGGTTAGGTATGCCCACCACATAGCATCAAAACTGTTCATTCGTGAGGCATTGTAAGAGTCTGAAGTGACCCTGAGAAGTTCAGTGGTGCTTGTGGTGGTGTTCACAGATCTTTTTGCCCCCTGGTCTTCCTGACATGCAACCTTCCATGCACACAGTTTAAAGAGACAAGTCCATCAGAGAGATAGATGCTTCTCTTCCGTATGCCTGTGCTCTGGAAGGTGTGTGTGCAGCCAGCAGTGTCAGCAAGAGGAGGAGTAAGACAGACAACCATCTGTACAGACTGCAGTGCTTTGCTTGTTCAGCCTACGTGGTTTCTACAAGCAGATCTAAAAGGGAAATGACAGTGAAGGGGTGGGAGAAAAGACGCAAATGGGACAAGGAGAAAAAGAAGCTGAAGAGAAAGGCTATCCCTGCTGTGAAGGCAGACTCCTTATGCACAAGAATATTTACACAGGAACTGTCTAGTTATGTTAGCTGCCATCATGGAAGAACCCAGTTGTGTGTGACTCATGATTAGTTGAGGACTTCGCTTGTTGAAATCACCAGTTCCTTTCCACTGAAAGGATGCACACACCATCCCATCTCAGCCCCAGCAATGCTGCCAGATCCTCACATAACACTCCATCATCATCTTTGACATCTTTCCTTCCTCCTCCCACCCCCAGCATCCTCTACCCCTTCTCGGGTCCCTAAAGTGGTAGGTGGGAAAGGGAAAGCCTGCATTTATCAGGCAGGCAGCCAAACAGAACAGATAAATCACAAGCTTGTACCAGAGCCCCTCAGAGTAAACTTAGCTGAAATCACTGGGTAATTTAAGAACACTGGGAGGGAAAATAAGATTATCGACAGAAAAATATGATCATACAAACCTCACCTTTACAAGAAACAAGGTGAAGATAAGCACCAACCAGATCACCTGACTGGTGGAAATATGCCTGGGTGACAGAAGGACTCTCTAAGGGCTCTTGCATTGAAGTTCTTAGTCACCATCACAAACTGGATTTCTTTTCCCCTCATTCTCCCAAGTTTCAGTTCCACCTTTGTCATGTGATCACAGCATCACTGTGCCATTTGTGTCAGAGCCTGGATTTTCCCTTTTAAAACACCCCCAAACAGCAATGACATTTTAGATGATGCATTAATGAAAGGCTTAGCACCTGACTTGTCAAAACCTAAACCTTTGTGACTGTTAACATCTAACACTCTGCAAGTACCATAAAGGGAGTCCTAGAGTTGATGCTTGGTGTTGTACAGAGCCTGCAGATGGCAAGTTAAAAGACAAGGAAGAATGGGATGTTTCAGGGCCGGTATCATCGGCAACTTTCTTTAAACAAGGTTTCCTAGTAGATCAGGTAGAAATGAATATTTTCTCCTGTATCTATATTGCTTCACAGCGGCCAATCAACATCAGTCCCAAAGAGCAGGCTTACCCAACACCTCAGCCTGGTATTGTAGAGATAAATGCCTCATGACATTTTGAAAAGCTGGACCTGATACTGTTCCTGGTACTGTTCAGAGCTACAACTTTAATTTTCACCCATTGCACTAGTAACTGCTTTGATTATAAAACTATATTGTAGTAAGGGCCTGACCTCCTGACTGAGCTGTAACAGTTGAAAACATTTACCTTACATGGGCAAAAAACCCTATAGGGCACAAGAAAAAAAGAGAAAAGAGGAAGACATATACATAAAGTAGCTGTGACATGACCACAAGAATAACAGTACAAGTAAGCACTTAAACTCCATTGGTTTTTTGTTAGATTCTTTAGAAATATTTCAGATTCTGTCTCAGGAAAACTGAAAAAACAAATTGGGACATAAAATCAGCTTGAAGGTTTTCATTTTTGCTATAGGCTAACTGCAAAAAAATTCTCAGAAGGAAAATAATTTTAACTGTTACTGACTTTTAATTCAGCAGAAGACAAAAGTCTCAGCTTCTCCTAAAAACTGAACACACCATCTCAAACCACACAATCCTACATGGTTTCAATACTGTGGGATTTAGCAGTCTGCTGCGTATCCTTTTAAGAAGAAAAGCTTCCAAAAGTGAGCAGATGCAGCAGTCTCAAAGTATCTTGGAATATACAAGATACACAAATTGTCTCTTTCTCTCAGAAAGGATCTGGCTTTGCTTTTCCTATTGAAATTCACCTACGCTAAAAATCCACAATCACAAAAAGGTAGCCCAAAAAAAATCTATTCCACTAGAGGAATAAGAACCAGTTTCTGGTAATACATCACCTCTTCTGTTTCTCTCTTTAGCTGAGAAATTTGTTCTGACTGTTCTAAAATTGTGTCCTTACAGAAGTAGACATATTCTCCCTCCGGGTTTGCTAACCAACACCAGGAGACAGAACAGAAAATAAGAGTACAATTGTACATCTGCATCTGTTCTGTACCTGTAAAACAAACCCAGAATTCTACAGAAAATTACATTGCTAGAAATTCCTTACACTTGAACTACTGAAGTTTTGTGTCCAAAGCATAATGGCTGTGTTTGATATTTTTAAAACCAACTCATGCTGACTGACTGTAGTATCTCTGGGCAAATCTACCTCAAGTACAGTTATTTAGAGGGTATTTATTGTATTTAAAGGTTTTATTACAGTTCACAATGCTTTTACCCTACAGACAGGAAGCCACAACACTGCAGCTAAACTTACATAGCTGGTCATCTTCATTTCCCTCTTGAATTTGGGAAGTAGCCAAAGCAGTAAAGTCAGTAAGAAACCCTCATCCCCTACAGGTACCAGAGGAAGTCTTGGTGCACAAGCTGCTAAGACCATAGATTACTTGAGGCTCCTTGACAAGAAGGTCAGCCACATGAAAGTGATTCTAACAGGCAAAAACCTTCATGTGCTCAATGCTCCTCCACACAAACAAGCCTTCTGAGTCATCATCACCTCTACTATATGGCAGTTGTGTGTTCTTGAACACAGATGTGCCAAGGAGCTTCTCACACCTGTTAGGCGGTACAGAATAGTCACAGAAAAATCCAAACATTTAGCAAAACCAAAAAAAGACTCACTTGAGAGAGATCTCCCAAAAACAGCAAAAAAAGCTTGCCCCTTTACTGTTTCACAGCACAAAATCCAAGAGCAATCCAACCACCCAAGCTCCAGGTGCATGGATAGTTTGGTTTGGCACCAGCAGGGAGCTTTGCTGCACAGCACCCCCTTCATGGGGCAAAAGCCAGCCCTGGTAAGGAACACTCCAGCACTGCACTCAGCTCAGTGCCACCTACTTGCCTTACCTTTACCAGTCAGCAGCTGTGCTCAATGTTCAATATTGAACATAATAGGAATAAAACCTTTCCAAGCATGTAAAAGGAAACATCTCCATCGCAATTTTAAGCATATTGACATTTAACTATGTGCCAGGCGTCCCATGCATTTTCCTTAGACAATGGATAGCTTGCTACGCTATCTCTGTGAGAGGAAAATCTTCCACCTGCTATCTTCCCAATAACTTTACTGTCTTCATAGACATGAGATGACAATAGCCAGGGGCATACCTGAAATCCTTGGATTTTAACATGCACTGAACTGCTAGGAAACTTTTTAATTGGAAAGGTCACAGGAGACAGATTTCTGGGTGTATCTCCAGCTAAATGCCACCTTTTCAGCAATGCTCTCTCACCAGAAGTTACATAAAAGGCAGACAGACTCTTTTCAGTGATACCTTGCAGCAGATCCACCTGCCTCCTAAAGGTAAAGCTTAAACCCTCCAGAGCTGTATAGGAGAAATGCCATCTTGCAATCACAGATGTGGAAGGTGAACACCAGTCTCCACTGTCCACCTTTCCTGCTCTAGCCATGCACTAATCAGAACTAGAAACCAGAAGTTGATACAAAGTGAGGTGCTTCAGAAATTTCACCAAACAAAAATGAGGCAGTCTGTAAGCTGTTATTATTTTGGCTGGACGTGCTAAAGCCCAAAGATACTCAGTTTCGAACAGCAAATTGAATTCAGTTTCTCACATCCCAGATAAACATCCTAAATCTCAGTGCACCATGGTGTGAATGGAAGGGTGCTCTTTGTTCCCACTTCTATGCAGATACAACTCTTGACCAGAGCAGCTCAGTGTCAAATCCAATATATTTGCTGGAACAGATTCAGCTCTGTTGAACTAGTATTTTTCAACAACAAACAAAATTTTGTCACTAAACTTACAAGCAGTACTAGCAACACAATAAAAAATTACCTGAAAGACCTCAGCCTTTCTACTCACGTCCTTACTGTCTCATTATTTTCCATTAATGGATTATGCCTCTTTTCCATTTCATCGGTGAGACGTGGGAAAAATTCATCCTATTCCATATTGTCCTCTGTTATTACCACTCCAAAGCCTTCAACATGTTTAAACATAAATCCTTGGAGCTTCTAGCTCTTAGTGCTTACTACTCCCAGTTAAGCAAAGGAAGAGTTAAATCCACTCTCAAGACTCTGTAATAATTATTCCCTATAACCCCTGTCCATTCTAAGTCTGTCTCACAGAAGAAACCAAGAGATTTACTATCTACAGTAGAGTACAAGAAAAAAAAAATGCAACAAATATTTTTTAGAATTTTATTAACCTTAACAAAACCAGCAAATTAAACGGTGGTCACCTGTTTGGAGAGGATTCGCATTTAAATGGCAGCTGGGAATACATAACAAACTACGTACAACTATGTCAGTCATCAACTGAACACTAATCAATGTAATCCAAATCTTCTGGGATTCCAAAACCTTTATCAATTCTGCTCTCTTCAAATCCAAATTTACGCTTGGCCCAGGACTTTACTGAAAAGATGTTATCTGTAAACAGAATGAAAAACATTCATTTTGAGTATTTAGGAAAGCGTGAATTACAGTCTTGGCTCCAACAAAATCCTTCCATTTGCACTATCTTTTCTGTGTATGAAAAAGGTACATAGTGGGAAACATCATTATGAAGTAGATTTAGAACAGAAAACACAAGGCTTTTGTTAATAACCTCCAAAAAGGAGGAAATAATTTACTTAGCAATGACTAAAATATGTTATCTTTATCTTTCCTTGCTCCTCTTTTACAAGGAGACTGAAAGCTACAATTACAGTGTAAGCCTGCTATAGTGATGAGGTAAGTGTGAATATGCATAGTGAGTATTTTATAGGTCCTTCTTCAACTAGACACCTACTATGTGACTGTCTACAGCTACAAAAATTAGATTTAAATTAACTGTAAGGTCCTTTCTAGTCCTGCGTGTTTGTTCAGACACTGTATATTTTTTGAAAGTTAAAAAGATATTCAGGAAGCTTTATTTTGGTCAGCACTTCTCTTTTAGCATCACGTTATTATTTTAACACATATGTTTTGTTCAATTTAACATAATTTTTCACTGCAGCATTTACTGAAACTCATGATGTCATTTTTAACACCCATAGATTGCAGCATTCCTTAAGAGAGGAAGTGTTCTGTCTCTGCACAGCTTAGAGATCTATTTTTCTTTTCTTTAACCATCACACGTTTGGTTTTAAAACTGTCTCTTCAAAAGAAGAATATGCTGCAGCATATAACCAAATTATCTAATTAAATAGCAAAGTACTTTTACGGGCTGAGGCACAGTTCCTTTACCTCACTCGAGGCCTTGAGAACAGCCTGTCATCAACTGCAGAAAGCCCTGACAACTCCCAGAAGTTATTTTCAAATACATAATTTTATTTCCCCATATGCAGTAAACAACCCAGACATAAAATAGTAGTCTGAAGACTATGACAGTGATATCCTGCTGCACTTGGCATAACCAATGATAGCAAGCAGTCCGTTAGCAGGAGATCTAATCTAGACAAAAAATCATGAACATTATTCTAAATAATTAAAAAAACCATAAGGACATATAAACAGCTTCCTCTGCAAAATGGGAATGAATACAGCAAAACTATGCAACAACAGAAAATTGAATTAAACTTCCATATAAATGTCATGACAGTAGCATTCCTTAAAACTATGCATCACTTTACCTATCAAAACTGATCACTTAGTTTGAGAAATACCTACTTTGTATCAGCATCCATCACATGATAGCAGCAATAAGATTCCACAAACCATTCTGCTTTTTAGAAAGAAATGAACATTCAGAATAGAATTAAACTTTCTGAATACGTGGGCATCACCATTTCCAGTCTCTATTGCTTTCCTGATCTTATGAGATCTAACTCAACCAAGGAGAAAAGTTGCAGGATTTAACAGAGTGTACAAGACAGCACCAGAAGGACGAATTTGTTATGGCATATGAAGTATATTCAGTAACTAAACTGAGAAGATGGATTCTTTTTGTTGAATCATAATAATTTTATAAATAAAATAAATTTCTCTATGTTTTTATAAGTGGGGACTATCCTACATCAAGTCCGAATCAAATTTAGAATTCTTAACACTGAGTAGGTCTTTTACTGAAACTGCTCTAGTGTGAAGCTGTGTCACTGCAATACACACCAGTCCATCTGTTGGCTGCCTCCTTGGCCACTTGGTTTGTTTGGCCTGAAACAGAGAAAAACACCAACAATAAAAGCATACATCACAGTAAAATCATCACATAATTTCAAGCCACAGAGACTAAATTTTTATCGATGTCATTTTTAGGGAACCACACAGTATAAGGAAGTTATTCTACTGCTTCCAAACACTTGTTTTACACTTTTAAAGTTCCAGCAAGCACAAAGCTAGGTTAAAATTAAAGCCAGGAGCAAAGAGCATAAAAGATACCATACGAACAACTCTAAGTTTTTAAAGTGTATCTTAAAATAAAATAACCCCAGTTTGGCTTGCCTACGGGCTTAATTGTCTTCACCAAGATTGGAACTAGATACATGGCCTGAAGATACCAGAGACGGAATATATTTCATAATCTTCTCTATACATAAGTAAACCATCACATGGGTATGCATGACACTATATAGATAAGGAAAATGACAAGGCAGTAGTCTATCCTATCAATACAAAAGTTTATCATGTGTTATTTAAAAACCCTTCAATGAAATGAAGACAAAATAATGTTTCTGGCTATTAAACTTGGCTTACATCCCTTAACACCACTCCAGAACTAAACACATAACAGTAAATTACCGTTACTACAAACAGGTTTTGTATAGTTTCCATGAGACAAAACAATCAAGAAGAATTCCTTAGATCACCTTACTCCCATTAAAGTAAGTACTGAACCAAATCAAGCAGGTTAGGTTGTAACGTGGGAATTTATCAGAACCATTCTGGTTCTCACGCCTACTTGTAACTTTGTTATTCCCAGTTAGTCTTGTTAGTACTTGCATGATAATACTCATTTGAATGGTCAGCATGAAACTTGTCTCCAGGGTACTGAGATGTGACTATATGATCAGGTATCCATTGTCATACACATTACACTTTAAGCAAAATTAAATTATGTTGAAAAATCATCTACTAGCACACAGGAAGGGAAGTACTCATTATTCCAACCTTAATACTCCTGTAACTGATATGAAAAATGTTTACATTGGAGTCATACGCTATTTTCAAAACCAATGTAGTTTCTAAAAACAGCCTACAATTAGAAAGTTTGGGCACAGCACAAAGAAAAGCAAAAAAGATGGGCAAAAAGACAAGTGGGAAAGAAAATGGCATTTTTGCTTGCTTGCATGCTTGCATGAGAAATTCAAGTTGTTCCTAGCCTGAGAGAGATATTCCCTATTTCCTTTGCTGAGTGCTTGCTGCCATCCCCACTTGTTCAGTTCCATGACTGGCAGAACTGACAACATATTTGCAGCTAATGGTATTTGGAACAGTACCTAACCTAGCCCTATTCAAAGCAAGTTTGCAGAGTAAGAGCTACCACTGGTTAGACTTTAAATGTGTGAGCTACAATACTTCCCTCAGCATTTTTCTGGAATTCTACAGTAAAACTTGACAGCTGTATTTGACTCCAAGTAACGAAGTTTGAAATGAAGTGGGGGAAAGCAGGATGGCATTAAACTCCATGGATGCAGAGTGGTGAGGTGACAGCATCCTAGTGGTGGGTGAGCCAACCTATTCCACAGCACCTGCGAGGCCTCAGCAGAAAGCTCTGCTTTGCTGGAAGCAGCTGACCAGCACAACAGTGGCAGCATGGTGCACTGTCACCCCGCAAACACTGCTCACGTGTGTTAAAATATTCATATGTGATCCTGTGTTCTGAAAATGTGACTTCACACCTCTGTCAAAGAAAAGGCTGAGGTGAGGACAGACATAGGCTGGGCAACAAGTTAGAAGGGCAGTCACTGCCTATAACTGATTTGTGGCTGAAAATGAAGACATGGTAGTGGGAGCAGGAAGCTGTAATGGGGAAATCCCATTATAACATATATATAGACAGATAGACATATAATCCCCACAATGTCTCAGAGCTACAGGGGAACATTTAGCTATCTAAAGGCAAGATTTAAGTCCCTCAGGATCAGTCTTAAGTCTTGCCTATGATTCCACTGCATGATCTTGTGTGTCTGCTGTAAGCAATACCATGCCTGGAAGAGGAACAAGAGACAGGCTTTGGTAGTTATGGACCTGCACCTCCTGAAGACACCAGCCACATCTGCATCATTTCCAGCATCTTCCAGAGACCTCCAACTCCATGACAAGAACTGACAGAAATGAAGAAATCTGCACCTTCATTACTTTCTGGAAGTCTTTTACAGTTGCTTGTTGGGACTTTCGTTGGTTGCATCATCTGTATGTATACATGCATGGAGGATGAGGGAAAGCAGCAGTAGTAAAGCAGACACCCCCCAGACACACCTACTTTATATATGGGTGTAACTAACTCAAAGTCATGCTACTTCTGACTGCCTGTTTTCTAGCTCCAGGGGATCACAAAGCCATGTTGGTTTTTAGACTGCACTGAAAAAGAAAGCTCAGGATCTAAAGACAGCAATAGCATGGGAACTCAAAAATATACACTCCAAAGCAGAATCAGGACACCAACTGTGCAAACTGTGAAAAGGAGAAACTCAAACACAGCACTAAGGGCAGCTGGCTAATTGCCAAAACCACCACAGCCATTGAGTCCCAAACTTGGCTGGAGTCCTTCTGATCCTCCTGCTCACCAGAGCTGCTCTAACTCAACTTGATTTTTGGCAGCTATTAAATAGTGCTCCAGTACTGAATCTGCACAAAACAATGAAAGGCCAAATATGCAGTAGAGGTGAGCAATACAGGAGACAACGTTTTCCAGATGCTTCCAGATGTTCTCATTACCATCAGGCTCTAGTTACAATATGTATCCATACATCTCCACATCATAGGCTGACAATATATGTAACTGCTGTCTGGAAGCAGCAAAACAATCCATTTGTTCTGGACATTAGATATTTATTTCACCTATTTGTATAACAATGCCTCAAATAGACTTTCCCACTCACATGTCTGCAGGATACAAGTCATTTATTTGGCTGAGGCACATACCTGTATCCTCTGCTGTCTAATTTCAGGCACATTTGGCATTTTATAAGAAAGAAAATGGAAGCTTGCATTTTGTCTCCAAAACTGAATAAAAGCAACCACTGTGTGTACAGCAGTGCAAGGCCCAGGAGCAGGCAGCAAGACTTGAAGTGCTGGTCTGTTATGTCAGCAAAACACAGCTTGATATATGCCCTAAACAATGAAAGGCTACAGGGCAGAGAGTTATTTTGACCAGTCCTCATGAAAGTGTCTTTTTCCCTCAGCCCCAGGTATCTCTGGAGAACTGCAGAGAACTCAAAAAGCCCAGATTCTGAGAGCTGAACCATTATCCCAAGCATCTGTAATTGTCCTTATCACAGAGACAATCCCCTGTATCCCCAGAGAGGAAAGTAAAGGTATGGAAAGGAAGGTCCAGCCACAGCAAATGTCTAAAAAGAAAGTGAGGGTGGGTTGGAATTATGCTTTTCAATGCGGGTAAGTGGCATTCTACCAGTGACCTGCAGGTATTTTGGAGCAGGCCAGGAGACAGAGGTGACATAAGGGCTCATGGACAGCTGTCAGAGGTGCACTAAGAAGCTTCTAAAGCAAATGGACAGCACCTGGTCAGGAGTCAAGGCCAGCAGCACAGAACATCAGCACAACAGTGTTTCTAGCAAATCTCAACAGGCATTACATATTGACTCAAATCATTGTAAAGCCACTATGCTTCTGATCTGACTCAGGAAGCCCTGCAGTCATTCTTAGCATATTGCAGAACTACAGCGTCCTCCTTCCTTTCTTCTTTCCTCCTTCCCCCAGATTTTCTCACTTTTTTCACTGGAAGGGGGAGATGGTTGGAATTAAAAGTCCTATTTACATTCAGAAATTGAACAGCTGAGAGCTGTAGAAGTCTCAAATATTTCCACAGGGCGAAAAACAATTGTGACAGCAACAACCACCACCATCTCCTCACAAACATTTTCCAAACCTACTTTAGGTTCTTCCTAAAATCCTTTTTAAGTCTCGCACATATCATTAAGGGAACACTATGCATACAGTCATGGAATAGTACTCAAATTCAGACTGTAAAGGCAACATATTATAGTTCCAATAGCTATAGTAAAAGAAAAAAAACAACAACAAACCAATGGCCAGAACCAGCTCACAACCACCTGAGCTGGTAGAAATGGACAAAGAGCTGTAGCTTTCTTTGATCTCCTAGATCCTACTCTGGCATTTTCTGGACAACTTTAAGGACTTCTAGCTCCAGGAATCTCTATTTCCCTAGAATAACAAAAGCTAATTGTAGTTATAAAGCTTACACACTATGGTGCTAGTTTTGACCTACCACAACTAGTGCCACAAGAAAATTGTATGGATTTCCTCACTTAAAAGGCACATGTCTGCAGAGGGAATTAGCACCCTACCAAGGAGACAGTCACCCATCAGCCTGTGGGGTGTTAGCAGATACATGCAAAATACAACTGCAGTCTTCAGCATGTGGGCAGGGGAGTAATTTTACAGCAGGGATCGCAATTCCTCTGCATGAAATGCAGGGAACAGCTGCAACTGTTCTCAGGGATCAGGGAGGATTATTAGCCCCAAGATTCCCAATCTCTCTTGTGAAATTGGTCAGGGTAAATTAAGTGCATTAGATGAATTTGAATTTCCGTAATAATTCTGCAGTCACTTAGAATGAATTCAAAGATGAAAAATGGCAACTACCACAGGAACTGTATGTGAACTTGAACCTCCCATGACTCTGATCATCCACTGCCTTCTGCAGAGAGTTATCCATTCTCCTGCACATAGGTTGCCCTTACTTTCCAGAAACATTACCTTGCCATCATCACACTGTGACAGATTTGTGTCCCTACTTCTGCTGGGGCAGCATCCCTATAATATCCTGTGATGCAGTTTCCAAAATTATTCCCACTAATGAAAACATCTCATGCAAATAAAGATCCCATATCCAAAGGCCAGGGTAGAAGGTGAGCGTAGAAATTATACACGTCATCCACAGGAAGTACGAAAGGTTACTGCCTAGTAACTCCTACCCACATGTCCATTCACAAACTGACACCACAGACTCTGATCAAGAGCCTTTGGCTTGCCATTTATGGCAATGATGTGATGAGGTGGCTTCTTAAGGTCCGTATTTGAGTATCCTTGACAATAAGTAATCTACCACACTGTCAACAGGGTGAATTGCAATGTGGTAAGAGGAGCTTTACAAGAATGTTTTGTAACCCTGTATTCACAGATACCTCCACACTATTGGAAATCTTTATCCTCCCCCATGCTCCCCAAAGAGGCATTTCCTCTTACAAACAGAATAAAGAGCTGCCGTGTAGAAAAGTGATAGCACATCAGAATTCTGTCAACTCCTTTGAATCCAAAATAACACATCACTCTTCCCCCATACTCCAGTATCCCACACAACACTTTTCCTCATGATATTAATCAACAGGCCACAATGCTTCAGAATTCATGACTAAATTCAAGTCAATGTGTAAATATGATTTCTCATTTAAATCACAAACTCAACAGAACTTTTTATACTGACTTATTTTAGACTCTGAATAAAGTTTCAGCAACTCAAGAAAAAACACTGACAATTACAAATGCTACCTACTGATCTACAACTATTTTGCAAAGCATAGAACACAATATAAGCTATTTGTAATAGAAAAATACTCAAAAATACTATTCTTGATATATTAATTAATTAAATCAGCATTTCTGCTGCACCACCATGTATATGTGCTTGAAAATAAATCTGAGCAAACAGATACCACAGCGCCAGTCTTGTCTACCTGGTGAGACATAGTGCACAGTACAGCTACTAAGAAGCTGATCCACATTGCTGAGAATATGCTTTTAAAGGGTCTGCGATCTTTGTCAGTGTGTTTGAAAAAAGTGTCAAGTCTCATCAGCAAAAAACTCCCTTTGTCCCACATGAAAAGGTCATACTGTCAAATTTCATCAGTACGTACATAGGGTCTCCTTGAAAAATGTCTAACAGAATTTGTCAGAATTGCTACCAAAAAATTCCTCTATGGAAGACATGCTCTTGCACTTAAGTTTACCATATTCATGTACCTACAGAAAAAGACCATTTACCTTTCAAGTGTTGTACCTGAAAACCCACACTGAAATCCTAATTGCATAACTAAAATACATCAATTTTCATCCAAAGAGCAGAGGGAAGCAAAGTGCTTGCAAAATATAAACAAGCACACCAACTTGATTCAGGGCTGATTCAGGGCTCCCTGACACTACTATTTTTCTTGCAGTGGACAACTCCTTCCCCACGTCATTCACTAATAAACTCCACACCTTCAGCACAGATAAAGAAACCTGCACACATCTGAGCTGCTCGCAAGGAGGCCCATCCCAGGGCACCATGGGTTTTGGTCAATTGTGGATTGCAATTGCTGTCACCTCACATGTCACAGCCATTGCAGAGAAGAGTCTGGAAGGCATCACAAGAAGTTCTCTGGTCTCTGTAACCACAACTCAAGGCATGTTCAACTTTACCAATGCCATTTCTGAGGCATTTGTTGCCTGCTTTTAAGGTTTCCAGTATTGAGCTTTTATAACCTTCCCAGACAGTCTAATTCTATGTTTGATTATTGCTACCATTAGTTTTCCACTTAACTTTTTCTGCCCCTACAATTTAAGGCTATTACTTTTTGCCATCTTCTCCACGAACCTGAGTAACAGGCTATTTATTCCTTTTCTTTTCTTGAGGAGATACAGATATGCAAAACGCACCAGGCACAATCTTCTTTTGAGTCCTGTTTTTGTAAAGTTCTTTGTCTCTTAGAATGTGATTGCTCAATGTCCTTTTGCTCTACTTTGAACACTTAGTTATATAAATATACGAATGCTCTGAAATAATTTAGGTATATTTCGGTAGGATATCCAACACTGAGACAGTGTTACAGCTGAAGCCATACTAAAGCCTTTAGTGCCACACTTTCTGTCTTGAGCAGAAAGATTATTTCATACATCTCATTGTTGGTTATACTTCTGCTTTTGTATGTTAGTATGGGGATTTTTCTTGGCACAACAAAAATTCTTATATTCAACCTGTGAACTACTGTAACTCCGAGATCTATTTTCATATCCTCCCCGCTTAACCAACTACCTCAGATCATTTGTGTAGCACAATATCCTTGAATACAGCTAACACCCTTGCACTTGCCACTACTGAATGTTATCCAATGTTTTTTAAGACTATCTGTGCAATTTTTCATGATCATTTTAAAATCCCATTTTGTCCTTTTTCCGTGCAGTCTCTCCTACTTTCATCATCTGCAACTATAACAAAAGAACGTCTTCTATTGTATTGTCCAGCTCATTAATATAAACACTGAGCAGATGCACGTACATGACAGACTATATTACCAAGCTTCTTCAATTCCAGCTCCCTTTCTGATACCGAATTGCTCACAAATTATAAAGTACTTTGAGATTCACACCACTGCTGTTTCATCAGGATTGTATTTCCCTACTTTCCTTAAAACAGTAGCATGCAAAACTGAGTCAAAACACCAAAGACAAACTTTCCCCACCTACAAAGGTCTCTCACAGTGGCAGAGAGAAAACCTCTGTGTTGTTCCAGGTGTTTCCAAATTGGTTTTCTGTTCTGAATTTTTCTCTGATATTCTCCTCTTTTCAGTGAAACTAGCTTATATGATGTTAAAATGAGAAGGGAAGAAAAACCATTGGAAATACTGTCAAATGTGCCAACATTAGTCTTGCACTTATACAACTTGCCCTGCAAAAACTGCAGTTCAATAGCACAGAACAAGGTGTCTATATTAGGAATATACAGTTATAATCCAGATAAACCCATAATGATAGTAACATACCATCCCATAAATATGAGAGATATTTTAATACACGAGATTGGCAATACATTTTTTTAAACAAGGTCAGGGAAGACCTCAACTTGACAGTTCTGCATGTTAGCACTGAAGACAATGAACTAAAATCCACTATACCTCTCCTGACCTAATTTTGCATGTGAAAGTCATGAAGATACAGACCAGTACATTCCTTCGAATATCACCATAACTTTATCAAAACAATCTGAATGAGTGCTACTCAACTATCCTAGCGGGTCTAACACCGGGAGACAGAAGCAAAATACTCACTCCACAAAAGCCTTATTTTTTAATATATAAATGGATCTGTAGATTAATTCCATTTCATGCTTTCATCAAGGGCTTTAAAACATGGTCAAATGGATTGCTATCAATTCATTCTTTAAATAAAGGAGTATCATAAATGTAGCCATAAGCAGCCATTTTCCACATCACAAATTTTATCAAGTGTCTACCATTCCTAAGCAGCTCAACAGCTTTTGCCACAAGGATTTACTGACTCAGACAATAAAGATATTCCCACATATTTCACCCATGAGCCTCTCACTCTACGTATTTTTTCTGTCATTCCAACATAAACAAATAAGAAACAAAATAAAGAAAAAGAACAAAAACATGTCTTGTCAGTGTTCTCATTTGATTTCAAGAAAAGGTACCTTGCCAAATTTATTTAAGCAGGTTGTTTGTTACATGTGTTATCTAAAGATTTGGTCCTCCAACTGCCTCCTTTCTGAGAGTCCAAGAAAAGCCCCACTGACAAAACACAGTTTTGCTTAACTAGCTAAGTGCAGCTTAATTTTAAAGCAAGTTGGCTTAAGTCGACACTCCCTAAGAATAGTCTTGCTAGAAAGTGATTGAGGTATAAAAACACAAGTATGCATGTGTCCAAATATTTAGGACAGTTTTTCACTGCAGAGTAACCTCTTACCTGAAGACCAAACACAGACACAGAGAAATTCTCTGAAATGCAGAGAACAAGGGCTTTTTGCTGAAAGCCAAATTACCCTTCTGAACTTAAGCTTTCCAGCTTCAGCCAAAAGTCCCACATTTCACTTTAAGCTCTGTGCCTTAGGTATGTATGTACAATCACTTCTTAAGCTGCCCGGTTTGCCCTGGTGGCCCTTCACTCATTATTATTCACGGCTGTTACATTCTCCTTTCTTTCCAAGTGCCAGCAGCTGCTCACCCATTTACCTACTCCTGTTGCTCCCTCATTCAGTTTTTTCACATCCATTTTCCAACAGTTCAACTCATTGCAGAGCTCGTGAAAATGCCCTTATGAAAACTTGTCACCTGCCCCTGGTTGGTCAGAAAATCCCTGGTTGCTCTTCGGAGCAACTATTACACAACAGACAATTTTGTGAGGTATATGACAAATGAACACATGTATGAAAGTCTTGTGAAGAAGGCAGTGAAAGACTTCATCAGACAGATATGCTGGATGGAAAGAGAGATTTCAAAGACCTCAGGAGCGTACATCACAAGACACAGGCATCTCCACCAGCAGTTCCTAACTTGAGCTGACAACTTGCTTTTATCACTGGTGAACTTCAGCACTGGAATGAAGGGCCAAGGTGAGAAATCTTTAACTTGCTTTTGTCCGGGAAGGTCCTTAAACCACCACATTACAGCCTCTGGTAATCACAGCCAGATTCTGCTTAGCAAGTGTTTCTTTGTCAAAAGACCAGCCTTTTAAATAACTGAAATGCAAACAAGCCACCCTTGATTTTCAAGATTTAAAAAAAAAATGCAAGGGCTGAAAAGAAAGGAGCAGACACACTGCTTAAACTTTCAACTCCATCTTGCTTCCCATGATTACCAAAGGAGCTTGGACCAGTGATCCAAGTATACATTTGTAACTCCACTCATTAAGTACCCTGTTCCTTTTCTCAACTTCACTTAACAGGTAAGATGTTACTGTTACTACATGTAACTGTGTTTACATACAAGTACATTTATTATTCCTCACTCTTCCTAAAAATTAAGTTATGTTTAGTTTTTGTAAATTTGATTTATCTTTTAACGTAGTTTTTGAACAGGTAATTTAATTTGTCAACCTTCCAAAGGAATGACAAGCCATTCCAAGAACAGTACAGGGTGCAGGGGAAACAAAACAAAATTCTTAGTTTAATGCTGCAATTAGTTGAGAATTAGTAAACATGTCCTTTCCTTACATCTATATCTATTCTGGTACACATCTATATATATTCTGGTACTCCATGATGAAGGAGGAAAAAAAGGGGTGGGTGGGTGAACTGTGTAGTTTTGTTTTGATTATTAGCAGATAGCCTGCAAGTTACATACCTGAACATCCACTGTCTATTTCCTGTCATATCCTCATCCAGATCCTCAGGAGATGAATATATTGAATATACAATACTCTGTAAGATGAGGCTAAGTAAAAAAAGGTTGCTTTTAAAGCTATTATTTTTCTATGTACTTTTAAGCAAGTGTCTGGTTCACTCCAAAGAAAGCTTAGTTTAACCCACTAAGACTAACATAAGTGTGAGTGAAGACATAAGTCTAACATCAGCAGAATGACTAATTTCTAACTGCAGACCTTTGTTAATGGCATTGCTGCATAAACTGTAAAAAGCACAGCTTGTCTCTCACATGCCAGGTGCATATTTCATGGTCAGTAGCTAGGAAACATCCTCTTAATTGCAAACTGAACATACCACATCTAGAGGTGATTAAAAAAACATTTTCTCTATAGGCTTCATCTGTACACTATTGATCTTGGTGGCACCTAGACCAGGCTTAAAATTATTTGTAGACATTCACTTTCCCAAGTGAAACATTACATTTTTAAAAATAGATACTTAATAGTTTATTAACTGATATTGCTGACAAGGCTTTTTAGTTTAAACCACCTTTCTGATATGATTTCTGAACAACACCCTTTGCCACAAAATATAAAACACAATCCATCAAACCCTTTTGTAAATTATTGGCATTCTGACACATTTCAAGTAAAACTGATGCAACTCATTTTAAGGTCTCTCCATTAGCCAGGAGAGTCCAATCTTCATTTCGTTTCATCACTACTGTTTCCCTTCTGGGAACAGGGACTATTCCCAGCATTAGTAAGAATCCCCGGAAGAATCTAACACTTTGTACTAAAGTTTTTGTAACATGAAGTACAGCTGCACATGTAACATTTTCAAATTGATTTGAACATAAGAGAATAGCAGGGTGTATCAACAAAAAAACCACCCCCAAAAAACCAATCCCCAACCTATGCACCCCACAAAATCCAGTAGCTAAATCAACATTAACTTTTCAGCATTCACCCTTCAGATATTAAGATGACTGAATAAACTGAACAATCCAGAACTATTTTCTCATACTACCTGTATACCCTAACAATTCCTCACAACAGTTTGTCAAGATGAAATTTTTAGTGTGTAGAGACACCAGAATTAGAAATTTTTGAAGCACCTACAATGAAAAAAGATCTTTTCAAGTACCTCTTACATATAGCATGACATTTTCATGGTATTCAGAAAAGTCTGGATGCTTTACCAAGATTTATTTTCACAGAATCATGTAAGTATTAGTTTTACAAAACAATCCAACCCTGAACTGGACTGGTAGTGATGCCTCTGAGATCACACATTCAGAGAGTCAAAAGGATAGCTATGTGGATATTTGTGGTTTGAAATTGTGTCCATTTGAACCACTTGCCTCTCTTGTTATAGGATAAAAATAAACGGAGAGAGCTAAAGTAAGAAGGTTGACACCAAAACTGCTACATGTGTTGTATCTGGTAGTTTGCTAATTTTTGGGAAAACAGTTTGCCTAGACATGTTCAGATCAGTGTTTTAAAGGTAAAAGCCTAAGACATAAAAGTTATCAGTAACCAGACATTCTAAAAACATGCTAAACAAAAAAGGAATGCTGACAGGCAAGATCCCAGGCCCCATAAATATCAGCAATCATACCACACAGAAGTCACTTCAGTCAGTATGTAACTATTGCTGAGAGAGCTGCCCTATCCAAAGGCACACAGTAACAAAGTACAGCTATTGTGGAAAAAAAAGAAAGCAAAGACCCAACAATGTTTTAATAAAGCATAAACCAACATTCCTCTTATTGCAGTGAAAGAACAAGAAGTTTGAAATTCTAGAAATGTTTACAGTGAGAACTGAAAATGTTTAGCTGTTTCCAATTACAAGCTGACCAACAACTCAGAGTAAAGTCCCTATCGTTTATACACTTGTGTTGCCAGACAAACTTTTCTATAAAATTAATTATGAGGAAAATTTTATTAGCTCCCTAACACCTCTCTCTGGTGGGCATAAAAAATTAAACTTATGCAGCAGGTTAATCTTGATGTTAGGTGGAGCTTTTTCTGTTGACTTTATGAAAATCTGCGCAAACTATGAACTACTGTAAGCTTGCATTCTCCATGGCTTTGTCCTTTACCACAACCTTTAGAGAAGCTAGCAGCACCATATGTATCCAACTTTGCATACATGCATGCTATGTCACATAAGAGACAAATCTCTCTACAATGGCTGCTCTCCCATGAGAATATATTCCAGCCTACACAGACATGCCTCAAAGCTGGGAAACAATGATCCTGTCCTGCACCACCTGAAGCAGGACCACAAGTTTAGTAGGAAAGTATAAAATCCCACTATTTGTTTGTTTGGGTTTTTTTTTCTTCAGATGGCTGTTGTCAGTTTTACTGCCTTTGAGAAATAATTTATTACTCAATCCTAACTCAAAGAAGGTGTCTTAAACATTACCAAGTGGCAAAGACAAGCTTCTGAACTGCAGAGGTCATTAGAAAAAAATCCGCATATTTTGCTGTTCTAGACATACTTCTACAATACTATACCTGTAAAATGGAATCATCTGAATATATCCACAAGACCAGACTATTACGTAGCTTCCTCTAGTGGTCACTCACTAAATCTTGTTGCTTCTTCCATTTACTCTAGTTACTTGTTACACACAAATTCTGTGTTCAAATGCTGTAAATTCTGGAAGGCATTAAAATTTATACTGCAATGTACTTCTAATACAAAAGCCAAGGAAACTAAGCCAAAACATAGAGCAAAACATTTGTTAGTGACACTAAAAGGACAAACAGTGAAGTCAGCAAAAACCAAGAGTTATTATTTTAGTTTTCCCATTTGCTCCCTTGTGAATATGCATTATAATATATTTAGTTACATGGTCAAGCTTGACTTTCCCACCACGAGATTCAGGAAGCAAAGACAGATGTTCAGTTTTTAGCTGAGTCTTCAGATATTTGCTATGAATCATTCAAAGTTTTGTTTTGACCCTGAAAGTGATATATGTGTGTGTGCACGTTTTAATGAGGCTTACTGCTGTGCAATTGGTTTGTTTCTGCAAAACTCCGCTGAGGGAGAGGGCAACTAAAAAGATACAGCGAAGCATTCATGAAATTTGAAGGCCACTGAAAACAGATGACAATTTGATATAGCCCTAAAATACCACAAGAACCAAAGCAGCTCTCTGTGATATACGATGAGAAATTAACAGGGTAAAATTTCATACTGAGCATCAGAAAGATTTCCTTACAGGTTGAAGACATTAAGGAAGAAGAGGGAAAACACAAAGGTAGAAAGTGACAACTGCCTGTTACAAAATATATTTTACTGAACAATTCAACTCTTTTTTGAGTGCAATTACATAACATAACAGCCATCTCTGACTCTAAAATAAGGTTAGAAATCTGCTCAGGTGATTTAACTGAAAATAATTCCAAGGGTTATGTTATCTA
This sequence comes from Pachycephala philippinensis, assembly GCA_013397055.1. Lineage (NCBI taxonomy): Eukaryota > Metazoa > Chordata > Aves > Passeriformes > Pachycephala > Pachycephala philippinensis. The sequence goes on from VWZT01012068.1 coordinate 450,767, forward strand.
AATTGTACAGAAGTACAGAATCGTATCACCCACATACAGTTTGAAAATCTGTGAATGAGTAACTTTTATTATAAGGTTTTTTTCTGTGAATCAGCAGCAGTAACTCTTATGTCTAGCTGAATGCATTCTATTGCCTGAGATTCTTTATTGCCTTCTTACACTAAAACCCATAACTTCCTGCATCTTGTTTTGCCTTTGCACTTTTCCACACTCTGAAACCAAGAGAAATGCCCCCAAACCTTTTTTTTTCTATTCCCTCTTTTCCATAAAGCCTGTCAACTTCCATTCAGCTTTGACAAAACATTAACTTCCCAAAACTGACATGGCCATTTATTCACTCATACAGTGCCAGCAACAATGCACACTGCCAGTGCAACAACGACTGACAAAACATACAATGAAGCAGAAACTTTTAAAATTAAGTTCAAGGACAAATTAATTTTGAAACCCTACTGCATATTCCCCTGGGAATCCTACAGGTAGCTCAACAGTGCTAACCTCACCAAGTCCCTTAAATGCTTGTCCCTCCATCACAGAAATTCACACGGAGCTTCCACACACTTGGACAAAAAACCCAAACCCACAACATACAGACAAAAGACAAGGACATGACTGAAGTAAGTAAGTATTGTATTTCCTTCTCTTTCTCTCTTTTCAGGATACTAGTCTCCGTGTTGCTTGCTAATGCAGCTTGCCCTAGCATTCCAGCAGTGATTTGCTCCCTCGTGCCATATTTAGGAACGTGCTCACCGTGACTGTTTCAAAAGAGAGGCTCTCAAACCATTCAGTGCAATGATTACTGTAAGGGTACCTCAGCAGCTAAAATACCCGACACCACACATCTCTCTGCTGTCAGTATCTGCCTAGCCTCATTCATTTTTACAGCTGGAATCAGCTGGAATGTGTCTTCTCCTCAGGAGAGCAGGCAGCGAGGGATTTACAGCACAGTAACTAACCTCAGGTCTCCAGTTTGCTTATTCCCTGGCATACCATTACATCCTTGGGGAAAGATAACACAGCTGACAAAAAATGTCACAGCCCCTTAAAATAAATAATATCTGTCCAAATTTGGTGAGTGCTGCCAACTCTGTTTATGTTCCTGGCTTTCTCTCAGAACAGTTCTAAAGCTGTGGATTTTGTTAGTAGAATAAGGAAAGAGAAAGATTTAGCCACATCTCTTTTCAGAAAAAGTTCAGTGCCTGTTTCTTGTCACTCTGTAACAGCATTTTGGCATTATAGCAAACTGAATATGCAGTGGTGCTTGGGTAGCAATGTAAGAGCCTAATAAATAAAACATGAAAGCTGCAGTAGAGAAAATTCAATAAAATTTCATGCATGCTTTTCATTTTTCATGCTAAGGATCAGAATATTAAGTACATTTCAGTGCCAAATTCCGTATTAAAGTCACTCATCATTCCTTGTATTCCATTAGAATTAGAAACTCCAACCAAAACCCAGCATGTCAGAGACAGTACGGTCAGTCAAGAGTGTGGTAACATACGTTCATGTAAGTGACAATTAAGTGTCTCTAATGAAATGCTTATGTTTTAAATAGGCAAGACAAAGTAAGTAGAAAAATACCTGTCTTAACAGCATGGAAGTGAAGGCAAAAGGGAGCCAGAGACTCCTCTTCCTACACATATTCTAGGGTTCAGCACAAGTTATAGAATTAATATGGTTCTGGAAAAGATGTCAATTCTAAAGCATCAGGGTATGTTAATTATAGGATTGTTTCTTAACTGCTCAGGTGCTGGCAGAGTAAATAACAATAAACCTCCTCATATATAATAGAACAGAACATGAAAAGAAATGGTCAGTGTACCTGTTTTGTATGGCTCAGCTTTAAAAAGAAAAGCAGCTATTCTTTGACTAACCTCTGAATACCAGATTTTAAGCTAAAGTGCAGCTCTTTTCAGGCAAAAGATCACTTTAAACAATACACAACTTACGCATCTCTTCCACCACGTCTGGATCACATTCCCTGTATTTGTCTATTTCTGTCTTTAGCTGCTCTTTTTTCTGCCGAAGGGTAGCAAGTTCTTCCAGTAGAGCTGCACGTTCTGCCTGAGCATTCAAAGGATGTTGGAGGGAAAAAAAAAATACAAACATTAAAAACAGTAGTTATCACACAAAGTTTTTCAAAAAATAAAACCATATAAATTTAAAAGCTGCTTTCATTGCTGCTTTCTGTCTATGAACCCCTTGAACATTTTATTTTATTACACAGAATTCTCAGGGATGCTAAATGATGCCAAATACAAACTGGAAGGAAAAAAAATTAAGGCCAAAATGGATCAACAAAAGAACAATTTTCTACCATCTTTGAACTTAACATGTTTTAACAAACTCCAAAGAGATCTCTTAATTATTGGGCTTAAAGGTTAAGCTGTATTTAGGAGTGCTAGTCTTGTAATTAAAGATGGCATTACAGCAAAACCTACCATCCACCCTTCCACAAATTGAGATGCTGTGTAGGAACACCCTCTGAATTTGTCTTCTTTCTTTTTCCACACCATTTAAGAGCAATGGTCTCACAAATAAATTCAGATATTTATGACATGGTAGTCTTTGCTGGGATTGTACACAATATTGACCTCAAAGATTCTATCAATCAATAAAAATCTGCACACACTGACTCAACATGAGCTCTCCCACAGCCAACTCAGCACATACTTCTAATTCAGTCTGTAGTTACAGATAAACACTGGAACTGGTTGATATTCAAATTACTCAAGCTAGGGTAGCCTAGAAGAGCCACACACCATGAGTTTGTAAACCATCAGGATTTTACCAATGGCAATCTCCATGGTAGCCCAGAAGTCTGCGGCGTTTGTGGATTTGGGGTTTAGTTTAAGGCTGTTGGCTTTTTTTTCTCCCCCCAAACTTCCATATTCCTAGTGCTTTTGCCAACAGTTTGGATCCAGCATGTTCTGAAAATGCAGAATGGAAATCAAAAGTTTCCAGATGCTGAGGTATGGAGATGAGATGCTTGGAGACCTACGCTGAGATCTAGATTTTTTAGCACTTCCTCCTGATATATAATCAGGAACCAAAATGTTGGAAACATCAGCCAGAACAGGATTTCCAGACCAGTAGCTTTCTGTAGGGCAGGCCACACGCTGGAGAACCCCAAGGCTGAAAAAATTTGTTTGGAAACATGACAAGCACAACTATGTGAGAAACCCGATTCAATAACCTGATTACAGTCTGTTGCAAATGAATGAAGAATCCCCATTAAGGTACTGGCAAAAAGCAGGTTTTAATTGAATTTGTGGAACTGCAACTTTAACAGACTTTGATGGTAAGGTTCACTCTATTCCTTACTAGATAAATGAAACATATATAGGAAAAACCTACAGTGTTTCTACAAAACAGTTTGGATTCGAAGATTTGGCACTTTCCTACAAAATTCAATTCCTCCTAAAAGCTTCTGGCTGTCCCTGTTTTATCGGAGGTTTAAATCACTTTAGACTGAGCATCTCAATGTAAGTAAGCAACTTAGAATACCATATGAAGTATTTCTAACTAGTATGTTGGTTATGATAAACATGAAGCCTAGGTATTTTTTTGCAGTGTTAACAGCTTCAGCATGCAAAGAGCACTGGGCTTACATGTCTGCTCAGAACAGTAATTTAGGAATCTATATTACAAATAAGTTGAAAAAAACCCAAACCAACATCTAAGTTTGTAGTTACTAAATTTGGCAGTTCAGCAACCATTGGCAACTTCGGTACACACCTCTGGGTAGTTCAAGTTTTACAATAGATTTAAATCTGAAAATACCTGGAAGTACTACATTAGTCTTTACAAGAAGTGCATACGTACAGCGCTATTTCCTTGTAGGGTTACCTCCCCCCAAAGCAACTTACAGTATCTTCACGTCCAATTTTTGATTTCTCAATGCTTTTTTGTAAAGCCTCTTTTTTCTGACTGCTTTCAGCAAACTGATAAAGAAAACAAAGAACAAAATCAAACTTTTTCAGTAACATATTAAACATAGCTATAAAATGTGCATACATATTAATGCACTTAAATTAACAAGTGGATATATCTTTTTAAAATATATATATATAGCTTATGTAATAAAAATATAGCCAAAATAAATACAAAAGTGGCCAAATATAAATCTGAGGTTCTGAGCAACAGAGAAGAATTACAGGAAGCCATTTCAAGTCCAAGAAATTTTCACTCCCATGGCACATAATCTTGTTATATACTACATGTTCAGCATGGGACTAAAATCCTATTTCATACCATAATCTGGCATCTTTATGCAAAGGACTTCATAACATGGAGGCTTTGGATTTGATGATTTCCTTTGGTCCTTTTCCAGCTGTCCCTATTCAACGGAAGCAGTGACAAAAGCTACAGCAGGTCCACCTGCTCAGCTGCAGATACCGGTGTTCCCAAAGCCTGGTATGCCACTGGCACAGCCCCAATCCCTTTTACATGCTGATGAACAGAAGCCTCTGTTCAAAGGCATGTAAAGCTGTGGCCCCCTCTTACTGTGTGGCCCTTGCACTGCTAGACCTCACAGAGATCCCTTCCTTCAGGCCTGAGGCAGAGGAATCTCACAGGACTGGTGTGAATACTCCTTCCATTGTTACTTCAGGAGAAATGATTTGCCAAGAGAGATCTCTCTCCATTAACCTGCCACCCATCTTGAACCAGGCCTTTCCAGTTTAGTTGGCAGTTTTCCAGATATACTTTGGAAACCCTTAAGCTGAGCAGGAGTATGACTCGACCCTCAGGGATACAATACCCAGCATCAGACAAAGCACCTTGAAATATTAAATGAGATGAATGAGAATGAAAAAAAAAATCTAATAAAATATAATTTGAAAACCAGTTACTGCTTTGAAACCAACACAAAAGAAAAAAGAGAAAGCATGCTGTTGTCTCTTTTTAAGTACCCTTTGTTTTAGTTTTAAAATGCTCTGAGCACCAATCAGTATATCGGACTGATTGTGAAAAGAACAGCTGTCAGAGCTCAGGTTTTACCCTGCCCTACCCCAAAATCCCCCACATGAAGCCTCCCCTTCTACATTCCCTTTCTCACTGACGATCCCACTGAGTGTAAAAGCATTCCCAGATATTTCTTGCAATCCCCTGCCTTGATAATTTAACCATATAATTTATATCATGCAGCTGATATAAACGCTTTCATACAACACAAACTGTTTTGGAGCTATAATCACTTCTCGATTTCTATTTAAACTAATGTTTGGTCCATATTTTCAGAAACACACATTAAATACGAATGCATGATAGATATCAGGCAGAGCTTTCTGCCAAGTTTTGGAGATCAGCCGTAACAGTAAAAAGAAACTCCATACTGGTGGTCCATAGAGATTAGGATACAGCCCAACTGCAGCTCACTGGGTTTGGTGGTTCCTTTCATAGCTCCATTTTAAAAAATAATTACTCTGTGTTCATGCAAGTGTGAGCATGCATACAGACAAGAAAGTCTCCTTTCTAAAATAATGTTTTAGTTTTCTTCGATTTATGTAGGAATTATACTAATGGTAAGACATAATTTGAGGAAAAATATGTCCAGCTGCTTATTTGCTGCTCTCAGTGCAAGTAACCACAGAGGCAGTGTGGGTTTCACTATGTGGCTTGAAGTACACCAACATCTTAATTTTGGGGGATAGTCAAAGAGTACTCCTTCCGGGCTTTCCACAAAATTCTTAAAAAAGTAGGTGTGTTAGTCCCCACTAAACAGAGGCATACAGTTTAGAAGAGGGTAAGTACTTAGGTGCATTTTGCAGCTCACGAAGTCCAGGGAAGACAAACCCCAGACCATGTCATTTGGCATCTCTGGACACAGGATTTTTCTGGAATGAAACCCGCAGAGGAGGTAGAGAAGCCAAGGAGCTCATCTAGACCCTTAATACTGCAAGTGCAAAGAAGCCAATGCTCTCTGCAAGATGTCATAAAAGGTGTCACTTTCTCTGGTTTTTTTCACACTGGTTAAGTTCTTAAGGAATGTTTCTGCTTTCTCTAAAATGGATGTACAGAAGGAGTCCTCAAGGCAGTGCAAATCATAAAAGCTGGTTTCCAGCTTGGAAGCACCCAATAAGGCATCTTATAATTTTTTTGATCCTCTATATTCCACATCATTTAATAATGAAAGAGACACTAATGACAAACTGTGGGAGATAAAGAAATTTCCTAGATTCTGTTCTACACGACATGCAAGGTTGCCATGCCATGAGGTTAGAAGACCTTCCTTTGCCTAAAAGCAAATATGATTTTTACACAATCTTATTTAAGATACTGCTGTCTTCTCTCACAGATTTTAGTTTCTTGGGTGTTCTTGGATTTTCTAATTATTCACATAACCAAAAAATTTACAAAATAAAACAACACCTCAGCTCTTTGTGTATTATTTAGAAGTCACAGTGGTTATCCCCATGACAACAAATAAAAGATGAGGATAATGAAAGGAATAGCAGAACGAAGCAAGATATTGAAAAAACCGCAACATAGGACAAGCATTCAAAGGGTGAGGAACAGATGGCCAGGGTCTGTGCAAAGAATCTATGACTATGGGGGAAGCAGAAAGGCTTGGATAGAGAGGTGGGAACACAGCTGAAAATAACTACAATGCAAGAAGGAAAGACAGTCAGCAAGGATAAAGGAGTCAGAGGAAGGATGGACACAGATGATATAACACTTAATTGAAAGGTAAGTGCAAATGGCAAATGACAGGTTATAGGGCATAAAAAGGAAAAAAAAGCAGAATTTGCAAACATTGTGTATGTATGATAGCAGAGGATCACATCTGGACAAATACAGTGACTTACTTTCTCACTCACCAGCTGTAGAAAAGCCTGATTGCAAAGAAGCACAGTAGCAGATGGACTATTTCAATCCTTGGAGCAACCTTGGGGACATTTTTTCAGGGGAGCTGGCAAACAATTTTGCAAGGAACATTAACCACTCTCAGAGAAACCTGACTCCTGTCAACAGCAGTGAGACCCATCCAGAGAAAAAGATACCGTGCCCCCTCTATGTTTCTTGAGAGAGATGTCTGGGCTGACACAGGACCAACCTTCTGCCGCAAGTGTAACTGACTAGGTGTGGAAAAGAAGTACAGAGAGATTCTACTCCACCATGAAGTTTCACTCCAATCTGACGGCTCTGAATCAGCACATGATTAAGCAAGATGCAAGAAAGAAGCAAAAACATCATCTAGATGAAAGAAGGAGACTAAATAATTCAAAATTAAGAAGATAAAAATGTTCTCCACAAGAGCATTTTCATGTTTTCGAAACACAGGGGGAGCCTGCAAGAAGACAGTTTAATGAAGAAAGTAACTAGCATCTATAAAACAGGAGAGTTGGGGAACAACTTCTTTAATTTTACAGACCGGTGTGATCAATTAAATGATCCCTAGCCTTAGACATTAATTCAATCCGAAGTCCCCCAAAGGGATGATTTTTCCTGCTCTGCAAAGGTCTCACAATGTTAAGCTATACATTTGTGCAGCAGTTTGGGTGTGCAAAGTGCTGTGTGTTGATGATAAGCATCAGTTCCATCACAGAACTTGGGGTCTGGTTTGTATCAAAGGACACAGATTAGACATACACAAATAATTTATAATCTAGTACAATTGCATTAATACCAGGGTTCTACTTCAGCAAGCCACTGATGTGCATTTGGAAGAGGAATGTTTAACCCCCAACAAACAATAGCAGCAGGTTTCAGTTCCATTCCTTCTCAAAACCTGCCTGATAAGACTTTTATTCTAGAATAAAAAAATGTGGGTTTTTTTTTTTTCCTCCAGAAGAAGTTTTTGTTGGCCCTACGCCTTCTGGTTCCCTGGTTTTAACCACTCTAACCACCACTATCCCCACCAAACATGTAGCTTGTCTCACCAGCACATTAAAACACCTACAAACCTAGTGTAAGCCATGCAAACCCAGCCCCTGAGTATGTTCACTGGGCAAGAATGAAGCCAAGGTCTCACATGCTAACCACTAAGAGTGCTCACAGCTGTTAGCCCACTATCATTATGGTCTGAAAGAGAAATATCATACGTTTGGTTTTCTTTCAGCCAAACACTCAACCAAAAATGGTATTAAAAACTACTGCTCTTGTGAGCACCACTCACTGTGGCACTACAGAAGAATTAAAGACATCCATTTTTAAATTATTTCTAACTTGCAAAGTTATTTGCTTTGGTTTTGAAGCTCACTGTGCTTTGTTTCAGGCTAAAGGCAAGGCTAGTTTGCTTTTGGCTTAAACAAAAGTAGTTCAAGAGGTTTAGGGTAACATTTGCAGTAGGTACGTGTATTTCTTTTCTATGTGAAAACTTAACTCACTACCAAAAAACTTAAGTGGAATTGACAGAAGGCATGGAGAGAAAGTACTTCAAAGCATTCCTCTAGATTTTAAAGGAAGATAACAAAAAATTGAATCCAAAAAACCAGACTAATAATATATAGAGAGGAAAAATGCAAAGATTAACAGACAAAGAACAATCTGAAAATATTGAAAACAGACCTGTTGTGTTAAAAAAAAGGCACAGAACATTGCTAAAAGAAACCACTTAACAATTACTGTTGACTAGAACTTAGAGAGGAAGAAAATCCCAAAGGGCAGCACACCGAAGTGCAGAACTGCTTTCTAAAGTACTACACTAAGCAAGCATTCAGCTACTCAGTCACAAATCCATACTTCCCAGGGTTTCCAAATACACATAAGCAAACGTTGCAGCCAGCTAATTACAGTCATAGCAGTGTGGAGAGCACTCTTGTGACCTGCAGTACTGCGGCTTCTGCTCTGATCTCAGGATGTCAGTATCACTCATGAAATGCCATTTCTCCATATAACCCACCCAGTGAACTGAGCTACAGTAGGAGCAGCCACCAGGTCCACGGGGACTTCAGTCAGGGATGTAATTAACTCTTAGTGAGGCACAAAGAGCAAACATACACTCACTACATAAATACAATTAAGATCTCTTATCTTTTAACATTTGTGAGGGGAAGGCAAAGCAGCATGCAAGGTCTTACCCCGAGCCACTCTGAGTCATTTCAGCAATATGAAGTAGGGATTTGCCTTTGGTGGGACTTAGAAGGAGCAACTAGGAGACTGCAATAGATCAGGAAATACAGGTAAGAACAAGAGTAGAGATTAAAGCAAGACAGAATAAGAATTTTTAACTCATAAACTGAAAAATAAACAAGATTTTTTCAGCAAGAGAACACCATAAAATGGAAGGAAAACAGACTGTAGAAAAAAAACGGAAGTGTTAGGGCCCACCATATTTCTGTATTCATAAGAACTTTTTTTTTTAAATACTGCAATATAGGTATACTGGAAAAATGCTCAATCCAACAACTCTCTTCTCTTTATGCATGACACAAATTTGACAATTTTGCCATAAAAAGATCACCTCAGTTTTAATGCAATCTTTGAAAGAGTCAGTTCAAAAACTTGGGAGAAGATAGGAAATAAACTTGATTCCTTGATCAAGGGAAGGGCTTCCTCCTGACACTCCTTTATCCCAATCTCCTGGGTCAGAGACCCCTGAGGGTCTTTTTGGTGAAGACTGATGCAAAGAAGGCATTCAATAATTCTGCCTTCTCTGCATCCACTGTTACCAAGGTCTCCCCCTCATTTACTAATGGGCCCACATTATCCTTTGTTTTCTTTCTGTTATTTACATATTTGAAATACCTCTTTCTGTCATCCTTGACATCCTTGGCCAGATGTAATTTTAGATGGGCCTTGGCCTTTCAAGTCTCATTCCTACTTCTCCTGACCACGTCTCAATACTCACTCCAAGTGGCCTGGCCTTGCTTCTGTTTCCTGTGAAGTTTTTGCTTTTACTTGAGTAACAACGGGAATTCTTTACTCATCCATGGAGGTTTCTTTTGCCTGTGGCCTGACTTTCTTCTCATTGGAATGCATCATTCTTGAGCCTGGAGGAAGTGAGCCTTGATCATCGACCAACTCTCCTGGACCCCTCTTCCCTGCAGAGCCTGGCTCCTATGGGATTCTTCCAAGAATATCCCTAAAGAAGCTAAAGTTAGCTCACCTGAAGTCCATGGTCATCATCTTGCTTGCTGTCCTGCTACCTGTTCACCCAGCACTGAACTCTACAATCTCGTGGTCACTACAGCCACGGCTGCCTCAACCTTCACATCCCCAACAAGACTTCCTTGTTGGTTAGTATGAGGTTGAGCAACACACCATTCCTTGTGGGATCCTCTACTACCTGGGACAGGAAGTTACTGTCAGTGCTTTCCAGGAACCTCCTGGACTGCTTGCCCATTGCTGTAAAGCTTCTCCGGTAGATGTCAGGGTACTTAAAAGTTCCCCACAAGAACCAGGAACTGTGACTTTAGACTTGTTTCTAGTTGCCTGTAGAAGGGCTCATCCACTTCCTCCACTTGATCAGGCAGCCTGTAGCACATACCCACAACAGTGTCACTCTTTCTATTCTGCCCTTTTATCCTGACCCGTAAGGTCTTGACGCACTCATCATGCTCATCAAGACAGAGCTGAATACATTCCCTTCTCCTCATAACACATGATATTTGCTATTCAAAAGGAAAGGATGGTGCACTGATTATTTTAAGTAAATAACACTCGCTCCAAAACATCGTACTAGTAATCCTGCCAATGTGCAAGTTCTGTCTTTTTAAAGAGCTACCAAAGAGATAACAAGTGGGAATTTTTTAGGTTAGCACTGTAATATGCCAGTGATTAAAAAGAAGTATCAGACACTCATATAAGTAAGTGAAAGTTTTTTCAGGGGACTAAACTGAAAAAGTATCTGACTCTCCGTACAACTGTTTGACAAAGCACTACACAGACTCTCAAAAACTAGTAATTCTTAGGTTAGATCTCTGCATTCATAAGCAGTATTTATATGTTTGGCTAGAGAATTCATGTGGGTAATACTGATTTACTTACCCCTCCCACAAACAATTCATTTTGCATTTCAAGATTAAATTTAGACCTATAATCCTGATTTGCTTAACATACTAACAGATGAGAGAGATGAAATATCATACAGTAAATTAGGCATGGCTCTGTTCTCAGGCCATGTTGAATATTAGATGAGTCCTTTTTTTTTGGCAAATAAAATAAAACATGCGGGGTATTCAGAAGAAACAAATGAGAAATCCCCTCTCCACAGGAACCTTCACCCATCCACATACAAACCTGACGTTGTTAGCTGCAATTATTTTAAAGATATTACTATACAGCAAATCCCTCTACATTAGAAGTATTTCAGTTCAATTATTTTCCATCTTTTTAGATTTGCCATAATAATTAAGTTAATTTAGAGAAAATGTCTTGCCAAGAGCTTTTGTTTTTGCTTCATTCATTTGCAACACCGTTTGATAAGTAGCGGTTACGCAACAAAAAAATAACCGCTCGAGGCCAACCTCCTTAAAAGACAAAGGGTCAAGGAAACAGTTGTGCAGGCTCAATGAAAGAACTGAATTTCTGTGGCTGCTTTCAGAGTTGGTGTAATTGGCACGACCTGAGGGACAGATGGCTGTCTACTCAGATACAAATATCAAGTACGCCCCAATCAACCTAAAAAAACCCCAAACCAACAAAAAAACCAGCTGAAACACCTCATTCAACACTGTTTCACAAATGCAAGCAATCTAATACGTAAAGCTGAAAGAACTTCAAAAGACATTCACATGACTGACAGAACTACAGAAAATTTTCATACCTGGACATGAGGGATATGCCTGTTACTGCATATTAGTGTATTTAATAAAACTACAAAGTCTAAGGTGGTAGTTAACAGGGCTGTTCAAGGCAGAAAGAACATGGAAAGGTATTTTCCCTTGGAAAGAAAGGGATAGGATGAAGAAAAGATTGCTATCCTAAGCAGCTGGGCCATACACTGACAATGCCTTCAGGGACTAAGTAGAGACAGGCCCAAGTTAAAACACAATATTCATCCAGTATTCCCTGAGCTCACTTTCTGCTTAAAGATGTTAAAAAACAAATCAAACTTTATTCCACAGACTTTTAGAAATGCCCAAATTCTACACTGAGATATTATCAGCAAAATAAAAAACCTCAGTAAAATACATCTATCAAATTTCAGAGTTTTGACAGCAGTCTTATATATTCACTCTTTATGCCAATTTCATCATTTTTAAGCAATGCTCAGATAACCAAGTCATTTCCAATTCCTGATACAAAGAAGAGTCTTTGATGGAACTACCATGTGTTCAAATATAATGAGCTGTTTGGCTGTGACAAGAAAGACCTTTTCCTCTAAAGTCTTCCTGCCTCAAAATAACACATTTTGGTTTTATACTCTAGTTTGTTTGTTTTTTAAATTTTATTCCTTTCAGAAGAGGAAAATTCTATGAAGTGAGACGTCTATAATTGCTTGCTGGTAGTTTATTTGTGCATGCATGCTAATTTTCTAAAATAAAATACACTATATCAATTGAATTACAAGATTTTAAGGTGAAAGTCAAAGTTCAAATTAAATAGGATTACAACTCACTGTCTCCATCAAATCCAGCTTTGAAAGTAGTACTGCCTCTGCCCTATCACCAGGCTGGAAGCTTCTGGCCTTACAGTACAGGCAAACTTCCAGACAGCACAGAACATTTAAGCCTTTAAAGTTTCCTGGGACACTGGGTTTCTACTGATCTGCTGAACTATCACTCCCACCAGCCATGCCAGCTATGGGGCACAGGGAGATGTGCAGGGCTCTGTCTGTGCCAGACCTGACCGGGCTTCTGCAGTGAGAGCCCTGTTTTGACTCCCAGTTTCTTTTCATTTCAGATTCACAATTTCACTGCAATGCCAGGAATGGAGCCAGTAGCCAGAATGCAAACCTCTTCAAAAAGGTAAACTGTGTGATGATATTACCTAAAAAATTCAGTGTCACAGACAACCCTGTTTGAAAAACCTAGTGGTTTTCCCGCATTATATCAGAATGAATATATAATATAAACTCCTGAGGGACAGGAATGCTATATCCTTTTTAGTATAGTACAAATCTTCCTTTAAACGTACATCAGAATCTTTAGCGTTATTACAGTTTTTAAAAAAGAAATTGCTCTTAAATCATGCCAATTTTACCTTATGCTCATCAAGAAGGAAGGAAAGGAAAACCTACACTTCACAGTTGCCATCAAGCTAGTCACATATTAACAGCAAGTAAAAGGAAAAGCATGAAATCCAACTAATGAACACCAAATTACGAAGTTGCTTAATTCCAACAGAAGCCTCCAGAGCACTGTATTTTTAGAAGTCTGCCATGACAGCAGTAACTAAGAATACTCTCCAGGGCTTTGTAGCATGCCATAAAACATAATTCCAGAAGGCTCTAATAAGTTACAGCATTAGAAGAATCTTCTCTGCCGGACATTTTAGGACTTACTAAATGCAGAATCATTTTAAGACATCACCATTTTTCAAGTGCAAGATGCAGAGGTAACAAAAACCATGGACTATTCAAATAAAATTTCATTAGCATTTTCTGGGAGACTAACAGAGGGAATAAGCCTTACAGGATCAACAAACAAACGGGCATAGATATAAGCAACATATTCACAATATTTAAATGATGCAAATCCTCAGCCTCTTGCTCTTACTGCTACAGCTCCCCCTGCATGGTATGAAGTGAGTTAGTCATACTACACCAGCTTTGCAGGAGGCCATTTCTTCATGAGTCTAGTCCTTTAGTTCAAATAAAATGTACAGGTCAGTGAAAGCCAGAAGGCTGAAGACAGGTAGGGGTCACTAATTGTCTGTTGGGAGAGTAATTACTATGCAAGAGGAAAAAAAAAAAAAAAGTGAGCCAGCACAGAATGGAATCACCCAGCTCACTGAGGGTGCAGACTATCAAAATGGTTAGGGCAATCCAAAGAAGAATAACTAAATAACTAAATAAGCAGAAAGCTAAATAACATGTCCTCAAACAAGAGGGGAAAAAAGGAGGCCCAGCATGCATATGGGAAGACTGCTCTAACAGCTTAGTCAACACATGGGGATCCTGCCTATGTATTACAGAATCATACAACGTTAAGGGTTGGAAGGGATCTTAAAACCATCCAGTCCCAACTCCCTCTGCCATAGGCAGGGACACGTCCCACTAGACCACATTGCTCAAGGCCTTATAATGGGCATTAAGAGAAAGACCTCTTCAGCAACCAGAATTTTATTTTTCCTGGAAAGGAACAATTTATTACATTTTCTGCAACCTAACAAAAATTAAATTGTAAGCATATATATGCCTAAATTAATGAATGAGAAAAATGTCTAAATAAGTAATTCCTAACACAAGTCACACGCATTAGTTGCAAACGTTCGGACATACTTCCCTGGTTTAGAGGGCAATTCTTTAACCATGCTACCTACTCCCTAAAATTAATAAAACACATATGAAAAACATAGTGCTAAGCTTTCTAAACTTATTACACCAAAGCTTAAGATCATGATAAACCTTAAGACATTTTATGCCTGCAAGTCCTTTTTTTTCAATAAATAGATGAAGAATTTTTAAAAACACATTGAATACAGCTTTTCAATGGATCATAATGTGAAAATATTACACCCAAAAAAACCCTATTCTATCAAAAGCATTAGGCCATGGATTCCAAAAGTGTTGCACATGTACCTCTAGGAATAGCTCATCACTGCTATGAGGCAAAAAAACCCAAAACAGTGTGACCTTGCATTCAGAACCATCAGAGGCTGAAAACTGCAACAGAGACCTGAGGTGTGTACGGAGCTCTGCTAAGAGCTGATGGTGTACCATCTGCTGAGGACACCTCAACAGAGCAATGCCAAAAGCTTGCTCCACAGAACTGGGTCCCACAGACTCTCCCTGCTGATGCAAAGCTCCAGCCAGGGCACATAACTTGTCCAGCATCTTCAGTAACATCACCTGACTCCAATCACCATTAGGAGCCTGCTACCCCTCACTGCACATCTGTCATCTCCATGGATTTGTACCTCAGTTCAGGATTGGTTACTTCTAGCCAGCCACTGCTGAGCATTTGTAGCTAACTGCAGTCCAGAATCAACCTTCAAACCGTATGGAAATACCCCAACAATTGAGTGAGTCAATTGGATGAAGGAGGAGGCTGCTCGAACTGAAACAATGGGGACAGCAGAAGTTTCTTGAGCTTCAGTCAGGGTCTCAAGCAGACTTTATTTAGCAACTTTCCAGTCGCAGTATTTAAGGAGGAAAAATATACCTAAAAGGATAGAAATAAACCAAGCTGTGTCTTCAAAGAACTTTCTGATGGTTAAAACTCAATTTTTTTTTGTGTGCATTCTAAACAAAAAAGGGTCTCTCCTTTTAGTTATGTTGTCAAATATCTTCAGGAGGATTCAAGCCAGATTACTCACAAGATGAATTTTTTCCCATTAACTATTTTCAAAAAATGTGCATTCCTAGCATAAGCCTTTCCTAATACAGCATTCCCTTAGTTGCTTTTTACTAAAATAAATTCTTTAATTTTTCTTATTTCAATGCTCATTAGTACAAACAATTTAATACATATTAAGTCACTTGATTTTGACAAGTTCATTCCCCAGGGGGGAGTGGGGGGGTGTTGGGTTTTTTTTCTTTTTTTTTTTTTTTTAACTAGCTACCAAATGTGAGCCAGGATGTACCCACTTCAAATTCTCCCCTTGGTTCAATATATGAGTCATGGGAAGTGAAAATCCCTCCTCTTACCAACCCTAGGGCAGGGATTTACAGAATGAAACATCAACTAATCCTTTCTATCTTAACTAACACTGGCCCAATGCAATGCCTAGTGGGAGAAAAAAATTGCCAGAAACTCTCAAGTCTCTTGGTGATGAGTATGTTAAAGCAAGGACAGGCAACAGCACAAAGTGTCCATCCTGTATCCTGCTCTAAAAAGATTCTCTTCAATCTTTGTTGCAGTGCAAGGTGACACCACTTTGTTCTCAGCTGGAATAGTGGCTGTAATACTTTTGGCTGTTAAACTTTCCCTTGCAAAGCCCCAGAACACAAAAGATTAACCCACAAGAAAACAACACCATGAGAAATGAGACAAATAAAAATCCAGTGAAATGAACGATTTTAAACTGAACAGTGAAAGGAAGGACACTGCGCTGAGGAAAGGAACTGAACTCCTTGGTTTCCCAAGCTACTGGACTACAGAGCTCATAGTACTGTCAATAATTACACTAACAACCACCATATTTTTGAAGTGTTTAGTATTTCAGGTCAGATGCAAGTGTTTTGCCCAAGATACAGATTAAAAAATGAAAGAAAATCTAAGGTGAATCTGTTTATACTAAGGCTACATCAGAAAGATTTCTCTTTTCCTCACTCACAATTGTTATGCTAAGAATAAGCATCTTATTTTGTCAAACTATAACTGATCATAGGTAATTCAAAGCTTCTGAATCCAACAGCCAGGAAAATATTGATAAAGAATAAAATCACATCATTTCACCTTTACTTAGGGAAGGAAGAAAACCAAGACCTAACTATCCCATCAGTAAAGCTTCTGAAGTTCTCTTGACACGTGAGGTTACATTAAAAATTTCTCCATTTATAAACATTGTTGAAACACTATTTCTCAGTCCACACCCTCACTCTAGTTTCACCATCTCATACCTGTACCCAATCTAACCAAATGCAACTTCCACATGCAAACAAACGAAATGTGTGTATAAACCCATCTAACCAAAATGCAGCTTCCAACATATTTCCCTTTTTCAGTGGTCCTCTTCACAGATGCATAGGCATAACCAAGAGGTGAAGAATAAGCATCTGGCAGAAGGCATAAACCTCTAGGAGCAACCATGCAACTGCAGAACAAATCAATACAAAATCCAAAGGGACCTACTTAGCAATTCTCACGCAGTGAGCTATTGGAGGAAATGGTTGCAGCAGATGCTACACAAACTAAAGATATTTGCTGTCCTTGCTTTTCCGAAAAACAGGAAGAGGTCCAAGCAGTAAATCTGGGTTAGAGGGCACCACCAAGGTCCTAATTAGATCAGCACAAGATCTGCCATATATCTAAGTCAGGGATTAGTGCCCCTCTCCAAACACCTGCCTCCACAAAAGCAAGCCAAAAGATAGGGTCAGGCAGGGAAGCTGTCAGGAGAAACTTTAGCATTGTTTTTAATTGCCATATCTCTGCACACTGATGATGTAATAAATCCTTCCTGAAAAAAGTCCAGGGTATACAGAACCCCTGTGAAGTGCAGCTTTAAACATCCGGACAAAGCTGGCTTGATCTTCATTATGAGTACTGAGTCAGGCTTCTTTGCTTCTGGATCGCTAAGATGGGGTGTGGCTTAAAAACCACAAAAAAACCTGAAACAAAAAAACTGCTTCAAGAACAGCTCCTAAAACAGCCTCCCACAATCGCAAGTTCTGTAAGATGCAGAATACTACGAGCAACGTGGCTATAACATTCTGAAGTACCAAGGTATGCAGTAAAAAGGTCCTGTAGCAGGTCTGACACGTCAAACATAAGCCTCAGCGCTGTGAATTAATAGGGGAATTTGCATCATGAAGAAGACTGTTCTGTTCCTCCACATTATTTTCAAATGACAGTTCACCATTTGGGATCACTCCTTTCCCTTGACTATTTATCCATGCCCTCAGGAAACAAAGATAATGCCTCCTGGTAAAAAGCCTTAATTGCAGCATGAACTGAACTGCTGATTTTTAAACATGCTTTAAGTAAGGCAGCGTGATTCTGGCTTTTAACTGCTGAACAAAGAGACCGACTCATGTAGTTAACAATCAATCTGGACAAGACACACAGAGAAAACACATCTCTCAGCATGCCACAAGTTCTATATGGGAATGATCAAAGACAAGCAACATGCAACAGAAATGGTACAATAGCTGACTTTTTTCCTCTGCTTTGTATGTTCTGACAAGAAGTTTTGTGATAGTCGGTGACTAGATTTAGAAGCCCTTAAGAAAATCTGTATGTGTGCACATCAAGAAGAATACAAACACCAAAAGAGCTAACTTG
This sequence comes from Pachycephala philippinensis, assembly GCA_013397055.1. NCBI lineage: Eukaryota > Metazoa > Chordata > Aves > Passeriformes > Pachycephala > Pachycephala philippinensis. The sequence continues at coordinate 468,760 of VWZT01012068.1, forward strand.
AACTCACAGACAGAACGTGTTATCATCTTGTAAAAACGTTCAGAGAGCTTTTCATTGAAAATGCCACCTTTCCACCGTGTCAACAGAGAAGTTATTTTCAGCTAGTGAAAATGCTTTTCCCCGAAATGCTAAAACATTTCCAGTCTCATCAGAAAAGAAAGGTAATGAAGAGAAGTACTTTTAAAGACTCATAGCATCATCTAAAGAGAGCTCTTATACCAATAAGCCCATATGTCAGGAGCAGGGCTTGGCTTGCAAATAAGGTTCTGGCAACCAAACTATTTCTTTCCACTGGAACAGTTTTATATTGCAGAATTGTCCATAACAGAAGAGTATATTTCTACATAGAAATAATCATAAAATAACATTACAAATCAATAACTACTTGCCTATTATACTTCCATAATGATAGATGTGTTTGTGTAAGCAGAAGTACATTTAAAGCAGTACAGCATATTTTTGTAGGTAACTCCTGGATACTTACCATGGAGCACATTAGGCAGATTCTGCAAGACATTCCAAGGAAGATATTTGTCAGGCTATGCCAGAGACCTGCTTGACCAATTATGTTTAAAATTCATGATGGGACTAGGCCCAAGGGCAAGGACAACAAATATCAACTCCTTCATTCAGCTACTTGGCTATAATATGGAGTATGAGCAACAACAAAGAGGATCCAAGAGCAAATCATCTAAATTCAGCAAAACAGTGAGTTTGGTAAACAAAGCAGGAGTTTTGGAATGTATTTGTTCAATTGCTCAGCTGGCAATTTATGTGCTGGCAGACTAAGTAGCCTGGTCCAAAACTTGTGTGAATATACTAATAAGTTGAGCAATTTTATTAGGAAGTTCAGTTCCAAGTCAGTGCAGACTTAAACTAATCTGTTTCAGACAAATGAAACTTCACTGGAGTAAGAATCAGTGCATTGTTACTACCAGTCTATAAAAATTAATTTAAGTCTGGTTGTGCCAGCATTAAGTCCATGCCTGAAAATAGTACAAGCATAGTCAGCTAAATCAGACCCCTTTTTCAATTCAAGCTGGGGAAAAAAAGCATTTTTCTTTTAATTATTTTGATGTAATTGTATAAATATAAAGAAAGAGCTGAGGTTGACAACACCGTACATAAGACAGCAATGCCTGAGATTCATTCAGAGCTATGCCTGAAGAAAATAATGTCTGTAAAAATGTTCAGATGGTACCAGTAAATCTGCATTAATTCAAATGATTCTTTGATGAAAAAACATAATGCTAAATAATCATGGGAACAGTTGGCAGTGCTGGAGTACAATCACACCACATGGTCTCATAAAGCTCGTTTGTTCATCTTGTTATTATACACTCCCATTGCAAATAAACTGATGAATAGATGCTTTCCCACTCCCATTAGAAGCAGAAAAAAAGGCAGTTCCTAAAAAGTAGGAAAGAACCAGATGAATAGAACAGCAACGTTGCAACAAAAGATACCCTGCTCTTCGGCAGAAGAGCCTCTCCTTCCCCTCTCCTCTGCCCTAGTGAGGAGAGCTCTGCCCAGTTCTGGGCTCCCCAGTTCAAGAAAGACAAGCAGCTACTGGAGAGGGTCCAGCAGAGGGCTATGGAGATGAGGAGGGAACTGGAGCATCTCCCATATGAGGAAAGGCTGAGGGAGCTCAGCCAGTGCAGCCTGAAGAAGAGATGACTTCACAGGAGGGGATCCTATCAATGCAAATACCTTAAGGGCAGATGTCCAGAGGATGGAGCCAGACTCATTACAGTGGTACCCAGCAACAAGACAAGAGGCAACTGGCACAAACACAAAATTCTACCTAAATAAGAGAAAAAACTTCTTTCCTTTGAGGATGACAGAGCATTGGAACAGGCTGCCCAGGGAGGTCATCGACCCTCCTTCTCTGGAGATACTCCAAATCCACCAGGACATGATCATGTGCAACCTGCTCCTGGTGAACCTGCTTTAGCAGGGAATTGGACTAGATCTCCGGAGGTCCCTTCCAACCCCAACCATTCCTTGACTCTATGATTCATGACCAGTTTTCTCTTTTCTCCTGCTAAAACTGCAGTATGGGATTACAGAAGTGCTCACAAATTAAACCACTGGTAAAAGCAGACGAAAGCACAATGGCCTAAGTAGAAATCATTGCCCCATTTACTCAGGTTATGCACTTCAGGTGTCATCACTTTTAGGTTATCACCACATGATGGCTTACATGATATAAAAGACATAAAAACATGCTACCTAAATATTTTGAGTCCTTAAATGATGCTTTGCATCCTGACCAACATGCTTTCTGCAGCAAGTAGGTAAAAAGTTTTCTCAAGCTCCAGCAAGAACCTCCGAATTTTTCCTGACGTGACAGTAAGATAATGACAATGCCCTACCATGAATGACAGATAATTCCTACAGTAATATCTGTGTGTATGGACATGTACATTTGTACACATGAGAGATATAAACAAGAATGACAAGGGGGTATAAGAAAACCATTCAGATAAACAAGTATTTTTCATAAAACGGATTTACCTGAGACTCTAACTCCTCCAATTTACGCTTCCTGGCATGAAGAGCTTTACTTGGAAAAGCCCAGAAATAATTGGAAGTTCCAATTCTATCAGTGTCCACCATGCCATCATCAACAAGGCTTTGCAGAATCTCTTTCACTGACATCGAGGCTAATAAAAGCAAAAATATAAAATTAGAACCACATAGCACCTAAACTATGGAGAATTATGAATACCAAAAGCCACCATCTACAATCATTTGTATTTTCCTCTAATAGCTAGCTGGAAGATTTCACAAGGCCAACATGCCTAAAGCTTCACTTGAAGGGATGAACCTCTTTGAAACCAGCAGTGTGCTCCTAAACACTGCTATTCTGCACATCTGCTACCAGATGGTTGCAAAACACTGCTCGTAAGTATTGCACAAAATGCATGCATATTACATTACAATACCATAAAAAACCCCATGAGAGGTACCTGAAGTTGTCTTGCAATCTTAATTCTAACTTGGATTAACTTAACTTTCTTGATTGGGAGTGTAATTACATTTCACTTTGTAATGCTTAACGAAGTATTTCATAGCAGCAGAGGCACTAAAGCCATCTGTCTACAGACTCAGGAAGGACAGATTCTGATTTTGATTACATTCACTTCCAACACAGAACATCATTTACACTCACAAGGATCAACATTTCTGAACATAACTGATCATTTCCTTTCAAACGCATAGTATAATTCACCATTTTAAAAAATGATACCTGTTCAACAAAGGTAAGCACTTATGTTACCCTCAGGTGTTGCAGATATAAAGACTTTTGAGCTCATTTATGTGTTTTGGAATCTGATGTTCAATTTCAAGACTACAGGGGATCCCATACCTTATGGAAGCTATAGGCTGGATGCCAGGATGGGGGTGTTCCCACATGTTAGTAATTTTTTCTTTTCAGAGTAACTGCGGCTTGGGTTGTGTGGCTAAATGCCTTCATATGCAGAGACAGGATGAATTTGGACTATTAAAAGGTGTTAATAGTTCTAGAAACTCCAAACTCAAATTTACTGCAAATTACAATTAAACACATGCATTGACAAACCAATCAAGACAGCACCACATCTCTTCAGAAGCCCATGAATGCCTCTGTCAGCTGCTGACACAACTGAAAAACTCTGCTTTGTGATATTCACATCTGCAGTTCTCTCAGCAAGTTCATTTGCTCTTGCAGTGCCACCAAGATATGCTAATCAAGGACCGCGGCAACTACACAAACATTATGCTTTGCCCCCCCTTTTGCAAATGTGCATAGTAGGAAGAAGAATAAGGAACACACAAAACAATCCAAGAGCATACATAAATCCTCTTGGACCTAATCCTAAACCAATGGATCTCATCAGGAAAGCTTTTATTCAAAAGACAAACCCCTTCCATTTATAGCTGTCCAGCCATTTTTGGAGGGGTAAAGCTCAACAGCACACTGCCCATCTATATTTGGACTCGCATTTTAAACATTTGTGATTTTACAGGTGGATATTTAATACCTGAGTGCACTTAATGATTTCATACACTGAAAGCCACTGCAAGTGAGGCAGCTCAGAACCTAAGAAAACCCCCATCCCACGTCACTTTTAACACTACAGCCCTGCCATTGACCAGTATCCCATTCTAGCTATATTTTCTGTTATTCAAATCACAAACATAAACATGTAGCCAGGAAAATTTACACTGTAGGACCTGTCCCAAAAATGATTACTTGCTTAAGAGAAATAACTTTTGTAAACACTTACTAATCCCTTTTTCTTTTGGCGCAATCTTCTCTAGATCCTTCAACTGGAAGACATCTTTCTGTGCAAAACATGAAAGACACTTTAGTTCCAAATGACAGCACCATCTAAGCCTGAGTGTTTTTTACACTAAGTCAATGCCAACAAAAGCAAGTAGGAAATGCACTGCATGTTTTGGTTTAGCCAGGCAAATAGCCTGCGTATCCCTCAACAGAATTGGAACATTCTGAGAATTAAATAATAAGAAAAATACTATTATTGTAACAAGCCCTGTTCTTTCCTTTGGTGCTCTGAAGTCATATTTCATCTCAAGTTAGACTACGAAGCCCTTGAAGCCCAGGTTAGACTGTCAGCACAGATGCACCACATTGCTCAAGTACTCAAGTGTAACAGTATTTTTTTTAAAAGGTAAAACGTGGTGGGTTACCTATGCCACCAATACAACTGTAGCTCAGCTTTCGGATCTCCAGGTTTCTTCTCCCCAGGGACCCTTTCCAACTCTGCTGTGTTTTTCTAATGCTCAGATCTCTTCCTTCTCCCACAAAATGTGGTGAGATATTTTCTAATTTCCTGCTGTCCCCTCTTATGGTAAACAGACTCAAAATGAGAAGATGTGCATAGGCAGCACATGAAGAATTTAATACCACCTGTGCAGCTTCATTCCTTGGCTCTGCCTGGGGATGAGCCACATGATCAGAGGTTAAATGAATGAAGTTTTGCCCCTGTAATTTACACCCTGATGTCACAGGGCATCAGTGAAATACATGCCAGGGTATAGAGTTCAGCCACATCTACAGTTAAGCTCCTTTTAGGACCTGTTTTCCCACCAATGTAAATGCAGGACAATTACAAGTTACTTACAGTTTCAAAAAAGATCTCCATCATGCGAGCTCTTTTCTCCTCAAAGCTCAGACCCTTTTTCTTGGACTAGAACAGGGGAAAAAAGAAAAAAACAAACCAAGACATTCGGCAATTTGAATAATTAGAATCTGCTCAGAATTCAAATCTATTTACCTGTAAGTTGTATTTGCCATCCTTTAAAATACCTTACCACTAAGCCCAGACTTTCAGATAAATTTCTTCTTTGCAAATAATCACTACACCAAGCTTATCTATTAAATGGAGGGACCTACCTTTAAGTTTGGAGGCAGCCTTTCGTATAACCCAACCCTGTTCCAGCCTCAATGTTCCTTGACACATACCAATCCCAAAATATGTATTTATATCAAACTCACACAAATGTTTAACAACCCTTAAAAAGATAAGGGGTACCTTCTGGTTTTTTTAAGAATTGCTTTCTATCTTGTGATATAGAGACAATAGTGTGAGTTCTAGGCCCTTCAGGTTTTTTTAAGGAGATAAAGAGCGTTTTGAGGTATGTCTTTCTTCAAAGGTCCTAACCAACTTTATAATTTCAAGGTCACATTTTAAAAACTGTGCTGCTTTTATTTCTTTTCTCTCTGGTTGTGTGACCAAGCATTAAATAACTTGGGTTGAACTACAAGCAAAGGGCAGAAATGGCTATTCACAAACTGCTACCAGCAATACAAAACTGAGCAACAGTCTCCTCTGATCACTTTCAGAAATCCTATTTTGCTATGCCTTTTATGAAATTAGGATATAAAATATTTCACAAAGAATTGGAGATTTATTAATAGCATTTAGCATAGTCCTCAACAACCCAAAAGCAGCAGCCACAACGTGAATCTGCAAAGTTTCCCCTTGCCCCACTCCCTGCCTCACACTGTGTGCAGCTACAAAAAAGGGAAAGGGGGATAGAAAGGGAAAAATAGGATGTTGGTAGAAAAAGGAGTCATTTAAAAATAAAAAAAAAAGGCATGTTGTTGCCCATAAGTTAACGGAAGCGGGTAGTTTAATAACAAGATGCCTTGAGAAAGATATGGTTACGTTTCCAAGTTTCCAATAGAAAGGAGTCAACACCATTTTTACTTTCTAACAGCTGCTTCCTTCTTAAAGGCAGAACACGATCAGACAGTACACAACACTTAAAACATACGCCAAAAGCAAAACGGCCAGATTGATTTAATTTTAAAAAACAAATGTAAAAGATAGCTTATGCAGCTACAATAACACTGAGACAGGAACAGAAGCAATTCAATATTATATTTAACAAAAAGCATCATTACTATTTTCTTAGGCCCCCTCTCTCCTCTTTTAGCCAGCGATACCCTAGGTCAGCACTGCTGTCTCCTGCGCTGTCAGTACATGGCAGGATTAGAACCTGGAGCTGCCACATACATAGAAGTAGGAGCACGAACCGAAAGCAGACGGATGTAGCTCCCACCTGCCTGCCTTCCCCGAGAGCGCTGACACCGTCAGCAGCAGCAGGAACCAAACCCGTAGGCGCACGACGCGCAATGGAAGTGGCGTTCCTGGAAGCATGTGCTTCTAGCTACGCCCCTCGGGCGCCAAGTTTCACACCACCACTTCAACAAACACAGCTAAAAAAACGAAGCCAAGAGCTCTCTCGATGAAGGTTATTTACTTTCACGTTAATTTCTCCCTCCTACCTCACTGGCAGGCGTCCCCACCGCAAATATTAACCACAGCAGGAGCATCCATTTCGCCGCCGCTCCTGCTACCGCAGGCAGACGGAAGAATGCGGTGCTGTGAGCGCACTCGGGCACACCTGCGATTCGCTCTGCCCGCTCCCACCACCCCCGGCCGCAGCCAGAGGCTCAGCCTGGCCACACCTGGGCTCCCGTGTCCCGGGCGGAAGCGGCGGGCACCGTGCCCACCTCGAGCCACAGCCATGGGGCTACGGCTACTCCTCCAGGTGCCGGTTCATTTACATCGCTCTTCAACAAGGGAAAGGCACGGCCCACGCCGTGGCGACGCTGCGCCCCCAGAACCGGCACCGTGGGGCCTCCCCAGAGCGGGAGCCCCGCTCCCCCCAGAGCCGCCGGGGCGGAGGGACAGCGAGGCGCGGGCGGCCGTCACCCGCCATCACCCGCCCGCAGCTCTGGCTGCCGTCCGCCGTGGTCGCGGCTCCCTCTGCAGCCCCGCAACCTCAGCGGTCGCCCGGAAAGGAGAGCGGGAGGAGGTGGAGGGCAGGCGGCCCCGTTTACCATGGCGCGGGCGGGCGGCGCGGTTTGATTCCGGCGCCACCGGGCGGGAAGAGGCCAGCGGGAGGCCGCGTGCGCAGCGCCGCCTGCCGCCCGCCCCGCCCGGTCCTCACCGCCCTCACGGCGCCGGCGGCAGCGGGGGGGCCGCAGAAACACGGCGATTTAGGTCACTGCGAACGTGCGCCTGTTTTTGTTTGTTTTGTTTTAGGGTTTTTTTGTTGTTGGGTTTTTTGTGTTTGTTTTTTGGGTTTTTTTACCGGTGTCGTAGAATAAAACTGAGGGGACAAAAGAAACACGTGAACTGTGGTCTCACCCGACGTGTATTGAACAAGTGGCCTGGCACAGGAGCCACGGGATGTGGAGAAATAAAGCACTCGCTGCCCGTGGAAGTGAAGGGCCTGGCCACATCTGATGTTGCTTGAAACAGTTGTTCATTGTGATGACTGTTCTAGAAGCTTTAATTACTGACAGCTTGTTTTAATTATTATTTGTGTTGTAAATCACTTTCCTTCTGCAGCAGTTCTGGGAAATCGCTTTGCAACAGCAGTGGGTTCATATTTGCCATACTAAATCTAGATTTTAAATTCAAGCAAATTCAGGCAAATTCAAGCAGAGATATTCAGGCAGTTCCCTTGAAGATTTTTCATGCATTTTGCAAGGTGACCCCTTCCCTGAAACCTGAGGTTCTTTTCCATACAGCCCATGATCCCATTTGTCGTTTTGCACACCAGCATATTACTAAAAATGAAATGCAAATTAGAAAAGACATTTGTAACACAAAGCTTTTTGTTCTTTCATTCTCTCATGTGCGTCACATTTTCAACGTGCTAACTCAGGATGAAATCTGTTGGTACACCCTCTCATCTGCTGTGAGGGCTCATATTCTGTCTCCCTGCTTCCCATTTCCTTTGGCCAGCCCTCAAAGTGACTATGTCCACGCTCCCTGTGACAGTTCTTTTCCTCCTGTCACACTCACCTCTGCAGTCCAAGCGTGAGGGCCCCTTCCTGCTCCTTCACAGCCTGAAACAAAACCCAGCTCTACTGGTTTTTTACTTCTGCCAAGCAAATGGTTGCTGCAACATTTGCAAAGTCCCCAAGGCACCGTAGGTTTTCTCTGAGCAACACGTGTGAGTGGCAGGGGGAGTGTCAGAGCTGAACATGCTGCCTGCAGTAGAGGGAGGGAGGAAGGGTTTTCAGAGGGACACTCACCCTGAAGTGGGCTTGGGGCACATACCTCGTGTCTTCAGTACACGTGAGGCAGCAATGCTGCATCTACCCATTACACGTGAAAGTAGACTGGCAGCAAACCTCAAATAGACTGGTGTCACCCCCAGACAGAGCCAGTACATGGCTGGAGCACACACCTGGAAGGCATTCCTTGTTTCAGCAGGTGAACATGATCGCAGCAATCCAGACAGCCCATCCACCTCCGAAACATTAGGCCATGCTCTCAGGTGATGGTGGAGCAGGTGGCTCAGCAGGTTTTCTCTGCCCATGGCCCCTGGGGACAGCCGGGCTCAGCTGCCCCGAGTGCCCTGGCAGCCCCGAAGCCCTTTCATGGTGTCAGGAAAATCCACAAATGCCAGAGATTTCTGTCAAAAAAGGAGACAGAGGAGTCCTGCAACTCTCTTTGAATAAAGGAAGAAAGTCCACTGGGACACACACCCAGTGGGTTTTCTCTCTCGAGGTTTCGGAGGGCGCAGCCTCCTTTTATCCCAAACTCCTGGCCACATGTTGCCCTCTTCCTTTTCCCACTGGCTGAGGTACCAGGAAGGTACAGCCTTCCCGAACTGCCTACCACATATTCCCCCCTTGAACCTACTATTTTACCCCAAAGCTCAGAAACTCGGGTTTGTGCAGACCCCCACTTGTCTGTTTCAGGAGCCAAGCTGTCTGGGCTCTGTAACAAACCTGCTGCCCAAAGTTAATAGAGACATGAAGACCCATTTCAAAGATATTAACACCTGTACCTTCACCCATCGAATTGTTAGTAAAGACATTAGCTTTCCTCTCATCGGCCACATCACCGGGTCCAATTTGCTCTGTAATAGGAAGTTCCGTAACACCTCCCACATTTTGCAGCACCAGATCAAAACTAATTAGTTGAAAGATGGGGTGAAAGAGGTCCAAAACAAAAGGGGAACACACGGTGTATCTCCTGCTTTGTCATTTGAGGGGTGGTTTTCCATTACTGCATAGAGTGGAATGAATGACTCCTAAAATACATAAAGGCCTGGCATTTTTAATGGGCTTCAGAATGTCTAAACATGGTATTTCACAAAACTGCTAGTCATATGCTATGATTCTAAAAACAAGACAATGGATGGGAATACTGTGCAAGGGAGACTCATAACTGTGTCTTTCTGTTAGAAGATTGTTCTCATTTTCCTGTGATTTTCTTAAGTTTTAACAGTTTGGGCTACATTTTCTATTCTAGGAGTCCGACTGAGATTTTTAAATACTGGTCAAAATAATTTTCCACTGTTCCTGAGTTAGAGAAAATACAGTGCTTTGTCAGTGTTCCATTATGCTTGGATGAGATGAAATTTGTACTCTGCTTCATTTTGCTGTTCCAATTGACTGTAGTTGAATTACAGTTAGAAATTCTGTTTTGAAAGTACAATAAAGTGATTATGGCAGGAAGCTTAGGCAGTAGGAGAATGAAAATTGTCCTATTTTAATTTTGTTCCTTTCCTACATATGTGCCACAGCACAGTCTTAATTACATGAGCTATTTTTTCAGGAGAGAAGAATTCAAGTTGAATAGCAGATCAGTTTATTTCTAGAAGAGTAAGAGCAAGCCTTTCCAGTCCTGTGGCTGCCTCCCACAACACCTGTATGACTGACAGCAGTAGAGCTTAAGCATGGAGGACAAGGAGAGTTCGAGGAGATGCTTACCCATGGGTGGGGTGATAACAGCTTCTCCGTGATCCAAGCAGTCTGTCATGGGCTGTGGCCACATATCAGGAAGCAATATGATCCATGAGTATCCCGTACAGGCCAGTCTCTGCAGCATCTGCTGCCTCATTTCATCCTTGAATGAGCTTTTAGACTGTAAGCAGATGTTCTCCCTACAAACATTTAACCCTTGAGTGAGAAACCCTTGGTGAGAAGTGCTAGCTGGCCCTCCCCCAAAACTTACTGCTTCCACAGCTTTGCCAGGCAGAGCTGCTGAAGTGAGCATTGCAGTTATCCTTGAGGGGAGTAGCTTAAGCACTAGGATTTTGGTCATGAGGCGTTTCACTGAAGGAACAAGGCATTCATATGCCTAGCTCAGAACAGATCTAAGGGCAGCAGCCTTCAAGTGCACGTAGCAGTGAGCAGCAAGTGCTGGGTATCTCCTCCACCAGCACAGCTGGGGCCTGCCTAGGGAGAACATCTGTCCAGAGAAATGACATTGACTGTTCCACTCCACTGAGATAGTCCAGTCTGGTCCAAACTAGGGAGGATTCACATGAACTGTCAGCAAAACTGTGGGGATAGTTAACTGCAGAGCAGCACAGCTGGATGTGAGAGAGAACTTCAGCCTATGGAACAATGAAACATTTTTGAACCTGCAACGGCATGTTAAAGGGGGTACCAATCTAAAGAGAGAGAGCCTGGCTAGTGGTGGCTGCCCAAAGTACCTGCTCCTTTAGCTACTTTGGCCCTATTCTCCCTGACATTGTTTCTCATTGGTGAGAATGGGTTTTTCAGTCCTATTCACAGAACTTTTAGAAGACTCTGCTGCCTCATTTAGGTATTAAATAAGTACCACAAGAGCGTCAAAGAAGAACTTGGCCATTTACTGCAGATTTTTTCTGATAAATGACAGTGTTCCCCAGTATTAGTGTTCTGCCTATCTGATTTTGCTCAGTGGTGAAGAGCCTCTGCTCTAATAATCCAGAGGGCAGAAAACATTTCTAGCCTATCTGCAAAAGATTGGGAATGTAACAAGAGTCTTACTTACTAAGCCCGGTGGTTTCAGGATATCCTGTGCTATTGCTTCTGTTCTTCATGATCTTTTTTTACATGGGAAGGAACAAGTGCTCTGCAGCTCTGAATGTCAAACCAACACTGCTCGGCTTCAAGATGTGATGTTCTTTTAGCTGGCGGCCAAATAAAGCGTTTTGTAAGTATCTGAACTTCAGGGCAGACAGACAAGTACATTCAGCACCAAGAGCCTATTTGCTGAATGTGTATTCACCTGGAGACTGACAGAAAAACAAAACTGATCCATTATGTTGTATTGTCTAAGGAGAAAAATGAAGCATGGAAATATGGCTGCTGACACTCCCTATGACTTGCAAGAAAGAATAAAACACGGATTCCTCTGCAGGGTTTGAGGGAAAGATCCACATAAAAGGACAGCAGCTCAATATTTCAGGTGTCCCGTTTCTGACTGTCCTGCCATCGAGCAAACACTCATCACTGGGGGTTTCACTGACCCCTCTGGCCCCCTCCATTGAGGTCGCATCCAAGCCAAATGATGCATCTGAAGATTCTGTCTTACTTCATAAGCAAGTTCCCAGTCACACTGAGTTCTCAAATGATTCAGCTTTGGAGAGTTCACCAGTGACCAGGAAAACATAGGTACTATGTAAAATAAAAGTTAATACGAGCTGGAAATTTATTCTTACAGGAACAGAGTCAGACTGAACTCCTAAGGAAAACTGTCTGTTCTCCACAGTAATTTAGTTTGGTTTTCTGCAACAGACCCTTGAAAGATTACAGGACACCTTAGCTAAAAGGTACAGTGTACTTCTATGATGCAAGCAGAAGACTTACAGCTCTTAATCTTACTGCTACCAATGAAAATCTTAATTTTGATTCCTGGACTGAAGAAGGAAGGGAGGAACAAGGAAGCTCCAACTCTGCAGCTTCTTCCCAAGAACAACAGAAGTCCCTCTTTCCTCTGTGTCTACATGAAAGCTTAACACCTGTGAAAAAATCACAGTTTCCTTGACTTGTGATCTGTGGTGTTGGGGAAGAAATATGGAAAAAATTACCTGTCTTCCTGAATTATGGGGTTACTTTTAGGGACAGTGAGTATGAGACATACGAAAAATAAATCCTCAACCATGAAGATAACAGAGGAAACAAGCTTTATTTTTATTATTTGAAACTTTTGTGCGTGGTAAAGGTACACATTTGACTCTGGTTTTCCTACATTTCCAAGACAGAGTAATTTTTTTTGTCAGCTAAAGCATTATGAATACCATGGCACACAGGAAGCTAAAACTACACACACACACGCACACGCGCACACACACACACACACACACACACAAACACTTGGTTGTGCATCTTTCATCCTTGACCTTAAGGAGAAAAAGTCTGTATTTAGCCTCATAGGGATTTAAAAAAACAAACAAACAAAAACATCATCAACAACAACAAAAAAAAACAAGTGAGAAGAATATTTCATTATAAGTGTCAAGAGAGTGCAAGGCTTACATATACACAAAACATATATTGACTTACAAAGATGGAATGTACAAAAACTTTTAAAAAAACATGAAAAAAAGAACTGGAAACACTCCTAGAACTGGAAAGCTGCAGCATATCAACTGGTAGAGATTTCTATCAGGGGCTGCTGCCATACACTACGCAACTTAGGGAACATTCCCATGTCATAAAGCCAAAGGAAAAGTGTCAGGGTTAAGGCTGTGTTGCTCACAAATGTCGACTGAAGTGCTGTACATTCGTCAGAAATAAAATGACCTGTTAGGAACCTTCCCACTCCATCGCACAAATACTTTTTGTGCACTTTCCACAAACAGTTCAAATAACCACTGCTCACAATTCTTGAAGGAAATTTTGATTATACATAGTGATTTCATAATGAGCTGTCTCCCACAACTGAAAGTCATTTCTTTATAACAAACACAACATATTGGGCACTTACAGTTCTCATTATGGCAACACTAGATCCTTAGTTATAAAAATACTGACATAAAATCAAAAGCCCTCTAGCTTTTATGGAACATGAGTATTTCCTAGTAAATAACTCTCCATCTTCATGAGGCAAATGCTTGCCTAAACCATTTTCCTTTTCAATACATTGGTGCTGGTTTAGCCTATGTAAAACTCTCCTATTGTTTATATTGGATTTATCTGAACAGATCTTTTTATTCTATTCACTAAACAGTGAAAATACAGTTGGCTAGTTTGTCCTAAAATGCTCCATATGACACGAGATCTAATAACCTTTTGAGATTACTTTTGCATTGAAGATTAGTTAAATGAAGCACATACTTTCACCATTCATGCTGTGCTGCTAGTCAATTAGCATTCCAGGGAAGTCAAGGGGACATTTGGTTATACCTGAAATCTGGCAGCAGCGTGCCTATAAAGCCTTTAATAAATGCTAACAAGTCAGCAAATCACGTAGTGCAATTCTGACCTTCCCTTAATTGGATGAGAAAAAAGTCTGCCAGTTTTTAAGTGCAGAATTTCTGCTTTGGTTGCTCTTTGTAAGGTTTGTAAGCCAAGCATTTTAGCGAAGCTGGCTTCAGAAGCACACCGTAAAAGCAATGTGTTTCTGTTTCCCGGTGCCAGGCAGATAAGGTCAGACCTTGGAAGGGAGTGCCCTATGCCACTAAATTTGAAATTGCAGTTGACAGCATTTGCTATCAGAAGGAACTTCAAATTAGTGACGTTTTTTAGGTGCTGCTCTGCTGATAATGTCTGAAAATCCAAAAGACTATTCAGTTTTAAGGAAAAATCCACAAAACCCCTAATAGCTTTGAGCTGGGTTGTGAGGGGGTTATGTGCAGAATTCACAATTTCATCAGGATGCACTTGGTTTGCAACGGTTATCTAAAATCCTGGTAAACAATGCTGGACTAAAGGGAGTGAAAAGCTTTTGAAGAAAAGTGTATACATGAAATAGCACAGTCTTAAGTATCTGTTTTGATATACAGGTTAGGATGTGATTTCCATGCTTCTCAAAAGTTCCTGACAACAGAGGATTTGGCAATGTTTTCTGAGGGGTAAACATGCAAGCTTAGTAAAATCGTATTATAAAAATCCATATTTGCAACTAAAAATGATAACTGACAGCTACAGCACATTTTTAACAAGTTTTTATCTCAATCTGTGCAACCCCTTTCTTTATTAATAAATACAGTTCAAATGCTACGCACCTTTTCTTCATTGATAAATGTGCCATTTAAGGGCCTTCCAATGTCAGAAAGTGTTATAAGGACACTTGGAATGAAAATTTGATCTACAACTTTGTTAAATTTTGATAGGACAGTTTATTGGTAATGACTGAGATACCAGCTTCAGAATTTTAGGACAAACTCAGTTCAAGCTGAGGATATTTTGTTCTCTTAGTAATAACAAACTTGAGTTTTAATATTTCATAAATGTTACCACCAGCTTCTTAGCTTCATTATACAGTCCAACCTTAAGCTTCATGCACAAAATATTTATTCCCATGAAATAAGGAAACTTATATTTGCACGAGAAATTGTAAATTGGCTCTCTGTGCAAAAAACAAACAAAGGAAAGAAGAGGAAATATCTTTAGGAAACAGTAATTAAAAACCAGACAAACCCCCCACTTAAGAACCTTGGGGTCTGCATTTTTACAAGTCAAATGCAACTTTACAAAAAAACATTAGTTTTTCTCAAATTCATTGAAACAACCACCTTAACCTTTTAGAAATAAGACAAATACTTATAACAAGAAATTTTATCAAGGATTTCTTTCCATTTTGCAAACATGCTTAAAATACTCCCTTGTTTCTGACCCAATGCCCTTTTGTTTCAAGGCCCTAAAAATGAGAAAAGAAAGACAGCACTTCCCAGACTACTGTAGGTATTGGCAGCAAGCTCACCAGCTCCTCAAACAACGCTTAAAAGGGAGCACCACTCTATCTATATCAGGCTACAGTAGCAATTCAACCTTTGACCATTGGATATAGAAATGAGAATAAAGCCAATGCTACTTTAGAAAGGACAAGTTCATACGTAAAAAACCCCCAACAAACCAAACATTAAAAACAGAACCATGCCTGTAAGCATTTCCAGTTAAATTAATACTTCAACAAAGAACACAGTAGAGAGATCTGGCAGAGGAAGAAGGGTCATTTTTCGGAGTACTGCCATTGTCAAATATCACACATACGTTCCAGTTTGCTGAAATAACCCACATTTACTTTTTTTTCATTTTTATGTCAATCAATCATACATACATACATACAAATAAATTGGAACAAATCTCACAGTCCTTGTTTTGTCCTCTAACAAAATTCCCTTTGATGAAGGACTTCAGGAATTGGTTCAAATTCATTTTTATTTGTAACGTATTTTTTCTCACATAAAAACAAATAGCTTTGGTAACCCTTGGCTTTCCTATACAACCTCTGTTTACCACAGTTCCTTTGGTTGTATAATGTAGGTCCTCCACAGGGGTACTTCTCTGGCTTTCTGTCCTGTGTGAAGCTGCATTTTTTTTACAGGTTAATACAATGAATTGCCGTAAGGAAACATGGCAATGAACACGTACGAAAGAGTGGCACACATGAGGTTAATTGAGTTGACATTGTAATAACCCTAATCCTAATGGACTAGTTTGGTGTCAAAAGGTCTGTGGTTATACAGAAATTCCGCTCCCACTAATGTATCTCTACAATTAAGTTTTTCCAGAGCTTTAGAAATGTCAGGTCTCTGCAGAGTCCTTCCTGCAGATTGAGCAAGAGGAAGAGTGAAAAAACGGTCACACAAAACAATCCTTCATTAATTCCACATGAGTAGGGAATTTGCATTGATTCTCATAGTGCTAAACATTGAGCTGTGTTAGGTCTGATGGTTAGAGCTAGACGGATTTTGTGAGACTTAACCTTATACTAAAAGGACCTACTTGTTATACATAGTAAGACTGAAGAATGTTAGAAGTGTAATACCTACCATGATAATGAGATCTAGAAGATTCCCAGGATCACCTCTGGGTTAAATAACGCGTAAGAATGATACTTCTTTAAATTTGGAAGCTCTGAGCAGGAGCTATCCTTTGCAGTCATCAAAAAGCTTTGGGGAGTTTTCCCAAACTTTTCTGATTTTTGCCTAATTAGTTAATTCCAGTTCCATAAGTTGCAGTTTGTGTTTAATTTCACGTTGTCTTTATGAATTCAGTTACAGAGGATTTTTTTTTATTAACACTTACAACAAAAAGTTCAGTGAGAAACATAAGAGGTGCAAGTCCTATGTAAACAAGGTAAGTTTGGAAATTATCACAAGAAGTCCGTAAGAGACTCCTTTGTTATTAAAAATGAACACAAAGTAGGAGATATCCTGCATTGGATCTCTAGGACGAGTCTTTTCTTAAGGGTGGGTGATTATCCAGCTCCAGAGCTCGTTGCTACTGTAAGTATCGATAGACCTTGAAGCAGTGATTTCCAGAGTCTGCAACTACAACGTGGCCATCTGAAGTAAGAGCCAGACCTTGGGGCCCGTACAGTGGGTCAGCAGAGGTGTTGATGTAGGATAAAAATGATCCGCTTCCATCGAAAACCTTCGAGGGGGAGAAAGCACAGAATAAATGTTATTAATAAAAAAGGAAAGTAGCGGACACAAGCCAGCTCTCAGTTATACTTCTCATTTCTGAAACAGTTGACATGCTGTTACTAGAATAAACAACGGCAAAATCCATTCTGTTATCTCCTAATATGCAAGTTTATATACAAATGTGTTTTCTTATTAAAAATAACTCATTAAAGGTGCCAGGATCTTTGGAAAGAATTAACACACAATGAAATAATAATAATAAAAAATAAGAACCTCAGTTGTTGCTTGTTCTAAAAATAGTCAACTACAATACATCAAACTTAATCAGGCACTCAACCAACACCTTGTTTTCCTAACAAATATTACTGTTGTGGCTAACCTGATTCTTAGGTTCCCACACAGAGAAAACCAGGAATTTGTTTACCCTGTTGACAGTGGTTCCTGAGAACAACTCATAAGCAGCTCCCTCAGTTTTATATTCAGTGGAAATAATACATACACTTATTCATTAGGTATTTGGCAAACAAGACCTTGTGATTAGCACTTAAAAAGAGTGCAACTCTCATAACTTAAAGCAGAATAATTTCTAAACATTTAAAAAAGATGATAAAAACCTGCTGCATTCACCTCAGGTCATTTGCTTTTTCATATTTTCCGCTATGTCTCTAATCTTCTGTTACAGTGATTATAAATTACTATCATCTCAGCAATGCTTGCAAGTCTCATAAGTCATCAAATAACTTTTGGGGAACTACTTGGCACCAAAATCCTTGGTCACCATCAGCGTGACCACCAGTGGCCATCAGAGCTGCCAGCAGCCACACTGAAAAGCCCACAATCTGACACCACCAGTTCTGAAAGTGGACAGGCCAGCAATGAGGCACATAAAGGATGGTGTGAGAAACCACATCACCTCTAATGCTGATGGTGTTTCTTGGGCAGTCTGAAGGCCAGAGTTACCAACCCATTTTTTAATCAAGCACCTTTGAAATACATAAATTTCTACCTGTATTCGGCTGTTTCCCCAATCTGCTACGATAATATTTCCATTAGAATCTACAGCTACTCCAGTTGGTGCATTAAATTGCCCATTTCCTTCTCCATTTGATCCAAACTTCAGCATGAATTCTCCCTCCTGGTTAAACACCTGTATGGGTTAAAAACATAAACCTGAATATGGCATGGTATCAAATATTAGTAATCTAGTACTACCAGTTCACCCGCTAATTAAAGGAGGAATTGAAGAGTTCCCAGGAACACACAGCCCCAACGCGCGCGCACACACACACACACACACACACACACAAGGTGGGAGAAAAGGTGCCCATCTCTCCCTCCACTCCATTACACCATACAGTGTTTCCCTTCTCACTTAAGATCTCACTCCTCTCAGACACAGAGGCAAAGGGCCCCAGAACCCTTCTGCAGCTTGTGCATCTTGAGCTAAAAAGAGCTGAATGCAGATATGGCACTGGGTTCTTTGTTTCTGTGGAACTAAAACACAATGGAGCAGATGCTCTCTGCTGTGATAATCTAACACACACTGAGAATCGTGGCATGCTGCTCTCTGTATAGACAGTTCAGCAACTGAATTCTCTGTGACGGTAACAGGTTTAGACAGCAGAAAGATGGAGCTGATCAATGACTATTCTGTCAGTGACCTGGATGCACCAATGGGACAAAAGAGATACAAAATGTGCCATTTACATAGTACCACAGCTATCTCTGAAATATTTTGGTCCATCTTGGACCCAGGCCCAGCTACAGCACAAGGTCCAACAGTGTTCTTAGAGACTGACTGCACCTTGCACAAGAAAATGCAAAGACCTGACAAGTGCCAAGTACACACTGAAGTGCTGATAAGGTGGAAGATGTCAGGAAATCATTCTGTTCTCGAATACCCACAGTGAACAGAGAAAAAACATTTGGGAAAGGAAA
Source organism: Pachycephala philippinensis (assembly GCA_013397055.1). Lineage (NCBI taxonomy): Eukaryota > Metazoa > Chordata > Aves > Passeriformes > Pachycephala > Pachycephala philippinensis. Next base: position 487,549 of record VWZT01012068.1, read on the forward strand.
TTAATGAAGTACCAGGTTAGTGCCTCAGATGATTAAAGAAAATTAAAAAAAAAAAAACCAAAAAGCCAACTAATGAAAAAAACAGGCAAAGATATATTGCTCTCTCCCTGGGCTAAAGTGACCAAGCGAGAGAGAAGCCTACATTGCGCAGGATTTTCCATAGAAGGTGCCTGAGGGAAGGAACATCCTTGAAGGTTAATGGGAGCGGGAGAAAAATGTTGCTGAGTGAGCTTGTTTAATTCAAGACACTGGTGACAGGAAGCAGCTTTGGGACTCGTAAGAGTGAAATTAATTTATTTAGTTATTTATAAACTAATTTATTATTTAAAAGAAGATGTACTCTCTGCTCTCAGATTATAAACTCCCCAGAGTGTCAACAGTTATATGTACCAATTTAGGGAACAATCAGCCTATAAGAACCTTTTCCAGTCAGTACCAAATTGTAACAAGTAACATTTGTATCCCATTGAGTCACACCAGAGACAGATGGGACACTCTGTTCTCATTAGAAATGTAACAATTATAAATCCTCTAAGATGCCATACTTCTTACATCTCTTCACTTGTTTTTTTTTCATTTCAGTTTGCCCCTTGCTGTTAAGCCTCTACAGGCACTCTTGTTACCAGGCAAACCTTGCCTGTGGAGAGGTAATTTATGGAGTCACAGGCCTCCTGCTGCTTTAGAGCTCCTGCAGCAGTCTTGGTTTCTGTGTTGTAATCCAAACCACGAGCTGCTACTTCCTCACAAATACCAAAAGGATACGCAAGCAAGGTTGTCATTCCAAACCTGGGTGATTCAGCACTGCTCAGGACACAAAGGTGTCAATGCTCAGGCAGCAACTTCCTATTTCAGGTGAATATATGAAATTTATTTTTTCAATCAAGAACACTTAAGCACTAGACTGAGAGTTCATCTTTGTGTTCACTCAAAATAGGCATTAGGTGAAATGCCAGGGATTTTGTTGGTGTGTGGGACTGACACACATGTCCTGAGAACCCAGGTAGAACAGCATCCTGCCTGTGTCCTCGGGCTGCTGCTTCCTGTAGAGGGAGGGCACAAGAGCACGCAGGAAGTGTATGACAGGGAATGCCTGAGAACAAACACGCACAGGTGAGGCATTTCTGTGCCTGTATCTCCTCCACAGACATTTGCCAACACATCTCAGCTTGTTTCCTTGGTTTGGTTTATTACTGGGACAAACAAATATACTTCCTATTGTACCATGACTTTAACAGGCTGTGAGTCAGGACTTCCCATGGGTGTAAGGAGTAGTGGCCAGTTCTGCCCAGTGCAGGAGGTACTGAATGAAAACCAAGTTACACGGGCCTTAAGAGAATCAGGTTGTAAAATGGACCAGTAATCTTAAAGCTTGTAGGTGTGGAATTTAAAGACTGTTATGTATCTTTACTTTGTTATAATTTTATTCAACTAGAAATGTGGAAAGCTTTTACTGGGAAATTCAAAAGCCAGACTTTTAAAAGAGGACAGAACACAGGGTCAATAACAGGTTTGGCAGAGGGCTACTAAAAATAAGTAAGTTGAAATTATTTATCTCAGGTACAACTTAAGTTTAAGAAATTGAATTAGAGACCATTATAGTGACACCAAAGGCAATGGACTGTATCTTCACTAAGCAATGCACTGTATGCAAAGTTCTCTGAAAATGCTGTCCTTATAGCAGAGCTCATACATATGGAGTGTGATCTCTTTGGTTTTAAAAATACTTTATTTTCCCCAAGAAAGTATCATAATAAAATTAAAATGGCAACTTTCCAAGTTGCCATTAATTGACAGTACCTTGACAGAATGGTTATGAAAATCTGTAATGATAATTTCATTGTTGCTGTTTACAGCTGCAAAATGAGGACCTGCAATGCAGAAGAAGAAGAAAAAAAATAGTAATACCATTAAAATAGAAAGTATGGTTAAATTAAAAAAAAAAAAAAATCAGCCTGCCAGAATATTATGTTTGGCTTCTGAGCAATAATAGTCAAAGTGGGAACACCAATTTCAAATTAAGAGTAATTTTACTTCATGTTTTTTTAAAAAGCTCAGCATGCTTTTTGTAAACACAAATAATTTCTTTTTCAACCAGTTGTCAGCTATTGTTACCAAGAAGCATTGTTCATTTCTCCCCCTCTTGTATACATATGACTATGCAGAGATTTGTGGGCTTATTAACAAGACAAAACATGTAGTGCTTAAGCATAAAGTTGTATATACACTGAAAATTGCTATCAAAAATGTTCCTGTAAATTCTTAATTGAAATATTTTACACTCTATGTGCTCACATCTTACAAGCATTTGAGCTAACAAGTTAATAAGAAAGTTACTTAGAAGACCACTGTCAGGGAAAAAAGGGCATTTTTTGCTTTACATTGTGTATTAAAATATGTGTGCAAGTTTGAGTAAAAAACAAATGGTAGCTTGAAAACAGGCAAGTACCCAAATTAAAACACTTGGTGCTATTTTGAGTTACTAAACAGAACAGAACTCAGTTTCAATTTTCACAGTATATCAGGGTAAACTATAAAAAAGATGAAAAATTTTACATTGAAAACATTCAAGTATTGAAAATGTACCTGTTTTCTGTAGCCTATCAGCAAAAAAAGGTGATACATTTCTCAACTGTTAGGAAGTACTTGCCTACTTATTTTCAGGCGGTGTTCTTGCAAATTTTCAGATGAAAAGAAATTGAGGTACCCAGAAAATTTTGCTGTGCTAGAGCCCAAGCTCTCATAAATTATATATATTATGCCATAAGACATTGCAAGAGATCTCAGGATAAAACCACATTGATGCTATTCCGCTCTTTCACTGTGAACCAGTCAAAACATCAGACCAATGAAAATACATACTAAAAATGACCCAACACATGTAAAATGACCTGCATATGTAATTTGGCATCTTTGTTTCAAATTTTTAAAGAACAGCTATTCACTTAAAATATATCAGCAGGGTTGTTCTGTTTTTTAAACTTAATTGCATGTTCTACTTGAAAGACACCATGTGCAAGCACTCAGTTGAGTATAAATGGCAATTTCCCCAAACTTACATTGGCCGTTCCGTAACTCTGCCTTCCTGATCTCAATCTTAACACTACTCCATTACACTCATTTTCTAAGAGATACCACCTAGGGCATCGGGTTTTGTGTATCTGATGATTGGAAACACAAAGCACAGCATTTGAGTTGATTATGATGAACAGCTCAGCGTGGCAATTACAAAGCACTTATAAAATGCTAGTTAAGATCAGTCTTTCTTGGGTCACTGATCTGAAATGCTTCCAGCCATGAGGAGGTAGATGAAACAATCTGGTTACAGTTACATTTGCAGAACAGATGTTGCAGTCTGCCTGACCGATCAAGCAAATGGTGAAGTGAATAGGAGCTGTATGTCTCGCAGAACCTCTCCCCTGGAGGATAAAGGAGTAGGATACAGCATCTTCGACATGCTCAAACATCATGCAAATGTGAGCAGAACAGGCAAGAAAAGGGGATTTACATATTACCATCAAGTGTACCTGCAAACTGCTTGTCACCATTTCCTCGACTCCCGAACCTGGTGACTATTTTCCCATTTGGCTGGAAGATGAAGACACAGCATGCTTTATTGTCCACTACAATGATGTGTCCATTGCGATCCACTGAAACACCTTTAGGGCCCATGAGCTTTCCAGACCCAATTTTGGCCTAAAAGGGAAAACACAAAACAGGAAAATACGTTGGCATGATAGAAATCAGTACAGTTTGAAGATTGTATTACAGGCACACAGCAGAAGCGAGGGGCATTTTTTTCATCAGAAGTTGGAAGTGATTGTTTTGATGTGTTGATCAGCTCTTAACTGTGTACTTTATAATTTTTTCTGCAGCTGAAAATAAAGTCTGCTTTCTGTATGTCTTTTCCAGACTGAAAAATCTGTCACCTCAGCAGCTGAGTACAAATATACAACTCATAAGAAATATAATCGTCAGATTTGTGTGACTTGATAAACTGCAGCACCTGTCAGAAATGTCTGTATATCCAGCATTAGGGTACCTGCAGGATAGGCAGACAAGCAGAAAGGACTTTTGTCTCCTATTGCATGCTATTCCTGAGTCCAACCACCACCTTGATGGACAGGGAAACATCTTTATCACTGCCTGAATCAAAGAAGTCAGAGTTCTTGGAGCATCAGGGCTAGGTGGGATGTAGGCTATGATGTATTCTGTTGCCTTTCTTGGGTGAGTAAGACAGCAGCACCTTCTGAGTGCTCTTGGAAAGAATTTGAGCATAGCTAAAGCTCAGGCTAACCTCTCTATCTTCCACCAGATTCCACATGAGATTGCTTCACTTGCTGCTTAGACACATGAAGTCTCAGCTGAAAACTGCAAAGGGGAGAGGATCATGTTGCCAAACAGCGAATGAAGCAATCTTTGAAACACTAAACAAATCAAAGCTTGTTCCTGTCTTAGGTAAATGAAATTATTTCCATAATTTTAAATAGGCCTTGTGACTACCAAAACCATCTGCCAGCATAATCAGCAACAGGAGGGGAACTGTATACAATATTTCAATGGAAAACATTCAGTGGAGATGAGATGGATCTCACAACAGTAAATTATTTGGAAAGGCTAGAGAGCTGTCAAATCCAAAAATGTCAGAGGCATTCTTTAGTAGGTTTAAAAAGAAGGTGTCCTAGGTTACAA
>VWZT01012070.1:5428-20920 GCA_013397055.1 Pachycephala philippinensis
AGCAGCATTCCCTCTCCAGGAGCAGCATTCCCACTTCAGGAGCAGCAGCTAGATGTCACCCTCTGCCTGCAATTCCTGCTCCTCGCTGTGTGCATGAATCCCAGCTTCCCTCCGTGAGCTGGGGCGTGCAGGAGTTTGTCCTGCAGATTCCCTGTCCTTGCTTTGCTTTGAAAAATCCCAATATTTTGTATCCTTGCTGCTGGACAGGAGGATTGGGGCAGAGCCGAGCTCTCCTCACTCCCACTTCAATCTGGGTGACATTGGAAGCAGAATTCCAGCTTCTGCCTTTCCTTTCCTTCTGGTTTTAGTGCCTTGGGTGCCATTTTTGGAGAAAAAGTTTAAAATCCCACCCAAACCAGGCGTGGGCTGTTTATCCCTGCTCAGGTTATCCCTGATTTCCTCCTGCTTCTTCACCAGCCCGGGCAGAGCTCTCCTCATCCTCGCTGGCACCCCGAATATTCCTGACCTGAGGGATTTTATCCATAAATTCATTTTACAGCAGTCAAACTCAGTCAGTGACATTCGGGTGTCACTTCATGGGGCCAAAAGCTGTGCTGAGCTCGAGGGAAGCATCGCTCCTGCAAACAGCACTGGAGATTTGGAAAAATCCCATGGATTTCTCCTTGCTGCTTCCTGCAGGTGAGCAGCACCAGGCTGGAACTACAGAGATGCTCATGAATCCCAAACTTTTAATTTATAATTTTATTTATTCCTTTAGCACAGTACTTTGCTAAACCTTCCCCATCCCAGTGTTGGGATGAGCCCCTGGGCACAAGGGGCTGTGCAGGAGAACTTTTCAGGAAAAATTTCTCCATGGAAAAGGTGGTCAGGCCTTGGAATTGGGAGGTTTGGAGTCCCCATGCTTGGAGATGTCCAAGGAATTCCTGGATGTGGCACTCAGAGCTCTGAGTTGGGGACAAGGTGGGGATCGGGCACGACTTGGACTCGATGATCCCAAAGATCTTTTCCAACCTCAGCAATTCCACGATTCTGCTCCGAAGCTGTGCAGGAGAACTTTTCAGGAAAAATTTCTCCATGGAAAGAGTGGTCAGGCCTTGGAATTGGCTGCCCAGGGAGGTTTGGAATCCCGATCCCTGGAGATGTCCAAGGAACTCCTGGATGTGGCACTCAGAGCTCTGAGCTGGGGACAAGGTGGGGATCGGGCACAGCTGGGACTCGATGATCCCAAAGATCTTTTCCAACCTCAGCAATTCCACGATTCTGCTCCGAATGTTTAACAACATCCAGGAAAGGCTGTCAGGATGGGATCAGGCTGCCTGGTGAGCAGGAATGTTTCCAAATAAAACATTCCCAAGGGCTGCCAGGAGGCACCAGTGGCTCTCGTTCACGCCTCTTGTTGGGAGCGTGTTCCTTGCAGACAACGTTTATTTATGGCCTGGAAAAAATCTATTTCCATCCCATCATTTCCATAACTGAATATTTATGCCGACAGCCACTGAATGCTCCTCGGCTAAACGGAGAAGTATTTATTCAGTTAGGAATGTTTGCTTGTTTAGTGGGAAAACTGAGTTTAAACAAACTTAAAAATCAAATTGCTGCCTTCCCCCTCAGCAGGATCGCCGGGGTTTTCCAGGCGTCGCTGAGCGATGGATAATGTTGGAATTATCATTCCAGCTTTAATCTCAGAGAGAGTTGGTTTAGGTGGGATATTGGGAAGGAATTCCTGGCTGGGAGGGTGGGGAGGAGCTGGGATGGAATTCCCAGAGAAGCTGTGGCTGCCCCTGGATCCCTGGAAGTGTCCAAGGCCAGGCTGGATGGGGTTGGAGCAGCCTGGGATAATGGAAGGTGTCACCCATGGCAGGGGTGGGATTGGGATGGGGTTTAAAATCCCTTCCAACCCAAACCAGTCTGGGATTCCACAGTTCCATGATTCCATTCTATCCCAGAACTTGGCCCTGCTGCCCCCACACCAGCCCTGATGTGCTTTGGAAATTTAACATTTATAGGTTTTGGATTTATCTCTGCAACCGAGGGGAAAATAATTGCAAGGGACCAGTTTTATTTGCAGAGGGGTTGTCCCAAAAACACTGAGACAAAAATATTGGGAAAGGATGGTGAAAAAGATGGAATGATTCTTCCCTTCCCAAAGGCTCAGGGTGTGGATGCCCACACAAAAGACACAAAAAATTTCTCTTTTCTGGCTGAGAACTGATCAAAGTTTGGCTGAAAACTCAGTTTTTGGGGTAAGGGATGAAGAGCTGACAACCAACCTTTGAATCTTTTACCACAGAGCAGCAGTTTTATCTCATCCCTGCCGGTGCCAGGTTCCAAAATACACATCAGGGAGATGATGGGACTCTCCCACTTGGAGTTTTCTGCCCTAAAAGGGTGTCCCCATCTCCTTTTGGGGGTGACTGCAGGTCCCAAAGCCCCACAGAGCACCTGCAGTGTGGCCAAACTGGGATTTCCCCTTTCCTAGTGACAGTGCCCTCTGCATTCCAGACCCCAAACCTGTGCCTTGAGTGCCAGAAAAGGGAACAAAAGACCAAAAAATTTCAAAGAACCGTAATTTCCTCAGTGTTTTTCTCCCCCAGGGCTGAGTGGAAGGGCTGGGATTGGGATGGGGAGGGCTCTGAGCATCGAGAAGGGAGAGAAGGGGCTGCTTTGGGGCTCTGAAATGGGATTTTGAGGCTGTGAACTGGCTGGTGACTGAAGCTGAGGGAATTTTTTCCAGATAAATACCTGAGCACGTGTCCAGGTGTGAGTTTTTCCTCCCAGGATGGGCAAAACCTTGGGATATGAGTCCTGGGGTGACCTTCTTTTCTCCTAGCCTGGATAGAGCTGTCCAGAGCATCCTGCCCTCACGAGGTAACTGTAATTACTTTAAAACCAATCCACATTCCAGGCTTTTTTTTGGCCTTTGATGAGTGGATTTTCCTCTCTGCAGCCCAGAGTATCCTGCCCTCACGAGGTAACTTTAATGACTTTAAAACCAATCCGCATTCCAGGCTTTTTTTTGGGCTTTGACGAGTGCATTTTCCTCTCTGCAGAGGGCTGAGGCAAACCCAGTAAATAAAAATCTGGATGGCTGAGACTGGAAAGGTCTTGGAGCGTCGGGAGGGAAGGGAATGGATTGATTTATGATTGGAACAAGCATGGCTGGGTCGGGAGTCGTGCCTGGGTGGGTTTAAAGGCAGGAGGAGATATTAATCAAAATTAAAGCTGCTCTCTGAGCCGCTGGGCCGAGTCCCGCCTAATTAATTCCAGGCCTAAAGCCTGCAGAGCCGGCCTGGAACGAGGAGCTCGGGTTTAGAGGAAGCAGAGGGCTGGAACGAGGGGAGTAATGAGGGATAACTGGGATTACTGGGATCACTGGGAGGGGCTGTGCTCCCGTCCCCTTGGATTAGGCCGTGTGGGAATGATTAATGGGAACAGGGAACGAGGAGCAGCGGTGACATTTGCGGAGCTGCAGCTGAAATCACCTCCTGCCAAAGCTCAGCTGTGCTCGGATAGGGAATTCTGGTGCTGGAAAATGAGGTTTGGGGCACAAAGTCTGGCTTTGAGCCCCCAGGGTCGGTCTGGATTGAGCTGTCAAAGCTGTGCTGTCACCTCATTCCCGCATCTGTCGGCTTTTGGAGGGAAAACTCCTTAAAAAGAGCTTTTTAAGGGGCTTCCCCCACCTGGGTGAGGTTACAGAACAGTTTTTGTTGGAAAAGATCTCCAAGATCATCGAGTCCAAGCTGTGACTGATGCCCACCTTGGTTTTTAGGACACGAGGGATCTCTGGATGTTCCCTGAGGTCAGGGAGGGGCAGCACCTCCTTCCCTCTTGGAATGGTTCAGAAATTCCGGGAGGTTTTATGCAAATCTCCACATCTTTTCATAGGGAATCCGTGTTTTAAAACTGGGAAAGATGAGGAGCGACTGAGGGAGCTGGGAAAGGGGCTCAGCCTGGAGAAAAGGAGGCTCAGGAGGGACCTTGTGGCTCTGCTCCCAGGGAACAGGGACAGGAGGAGAGGGAATGGCCTCAAACTGCACCTTACGAGGTTTAAATTGTATATTAGGGAAAATTTCTCCATGGAAAGGGTGATCAGGCACTGGAAAAATGTGACCTAATAGTGGCCTTCCAGTACCTGAAGGATCCAACGAGAAAAATGGGGAGAGACTTTTTACAAGGCCTGGAGTGGCAGGAAAAGGAGGAATGGATTCAAACTGACAGAGAATAGGTTTAGATGGGGTATGGAGAAGGAATTCCTGGCTGGGAGAGTGAGGAGACCCTGGAATAGAATTCCCAGAGCAGCTGTGGCTGCCCCTGGATCCCTGGAAGTGTCCAAGGCCAGGCTGGATGAGGCTTGGAGCAGCCTGGAATAGTGGAACGTGTCCCTGCCATGGCAGGGGTTGGAATGGGATGGGATTTAATGTCCCTTCCATCCCAAAACACTTTGAGATTCTCTGATAATTCCATGCTGGATTTTGGCCGGATGGATTTGGGCACATCTGATTATTTTAGGGACACCCTGCGCGAGGCGATGCCAAGCTCCAGAAGAAATAAGGAAAATAAAGAAGAAACGAGGAAGACAAGAAACAAGGATAACATATTTCAGGATGTTAATCCTTGATTTTGCCACCCTCTCGTCCCATTCCAGGGAAGGGGCAGCGTGCCGGGATGGGGAAGAGCTGCAGCTGCAGCCTGCTGCTGACGTGGGATATTTTTTGCTCTTGGAAAACCAAATCCTTTCCCTGCAAAGCACAACAACGTCGGCGGCGGAGCCCCGGGCGAGGCAGCGAGTGACAAACCCTCCTTTCATGTCCACAGCCGGTTTTGAAGGAATATCAAAGCTGCCACATCCATAAAACCCCGGGATCGCAGCTGCAGAACGAGCAGAGATCCTGTTTTATTCCTTCCCGGGAGCTGCTCAGCGAGGGAGGCTGAAAAATGCTGCTCCATCCACTCCATCTTCCCAGAAACCGATGGAAAATGCCCCGATCCAGGCTGATTTTTTGGGAGAAAACCCAGCTGGGTCCTGAGGTGGATTCCCACAGCTCCAGCAGGAATCGGGAGTGGAGAAAGGCACCAAATCTGCTCCAAAAAAGGGAGTTTCTTGGAGCTGGAATGTTGATGTGGGTTAAGCACCCTCCATCCCAATGGGATAATGGATAAGGATGGTGCTAAGCAGGCTGGTGTTAATGAGGGTAATTAATTACCGTTGCCTCCGGTCATTAAGGGAGGGGAGGGGCTCATCCTAAAGGATCAGCTCCAGGGAAAAGGAAATGCTGTGGATGTGCCCATTGGAGGGATGTTTATTGCTTCCCAAGTCCTCCCTGCTGAAAATCCCCAATCCCATTCCCGGGTCATCGCTCCACCAGGAATGCCCTAAAAAACTCCTTTGGATCCAAAACTCAACAACTCCTGATAAAACCATGGGTCAAAGAGAATTTTTTCCAGTGAAACTCCAGGAGAAGGGAGAGGAGGATGGGAAGGGACGAATTCCAGGGAAAATCAGGAGAAGAATTTGGCAGCTGAGCCGCCCTGGGAGCCCCGAAAGAGGCCGGGACTGAACATTCAAACCAACAGCGCCTCAACACAGAAATAAAATAAAAATTCTCTTTTTATACCAAAATCTCCGCCCGAGGGGGACATCTATAGAGAGAAATGGCAAAGGGAATTCCAGGTGGGCCATTCCTGAAAAATCCACGACCACTTCCTGCACATCTTTTCCCAGTTTTTCCGCATTTATTCCATGGGCTCTGCTGGAAGAGCCTGGATCCTCCGTGGCCACCCCGGGAGTTTCCGTGGATTTTTGGTAGCCTGAGCTGAAGTTTGGATGTTCCAAGGGGAGCAGATCCCTCGGGGGTTCCTTAATGCTTAATTTCGGTTCGTTTTAATTAGTATTTCTGACGATCTGTGGTGCAGATGTGGAGTCACCTCCAGAGGTTTAAACTGCCAGAGGGAAGGGATAGAGGGGATATTGGGAAGGAATTCCTGGCTGGGAGGGAGGGGAGGAATAGAATTCCCAGAGCAGCTGTGGCTGCTCCTGGATCCCTGGAAGTGTGCAAGGCCAGGTTGGATGGGGCTTGGAGCAACCTGGGATAGTGGGAGGTGTCCCTGCCCATGGCAGAGGTTGGAATAGGATGGGATTTAAGATCCTTTCCAACCCAAATCATTCCATGATTCCATGATTTCCTGTTTCCTTGCAGTCAATGTGCATCACAGGATGTCAGCCCCTCCTGCCTCTGGAATTTTGAGGCTGTTGGATACCCAGGAAGGAGATAAAAGCAGATTTCTGTGCTGGGAGAGGAGGAAACACAAATCAAAGATGCTGAGCCACGGGCAGAGTCAAGGCAGTGCCAGCAATTCCCTCCCTCCTTTCCCAGGAATGTTTTAAACTTTAACACGGGAATGAAAGGAAGTTTGGGAAATGGAGTTAAAATTGCAGAAGGAATGTTTTCCTCGCTGTGATCCCGCTTTGGCTGCGAATCCAGCAGGGATGTGGTGTCCTCGTGGTCCTCGGTGGGACACGGACCCACAAATCCCACTGGTGTGGGTGAAACTGGGATTAGGCTCTGGATAGGAACAGGGACACCTTGGATACAGCCTCAGAATTCCAGGTGAGTGGGATTCTCATTTGGGAAAGAGCATCCTGGAAGTGACCCAGGCCAGGTTGGGGCAGTTCCCACCTGGGATAGTGGGAGGTGTCCCTGCCCATGGCAAAGGTTGGAATGAGTTGGGATTTAAGGTCCATTCCAACCCAAACCATTCCATGATTCCATGATTCCTTTGCTTGTCAGTTTTTAAAATCCCGTGTATATCCACGTCCTTCGTATCCCATTTCACTCAATGAGATGGAAACAGATATAATTAATGCCAATTCATTGAAATTCCAAGGGAATTCCGATAGAGCTGGGCCAGGAAAAGGCATTTTGGGGATTTTTGTGGACATTTAAAAGATATTTTATAGGGATGATCCATAGGGTGTGGGGATGATGTGTGCTACATCCAAGGGTGGGAAGGGTGGTGGGAATAAATCGGGATGTCTTGGATAGGGTGGGACCTGAGCTCGGAATAAATAATGTGGAATAAAAGATGGAGAAAGTGTGGCTTGGGCTGGGATAAAGTCAATTTTCTTCCTACAGCTGGCGTGGGGATTTAGATTTGTGGGAAAGGGGGAATATGAAATCCTTGTTTTGCTTTTCCTTTCCCTGTTAAAGTGTCCTTACCTTAAGCCCTGCGTTCTCCCTCTTTTCCCCTCCCGATTTTCTCCCCCATCCCATGGGATTGTGAGGGGCTGTGCCTGGGATAAAACCCCTGCTGGATGCTGAATTCCTCTGGATGCTGCGGGTTGGGATTTGGGAGGGCAGGAATCAGTAGATGGAGCTGTTTGTTAACATTTCCCAGTGATTTCCAGCGGGATACGGATCCGCCGGAATTCCCGGCCTTTGGAAAGATCCCGAGTCCATCCTGGAGTGTTTCAGCTGTTGGGAGAACGGGGTGAAGGCTGCACTTCCCTGCCTGTTCCCGGGAAAGCAGAATATTCTTGGAATAAATATTTTAAATATTTCTACAAAACCTCTGCAGTGGAGGGTGGGCGGGGAGCCGAGAGCAGGAGCTTCCCTTGGATATTCGGGAATGTTCAGGTTGGATATCAGGAAAAATTCCTTCACACAAAGAGTGGTTCAACACTGGAAGAGGCTGCTCAGGGAACCGTGGAGCCAACATTCCTGGGAATATCCAAAGAAAACGTGGGATTCGGTCAAAGGTTGGGCTTGATGATCTTGGAGGGCTTTTCCAATCAAAATTATCCCGGGATAGGGATGGCCATGGCATCAACCCTCCCCTGGGATCGCAGTTCACACAGAACCTCTTTTTTAAATTTTTAATTAATTCATGATAGAATTTATGAATTTTATATGAAATAATTACTTCAGGCTCAGCTCTGTGGACCTGGGGTGGGTCCAGGCAGAGGGCTCCATGTGCTGCTGGAGGTGGGATTCTCTCTGCCATCGGAAACAGCTCCTTAAGGAAGAGGAATTTTCCCAGTTTAGGCGTTTATTTGGGGGATTTTGGGATTGTCTTTTCCGGTCAAAGCATTGGAAAATCCTTTGGAGGCACAGGGCTGGCTTTGGCTGGGACAGTCGAGCAGCAGAAAGATTTTGGGTGCTGCGAAATACTCATGGAATGAGCAAATGATTTCCTTGGAAAAGGCAATTTTTTCCCTTTTCCCTGTGCCATTCCAACTGTGTCATTCCAATGGCTCTGTGGATGGACTGATCCCAAAGGAATTGTTTTAAATCCAGGGAAAGGTTTCCTGGAAAAGCTGTGGCTGCCCCTGGATCCCTGGAAGAGTCCAAGGCCAGGTTGGACATTGGAGCTTGGAGCAACCTGGGATAGTGGGAGGTGTCCTGCCCATGGAACGGGATGGAATTAGTTGGGATTTAAGCTCCCTTCAACCTAAACCATCCCTAATTTCCAGGAAACACGTGGCAGATGCAGGAATGCTGAGGATGAAGTGTTGGGAGATGCCGGAAGATCCAAGACTGTCATAAACAAGGAGGAATGGATTCAAACTGCCAGAGAACAGGTTTAGATGGGATATTGGGAAGGAATTCCTGGCTGGGAGGGTGGGGAGGCCTTGGAATGGAATTCCCAGAGCAGCTGTGGCTGCCCCTGGATCCCTGGAAGTGTCCAAGGCCAGGTTGGATGGGGCTTGGAGAACCCTGGGATAGTGGAGCTGGAACTGATCTTTAAGATCCCTTCCAACCCAACCCAGTCTGGAATTCCACGATTTTCCAAGCTGATTTTTTACTCCTCCTGGTGCAGTGCTGGAAATTCTGGAAAACACCAAAAGCTCCATTTTCCACCTCTGTTCCACAAACTTTTCCTCCTCTTTCTCAGTTCCCTACCAAACAATCTCACCCCACTGAAGCTGGTTTTTTTTGGGGGGGTTTTGCTCTGGGGCATAGCCACAGATCTTTGCCCGATCCGTGTTTTAATAACCCCTGGAAAAAGCAGGATGCTGCTAATTCCATATGATGGGATTATGATGGACCCCTATGAATTAATGGTGCTTAGAAAAATGGTCCCATGGAAATCCTTGCCACTGAGCATTAACCCGGGAGCTGAGCCAGAAAATGCAATCCTCATTAAAAATCAGCGGCCTGTGCTCCCGGCGCTTCCCAAAAGCCGCTTTTTGTCTGATAAATAGGGTGAAAAAAATTCCCAAATTCCTACAGGAGCACTTTTGTGGTGTGGGGAATGCATTTCTGGGACAGGGCTTTAGGGTTGGGTGGATTTTAAGAGGTGCTGCTGTTTGAACGTGTTTGAGAGAAACTGGAATATTTTGGGTGATTATCGAAGGGGTTCCCCAGGTTTGGGTTGAAGGGAGCTTAAATCCCATCGAATTCCATCCCATTCCATGGGCAGGGACACCTTCCACTATCCCAGGGTTCTCCAAGCCCCATCCAACCTGGCCTTGGATACTTCCAGGGATCCAGGGCCAGCCACAGCTTCTCTGGGAAACCTTTCCCAGGGTTTAGAGCAATTCCTTTGGGATCAGTCCATCCACAGATTCTGCACCTGTTTATTTATTTTAGTCTTGGAATTTTTTCTCCAACGAATAATCTGGGAGTGGTCATTGATCCTTGGGATCAGCCTCCAACCTGGTTTGCTGGGATCCTGATTCAGTATCTTGAATATTTTTTAACATTTTTACATTTAAAGTTTGGCCCCACATTAATGATCAACAGGAGAGATGGAAAAAACCCTAATCCCAGTGGGAATTGTCCCTATCCCCAGCAGCAGGGTTGGAATAAACCCCTTTAAAGGCCCTTCCCTCATCCCAGTGGGAATTGTCCCTATCCCTGGCAGTAGGGTTGGAATAAACCCCTCCAAAGTCCCTTCCATCCCAAATTATTTTTCCATTTCTACATCCGGAAAATCTCGGAGCCCTTTTGAGCAGAACTGAACTCCCCGCTCTGCTCATCCAAGGATTTGCCCAGTGGGAAGTTCCCAGAGAGTTTAGGGATGCTGGGAGTGTGTGGGATTGCTGGCTGTTTGTGGGTATCCCTGGACATATCTATGGATATCCCTATGGATATCCCTGTGGATATATCTATGGATATATTGTGGATATCCCTGTGGATATACCTATGGATATACCTATGGATATATCCATGGATATACTGTGGATATCCCCATGGATATATCTATGCATATACCTGTGGATATCCCTGTGGATATATCCATGGATATATTGTGGCTATCCCTTTGGATATACCTATGGAAATACCTATGGTTATATCTATGGATATACCTATGGATATACTGTGGATATGCCTTTGGATATCACTGTGGATATCTCTGTGGATATCACTGTGGATATCACTGTGGATATCCCTGTGGATATACCAATGGAAATATCTATGGAAATATCTGTGGATATCCCTGTGGATATGCCTTTGGATATTCCTGTGGATATATTGTGGATATCCCTGTGGATACACCTATGGATATGCCTGTGGATATATCTATGGATATACCCATGGATATACTGTGGATATCCCTGTGGATGTATCTATGGATATACCTATGGATATCCCTGTAGATATATCCATGGATATACTGTGGATATGCCTTTGGATATCCCTGTGGATATAACTATGGGTATACCTAAGGATATATTGTGGATATCCCTTTGGATACAGCTATGGATATCCCTGTGGATATCACTGTGGATGTACCTATGGAAATACCTATNGGATATACCTATGGATATCCCTGTGGATATATCCATGGATATACTGTGGATATCCCTTTGGATATATCTATGGATATACCTATGGATATATTGTGGATACACCTGTGGATATGCCTTTGGATATCCCTGTGGATATATCTATGGATATACCCGTGGATATACCTATGGATATATCTATGGATATCCCTGTGGATACATCCATGGATACACTGTGGATATCCCTGTGGATATGCCTTTGGATATCCCTCTGTTGCACCTTCCCAAGAGATTATTTCCTGTGGCTTTCCCTGTTTCCTCTCTTTTTTTTTTGCAAGATCCCATAACCCCAACCCATTCCCATGATTTATAATGCCCTGAACCACCTGGAATTTTAGGACTGTTTTTTTTTTTTTCTCTTGTTTAAAAAACTCTGTTCATTCCCTGCTTTTTCCCTCCTGCAATCCCTTTCCTGCGGTTGTTTTCCAGGGATTTGGTGGTGCTTTGCCCACTCCCGGTTAAATTACTGAGTGACACCTTCTTCATTTGCATCCTTAATTATTGCCCTTTATGCTAATTAGGCTTCTCCTTGCTGTCACTCTCTGGAGCTCCAGCCTTGCTGTGCTGGAGAGAAACGTCTGTTACAAAGATAGATGGGATGGATCCAAAATATTCCCATGAATATTCATCCTTTCCCAGTTTGGAACTGTTCCTTGGTGGTTCCATTTGCACTTTGGGGTTTGGACAGCTCCGTTTGTGGGCAGGGCTGTGAGGCAAAACAGAACCTTGGGCAGAAGGGGATTTTTTTGGGGTTGTTCTCGAAGTCAAGAGAAAAAATTTCATGGAATTTGCTCTGGAGGCTGGGATGGGATGAGTGAGTGGGGATGGATGTGCTCCTGGGAATGTACACGGATGGAAATGTCCTTGGAGGAATAAAAGGGTTTTTACTGCGGCTTTGGGGCTGAGCCTTTGGCTCTCTTAATCCAGATGCTGCCTGAAGGTTGTTCCCATATCCCAAATGTGTTTTTGGGATAATTGCCTCGTGCCTGGGCACCTGGGATAATGGGAGGAGGCACCTGGGATAGAGGAGATGGAATGGGATGGGTTTTAGGGTCCCTAAACCATTGGCGTGGGACTTATTTTTCTCCGTTGCTGGACACAGAGATCCCGTCAGGGCCTGAGGTTAATTCCAGCTGGCTGGAAATACTGCAGGGAGCGGCTCCCAAACCTGTCCCTGGTTTTTCTGGGAGGAAATGGCCTTAGGGATCCATTCTGGGATGAATTAATGACTGTGTTCCTGCAGGTATTCCAAGCCTGGCTCTGTTCTGGAGCTGGGATGTGCTGCAGGGTCTCCTCCTGAGCAGTTACCAAAACCAGAACTGGGCATTTTATAAAAAAACAGTTTAATTATTAAATATTCCCTTCTTTTAATGAGAATTAAAGCCGTTATTAAATCCTGATGTTTTTATCCCCTAATTTATGAATCCTGGGAACCCCTAATGCCAGCAAGAACCTTTTACCATCTCTAAATTCCTCCTGTTTTCCACCCCGTTTCCCATCTTTTCCATGGTGCCACAGGGCAGGAGAATCACCCGAGCTCCTCTTTTGGGATGCAGATGGAGCTGGGATGTGATGAAAGGAATTTGGGAGGCAGGTGGGACCTGCTGCTGCTTCTGGACCAGGCTGGAATTGTGGGATGATGGGTGGATGAAGTCGTATGCCCGCACCTGGATTTTTGATCACTCCAGCTCTTCCATTTCTCATTTCCCTTTATTTTTTCCCCCCACCCCGTGTTGCCTTCAAAGCCGTTATTTATTTCACCCGAAGCGAGCTCCTCATCAAACAAACCCAAGCCACGGATGCTATAATTAGCAGGATATACTAATTTTTCTTCCAGCCTAATCGGAAGGTTTCTCCCTTTTCGGGATAATCCTAAAACTATCCTGTTTTATGGCTCATTTGCCAGAGAAATCCCGTGAAGCTCTCGCAGCTTTATCACCCCTTATCACGAGAGTCAGAGCGGGGGGTTTCTGCTAAAAATTGGGAGATTTTCCGCTGGGAAATCTCCCAATTTTCCCAACTTTTGTTAATTGAGCAGCCTTCCCTGAGTGTTTGGTGATAACGAGCTGCTAAAAGGGCTCTGAGAACTGCCCCAAAATCTCCCTGCAGGGGCTCAGGGCTTCCAGCTCTTCTTGCGGGGGCTGATTTTGGGCTGTTCGGGGGAGTTTTGGGTGGATGCTGTGGATACTCGGCTGCTTCCACAGCAATTCCCAGCTCCAGGAGGGGGTTTAGCCCTTCCCGAAGCTGCAGGAATCCCATTAAATGCCCGCGGGGAGCTGCTGAATGGCCGGGATTGTTTTCCCTTCCTAACGAGCCCAAATTCATCACGCTCGATGCGTTCTCGCTGTTGAAGGGCGCCTTCATCGCTTTTCTTCCTCCTCACTGCCCTCCAAAGCAGGACAGGAGGGGTGGTTGGTAGCCAAAATCCAGAAATGGTGGCCCAAAGCAGGACAGGAGGGGTGGTTGGTAGCCAAAATCCAGAAATGGTGGCCCAAAGCAGGACAGGAGGGGTGGTTGCTAGCCAAAATCCAGAAATGGTGGCCCAAAGCAGGACAGGAGGGGTGGTTGGTAGCCAAAATCCAGAAATGGTGGCCCAGGTGGCTTTGGGAAGGGGCTGGAGAATTCCTGAGGGAGCTGGGAAAGGGGCTCAGCCTGGAGAAAAGGAGGCTCAGGGGGGACCTTGTGGCTCTGCTCCCAGGGAACAGGGACAGGAGGAGAGGGAATGGCCTCAAGTTGAGCCAGGGAATGTTGAGGTCGGATATTGGGAACATTTCTTCATGGAAAAGTCGCCCAGGGCATGGTGGAGTCCCCGTCCTGGTGGGATTTAAAGTGGATGTGGCACTTGGGGACACGGGGCAGTGCTGGCCTCGGGGATGGTTGGACTCGATCTTGGAGGGTTTTTCCAACCTCAATTTCCAACCTCTGATTCCCTTTCCTGGAATAAAAGCAGCTATGTGAGGCACCTCGAGGCTCAGTCCCGTGGGATCAGGTCTGTTCCTCACGGAGCAGGAGCAGCTCCTGGGGCTCTGTTTGCCCGTAGAGCTCTTTCCTGGTGGAATTTGCAGATGTTTGAGCCTCTGGCTTTGGTCTAAAAGGTTTTTCAGCCTTTGTAAGGTCCCTAAATCGCCATGGGTGAGTCCTGGTGTTGCATCCTGGCCATCCATCCCTGGATTTACAGCCCAAGGAATTTGTTCCTGGACCATCTCGAGATCCCTGGTGGCTCTGCTGTGCCCCACGAGGCTTCTGCAGGGGCTCTGTGCTGAAAACACTCCTGATCTTGGAAGTTTTTCCAGGAAAAGGATCTGAGCTGTATAAACTTTTAATCCTTTTATTTTTCCTCGATGCTTTTCTGACTCTAGCAGAGATTTAGGAAGTGCTGTGGCCTTGGCAAAGATCAATGGAGAGCCTGTTGAAGAAAGACTTTAAATTTGCTGGTTGGGTGATTTCAGGTGGAAAAAGAGAGTTTGAAATATTTAATTTAGTACTGAGCTAAGCTTCATCGTAAGGAGGGAGAAACCCACATCTCAAATGAGAGAGGAACCTTTTGTTTATTTTCCTGAAGCCTTTAATTAAAACCCTGAACAATTACATTTGTTCTGTTTGGTGGAATACTGGAGCAGAGGGTGGGAAGCTCCAGTTCTCTGCTATTCCAAAAAAACAGGCAGACACTTCTGTCTCTCCTATTTTTCCCTACAAAGCTTTTTCCTCATTTTCCAGGCTGGCTGTGTTTGAGACCAGCTTATCCTGATATTTTCCCCTTGCTAACATTGTTTTTGAGCACAAAGAATTGTTTTTCATCCCCCTCTCAGCTGCCTTTTGCCAAGCACACGGAGAGGAGCTGCCGGAGCAATCCTGTTTTACCTCTCTGGAAATAACAGAGCCAGAAACATTCTCTCCTTCTCGCTGGTTTAAATTTACAGAAGTGAACAATCATTTTTGCAGCCTCTGAGAGAGAAATGTGGGGGAAACAAACTGATCTTATCGACTTTTCCAGCTGGAGCAGCGCAGGGAACATTACTTAGAGCTCCACCACGCTCGGCTCTAATCCCATGAGATGTCTTTGTTGATGCATAAGCTGTGACCTAAAATATTGACTTTATAAAGTAATTGAATCCCCGAATCATGTTTCAGATGAAAAGCACTTGACAAATGGCTCCAGGAAGGAGCTGAGCCCAAAGTGTGGCTGGAATGGGATTTACTCCGCTTGACTCCCATTGTTGTCTCTGGACCAAAGTCCGGAGCAAACAGCCCCACTCCAGGTTTGGGGGAATTTCAGGGCAAGAAGAGGTTCTCCCATTTTTTTCCCATTTTTTTCCTCACAGGAAGAAGGATAATAAATCCTCCAGGCCCTACAGAAGAGGTGGGAACAGAGCACTCGGTGTGCAGGGTGAACATTTTGGCACAGGGTGACGTGGTGGGGCTTTGTGGGTGCTGAACTTGCTCTCTTGATTTGGTTTTCATCCAAAGGGAGATAAAATCCAGTTCCTGCACCAAAATTGAGTTTCAGAGGCTCCAAATCCCTGCCTGGCCTCTCTGTTCATCCCAAGTGATCCCACTGCTCCGAGCAGAGCTGCTGCTGGAAGGAAAAGGGGAGATGGAAATGGGGAAACGATGCAGAGCCAAAGGACCATGGTGAGACTCTGGTATGGACCAGATCCCATCCCTGAGCCATTTCCCTGGAACTGGGGATAGCTGGGGCTGAGGGGATGAAGATGAGGGGCTGAGGGGGTGAAGATGAGGGG